>SNSB01004421.1:940578-960634 GCA_012922965.1 Capreolus pygargus | reverse complement strand
TTACCAGCTGAGCTACCAGGGCATCCCAATGCCAATGGACTAAACACTTTAACCATGACAGAGTTGGGCAGACTTGTTTTTAAAGAAAAATAATTTCCACTGTATGTTCTTCATGAGAGCCATGCTTCAGACACAATGCCAGCCATTGAAGTAAAATATGGGGAATAAGCGAACATAAGCTGAAAAGAAAGGCAGTGAGGCTATTTGATGCAAGAAAAAATGTATTTTGAGGTGAGGTTTTTGCTTGTGGTAAAGAGAGACATTTAATAATAATAAATGAAGCATACAACAGAAAGATATTAAAAACTTAAATTTGTATGCATAGCTTAAAATATAAAAAGAAAAGTATATAAATAATAGATTAATCTACAATCCTAGGTAGAGATTTTAAAGATGATTTTCCCAATAACTGATTGAAAAAGAGACCAAGAATACAGATTATAATCACACAAGTAGACAATGACAGAAGGGACATACATTAGACATTCCACCAGTTACTGAGGAACTTACATTTTTTAAAAGTGGACAATGGGATATTTGCTTTGACCAACTACATTCTGCCCACAAAGTAAGTCTAAGCTATTTCTAGGAATTAAATTTGTACAGAGTATGTTCTCTGCTTGGTGTGAGTAAACCAGAAATCAATGACAGAAACACCTGGGTTAAAGAAGAAATCACAAGGGCAAATACAATTACTTTTCAAATTACAGTTGAAAGGGAATTGAAATAAGACATGTTGACACTTGTGACATGCAGCTAAAGGTCTGCATAAAAGATATATTTATAGTTTCAAATGCATATATTTTAAAGTAGAAAAGAATATGAATCAATTATCTATGCTTCTCTCTAATAAAACTAGGGGAGGAAACCCTTGCAAGAAAACCCTAAGAAAGTAATAGGAGAAGGCAAATAACAAAATAAGTAGTACAAATCAATCATACAAAGATACACAATAGAAAAGAGTCAAACTTGGTTCTAAGAGTCATAAGATTAGTAAAACTCAACAAGAATGAACAAGAAAACAGAAACTACGAATTAGAGAGCTTGGGGAAAAAATAGTGTTCTTATAGACTTTACAGGCTTTTAAAAGTTAGTTCAAAGATATTATGAAGAAATTTATGTCATTAACTGTGCAACTTAGAAGTCAACAGATCACTTAAAACCACCTACCAAAAACATAAAGCATTGAAAATGCAAGTATGCTTGCATATTTTAAAGAGATTGATTTTTTAACAAAATAACTGCAAGTCCAGACCCCTTAACTGGTAAATTCCTCTGAACAATCAAGAAAGAAAGAGTAACTGCAGTATAGGAACTCCTTCAGAGGACAGAAAAAGGAGATACTTGAGATTCATTTTATGAAGCCAAGATAGCACTGATGCTACAGGCTGACAAGACTCTGCAAGAAAGGAAAACCACAGACCAGTATCTCTCAGCAGCAAGTTCTTAGCAAATCAAGTCCAGCAAAGCGTAAAGGACATAGTAAGTGGGGTTTATGTAACAGCAACACTTGATGGTAACATCATCATCAAGAGGTTTTATCCCAGGAATTCAAGATGCTTCACACTCAGGATCAGTTAACTCAATTCACCACATTAACACTTCCCCAGTAGCTCTGATGGTAAAGAATCTGCCTGCAATGCGGGAGACTCAGCTTGATCCCTAGGTCTGGAAGATCCCCTGGAGAAGGGAATGGCTGCCCACTTCAGTCTTCTTACCCAGAGAATTCCCTGAATAAAGGAGCCTGGTGGGCTATAGTCAATGGGGTCCAGAGAGTCAGACAAGACTGAACGGCTAAAAACAAACACAAACCATATTAGCACACTAGAAAAGAAAAAACACATTGTTATTTCAGTAGTAAAACACAAGGAGTCTGACAAAATTCTCCCAACCAAGTTCAGAAGCAAGGCATGGGTGCTCACCCTCACCATTTTTTTCACATTGTACTGTTCTTCAAGGGGCTTCCCTGTGGCTCAGATGGCAAAGAATCTGCCTGCAATTCAGGAGACCTGGGTTCCATCCCTGGGTCGGGAAGATACTCTGGAGAAGGGAGTGGCAACCCACTCCAGTATTCTTGCCTGGAGAATCCCATGGTCAGAGGAGCCTGGCGGGCTACAGTCTGTGGGGTTGCAAAGAGTCGGACGTGACTGAGCGACTAACATTACTACTATTCTTCAAATAACTATTAGAAACTATAAGTGAAGTTATTAAGGTTGTTAGACACAAGATCAATAAATTAAGAAAAAATCAGCCGTGCTTTCAAATGCTAGCAGCAGATGAATTTTATTTTACTGAAAAATAAAATTTGAAAAAATTATTGACGTTGTTTGCAATGTTGTGTTAATTTCTGCGGTACAGCAAAGTGACTCAGTTACACGCATACATGTGTGCTAAGTCGCCGCAGTCGCGTCCAGCTCTTTGCGGCCCTATGGACTATAGCCCACAAGGCTCCCCTATCCATGGGATTATGTGTTCTGCTTTATATCCTTTTCCATTATGATTTGTCCCAGGAGAGAGGATGCAGTTCCCTGGGCTGCACAGGAAGGCCTTGCTGTTTATCCATCCTGTATGTAAGTTTGCATCTGTTAACCCCCCACTCCCACCCCATCTTTGCCCCCACCTACCCTTGGCAACCACAAGTCTCTTCTCTGCATCTGTGGGTTTGTTTCTGTTTTACAGATGAGTTCACTTGCACCATATTTTAGATTCCACTTCAAGGGGTATCATACAGTATTTGATTTTCTCTGTCTGACATACTTCACTTAGTATGATCACCTCCAGGTCCATCCATGTTGTGAAAATGGAATTATTTCCTTCTTCTTACAGCTGAGTAGTGTTCCATTGTGTGTATGGACCACATCTTCCTTATCCATCATCTGTTGATGGACATTTAGGTTGCTTCCATGTCTTGGCTGTTGTAAACAGTGCTGCAGTGAACCTACATTGAAGTGCATTTGTCTTTTCAAATTGTGGTTTTTCTCCAGATTTATGCCTAGGAGCAGGATTGCAGAATCATGTGATAGCTCTACCTTAGATTTTTAAGGAAACTCCATGCTGTTCTCCATAGTGACTGTACCAATTTACAGTCTCATCGACAGTGCAAGAGGGCTACCTTTTCACCACACCCCCTCCAGCATTGGTTATTTGTGGATTAAAAAATAAACCTTTTAAATTTCTGTTTATAATAGCTTCAAAAAACACATAATACTAGAAATACATTTTTGTTAATGTGCAAGAGTTCCACATTGAAAGCTAAACATTTCTTAGACAAATTAGGAAGACAAATAAATGAAGCAAAACAACAAGCTTTGCTCTGGGAAACTCAACACCAAGAGGCCTATCCTCCCCACACATGCCTGTCTATTAACTACAACCCATTAGGAACTCCAGAGAGTTTTTAGTCATAGAAATTGGCAGGCTAATTAAAATTGGACGTTTAATAAAGCAAAAGACCTAGAATGGCCAAAGTGATGGAAAAGAAAAATGAAGTTTGAGGACTGTCCTTCCTGACCTCAGGACTCGCTGAAACCCGGGGTAACCAGAGGAGCGTAGCCGTCCAGGACAGGAGCCCAAGGAGATGCACGGGAGACACAGACACGGACCCACACTTTCAAGAACAACTGACTTTTAACAGAGACTAAAGCACCCTACTGGAAGAACAGAAATCTTTGAACAAATGGAAATCCACACACAGACAAAATGAACCTCAGCCAAAACTTGGTTCACACACAAAAATTAACTCAAGATGGGACATGGGCTTAAACATGAATGTGAAAGCCACAGGTTTCTGGAGGAAGGCATAGACGAGCTTCCAACCCGGACAGACCCAGTCTCCTGAGACAGCGCACTGGAAGAAATGATCTTAAAACTATCAATTAGATTTCGGCAGAATTTAAACTTTCAGCTGAATAGCCAAACCTTATTTGGGAGGCAATATCCACAACATATGTATTTGGCAAAGAGTTTATGCTAGAATAGCTGAAGAATGAACTTCTTCTATGATGTAATAATATAAACAAAGGTCACATAAAAATGGGCAAATGGTTGTGCACATATTTCATTGAAAAGTATATGAATGGATAACAAGCACATGAAATAATTCTCAACCTCATTAGTCATGGGGCACACGCACATTCAAACCACAACTTGTCAGCCTTCCAGATGGCTGAGACCAGACTGACCGGCAGCACAGCGTTCCAGGGAGCCGGCAGGAAAGTAAAATGATACAACCGTTCTGGAAATACCAGACCATACCTTACAAAAATAAACACACGCGGACCCTGTGACCCAGGAATTATAAGCATTCACCAAAAAAGGACGACAGTTCGTATTCACAAAAATATGAGCTCAAGATCATATTCATAGGAGCTTCATTCGTAAACATAAGAAATTGGAAATAAACTTGGTGCTCATTAATAGGAGAATGGATAAACAAATTGACGTACTCCAACAAGGACTACAACTCAGCAACAAAAAAGGGTTAACCACTAACAAGCATAACTACATGAATAAATTTCAAAAGCATTATCTCTAGGGACAGCAGCCAAACACAAAACATACATGCATACGATGCTACTTAAGTAAGATTTTAGGACAACCTAAATTGTTCTGCGGAGAAAATAAAGCTGAACACTGTTACCTGGGAGCAGGGGGGGATGGGATGCATACTGGCTGCAGGAGAGTGTGAGAGAGTTTTCTGTGCTGGTGATGGTATTCTGTCTCTTGATAGAGGTTTACATTACACAGACACAAACATTCGTCAAAACGTATCAAATGTGCACTCAAAATGTGCGCATTTAATTCAGAATGAAACTAGACATATGAAAATAGTCAACTCTACTTAGTGACACACACCGAGAAGTCTGAGAGTCAACCATCCTGATGTCAAGTTACTTAGAGATACATCAAACTTACAATAAGGAGGCTGGACAGAAGCATACACGTGTGATGAACCAAATATAGAAGAGAATCTAGATGGTGAGTGCTCTCTGTATAATTTTTTATGTTAAAAAATTTTTATAACAGACCATTGGGAATATAAGCAGAAATTACTCACTTTAACAAAATAAAGGAAAAAATTGTATAATCATATCAATACACACAGAAACAAAAAACTGAATACTAGCTTATGTTTCAAACCCTTAGCAAACCAGGAATAGAAGGCATTTTACTAATTAAAGAGTACCTTATACACACACACACACACACACACACACACACACACACACACACACAAAGAGCAGCTAACATCAAACTTAATGGTGAAATATTGAACACTCTCCCCCTGGGGTCAGGAACAGACAAGAATGTCTGCTCTTACTACTTCCATTAAAAGTTGCTCTATGAATCCTCTCCAGAACACTACAACCAAGTTCAAATTTAAACAAAGAAGTGCATACATAAATGGAAAGTTGGAAAGTCGCAAAATTGACATTGTTCACATATATTTTTACTTACATAAGAATATAAAAATCTACAAAAAAGTCTACAAAATATTAGGAATAAATAAATTTGTAAAGCCACTTGATATAAGGCCAATATATAAAATCAGTTAATAATATTTCTATAGCTACAAACAAAGCAATTGGAAAACAGAGTTTTTTAAATGCCCACGACATCAAAATATATAACATATGTGCAAAACCTACACATTTAAAATAACAAAATATTTGCCAAGAGACATTTAAAAAAGACCAAAATAAGTGGAGCAATATAACAAGTTTGAGGATTGGAAAACTAAAAAAAAAAAAAAATAGTTAAAACACTTATTTTCCCAAACTTTCTCTGTAGATTTAATTGGTATTTCAACCAAAATATCCCAAGTTCTTGTAGAAATTGATAAACTGATAATTTATGTGGAAATGCAAAGCACCTAGAAAACCAAGACCGTCTTAAACCAGATGAGCAGTTGGATGTCTTAAACTACTTGATTTGGAGACCCACCATAAAGCTACAGTAGCTAATTTTGTGGTGCTGGCATAAAGTTCAAAGGAACACTGGACAAGGTGTAGAAATACATTGTTCATAACAGCCTGTTATTTGTTGTTGCTGTTGTTCAACTGCTAAGTTATATCTGACTCATTGCAACCCCGTGAACAGCAACTCACCAGGCTTTCCTGTCCTTTACCAGCTCATGGAGTTTACTCAAACCCATGTCCATTGAGTGGATGATGCCATCCAACCATCTCATCCTCTGTTGCCCCCTTCTCCTCCTGCCTTCCATCTTTCCCAGCATCAGGGTCTTTTCCAATGAGTCAGTTCTTCGTATCAGATGGCCAAAATATTGGAGCTTCAGCATCTGTCCTTCCAGTGAATATACAGGACTGATTTCCTTTAGGATGGACTGGCTGGATCTCCTTGCAGTTCAAGGGGTTCTCAAGTCTTCTCCAACACCACAATTTGAAAACATCAGTTCTTCAGCACTCAGCCTTCTTATGGTCCCACTCTCACATCCATACATGACCACTGGGAAAACCATAGCCTTGACTATATGGACCTTTGTTGGCAAAGTGATGCCTCTGCTTTTCAGTCCATCCCTTACCTAACAGCCCTTTATTGGTGGGTGGATGTTGCAGGCTCTGCAGTGATGTTGCCTTCCTGACCTCGGGGGTCTGTGTCAGCTCCCTTGCTCTCCTCATCAGTCCTCTCAGCCGGTGGACAGCCTTTTGACTTAAATATTGAACACTGAATTGATGAAGGTCAGCGATCTTTTCTGGGCACCCAGAGATTCCAGAGAGAAACCGAGGGTCTGTCTTAATTGGTCAGCGCTTCTCGGTGAGCTAGGATGTGCTCCCTTTCAGGTGTCTTTGAGGCGTTAGATGCATGAGCAAGGTCTCACCATGACGACCGGAGCCGGAGCTGGGCCCTTGTGAGTTATCTGTGAGGTTGCAGGGGGACAGGGAGAAGGCCAGGCCTACTGTGTGCACCCACGGCAGGCAGAGGGACCTGAGGCCCCTGGGGCGGCAGAGCACCTGGTGAGGACCACGTGCATCTGTGAGGCTCGCCTCCGAGGCTGCGGCAGGCCCAGACAGATGCCCAGGTGGCTTGGATGCGGGGAGGGCCCACGTTTCCCAGGACCTGGAGCTCATCCATGTGGGGGCCCTCTTAAGGAGAAGCACTGGAAAGAATGACTAGAAGGTGAGGGGCTGGCCCCGTGGGGGCCCCAGAGCCGCCCCCATGAGCCACATGGTGGACCCCACTGAGGGGTGGACCAGCCGTGTCAGCGTCACTGAGCTGAAGGCTTCCGAGGGCCCACGTGGCTGTGGTTCCCGGAGTCGACCCCTCCAGTGACTTTCCAGGCCCAGAGCAGGGCTGGTCCTCGGTCCCTGCCCCGCACCACCGTGCACGCACACACACACGCTCACAGACAGACCTGGGGCCAGGGCTCACACCCCTGCCCTGTCGGGGTCAGAGTGAGGGAGCGCTGAGCAAGGATCCCCATGCCAGGATGGGGAGCGGTCACTGGCCAGCATCCAGGCTGCAGGTGCCCTTGGGGATACCTGAGGCCCTGCCATCTTCTGGGGAGGCTGGCCACACGTCCGATCACCCCTCCATCCTCACCTCGGGGCCCAGTGTGTGCTGGGCAGCCGCCCCTCTGTTTTGGTGAAATGTCAACAGGAAGCGGGAAACATGAAAGGAAGAGAAACGCCACCCCCCAGAAGGGGTGCCTGCCCTTCCTGGACTCGGCAACCCTTCCCTGGGGAGGAAGGACGGGCCCCGCAGTGCCTGAGGGGGATGGGGAGGGGGCGTCCGCGGGACGGGGACAAGGACAAACCCCGCTCCCGGCCTGGAAAGTCACAGGAGTCGTCAGGGAGCCACAGCCCACGGGGGTCCTCGGTCACCTTCAGCCCGGTGACGCTGACACGGCGGGTCCCAGGCGTTCAGGGCAGCAGATCCACACCCCGGTCTGGGTGGGTCTCCAGCTTAGGTATTGTTTCCCTGGGGGTTCTGCTGGTAAAGAATGCAGGAGAACCCAGTTTGACTCCGGGATCAGGAAGATCCGCAGCAGAGGGACAGGCTCCCCACTCCAGCATTCTTGGGCTTCCCTACTGGCTCAGCTGGTGAAGAATCCACCTGCAATGAGGGAGCCCTGGGTTCAATCCCAGGGGTGGGAAGATCCTCCGAGAAGGGAGTGGCTACCCACTCCAGTATTCTGGCCTGGAGAATTCCATGGACTGTAGAGTCCACGGGTTGCAAAGAGTCGGACACGACTGAGTGGCTTTCACCTTTCTTTTTCTCCAGCTTAGGACGCAGACTCATCTCACAGAGCTGAACCTTCTGTCGGCTTTCTCCTGAGAGAAGTTTCCAGGGAGCTGAGGATGGGAAGGCCCCTGAGCCGGGACAAGCCAGAGCCAAAGAGCTTCTGTCCAGAGCTAGACTTTGCCAGCGCCACGTGGACGTGGGCTCCCGCCGCAGCCCCAGAGCCATCAAAGCAGCTAGCAGCTGCGTTTCCAGCCAGCACTGTGGTCAAGCTCCCCACCCTCCCAGAGCAGGGCTTCACACCCTCTGGCTGGGGAGTCTTCCCGAAGTTCCAGGCTTCCCCTCCAGGAGTCAGTTTCAGAGCAGCAAGTGGTCAGCCTGTGAGGTGGCGAGAGGGGAGGCCCCAGGGATTCCGACTGCGTTCACGGACCACTGCTGCCTGCAGCCCCTGGGAGAAGGTGCCCTGAACCAAATGCCGGCCTGGGCCCCAGACTCACTGCTGTGACTGAGGGGCCGCCAACGGAGGAGACCCCTGACAAAATGCAGGTCCCCAGGCCCCTCGGACCCCAGACTCAGGATGACTGGAACTCCCCAGGCAGCCCGTGGGGTGGTTTGTGTCTGACTGAATCCTCTCCTCCCGGAAGGGTCCCCTCCAGAGTGCGGCTGGCTTGATGGAGCAGAAGAGACGGCTGCTGGATTATTTATAAGACGCCGCTCCCCCCCGGCCTAGGGAGGAGGCCTCCTCGCTCCCCGGAGAGCAGCTGGGAGCGCAGACAGGCCTCAGGGCCCGCGCTGCCCGCCCGCGCGCATTGACCGCTTAGAGTGCCTCAGTCCGCGGGGAAACAGGCCAGCAGGCTGATTCCTCCCCGACCAGGAATGTGGGGTCAGGGGACCGGGATGCAGGGCCTGTGGGGGCCTGCGCGACCGGCCAGGGCAGCACCACCCACAGAACCGCGGGCCCGCCGGGCCCCGGACCCTGCCCGTGCTCTGGGGTCCCGGAGGCCGACCACCCCGCCTCGGGTCAGGCACAGCAACATCGGGCTCTCAGGGGCGGCCGCTCCCCCTCCCCGAGGGCCCGCTCCAGGGCCCTGCCGCAGCCTGCGGACACACGGGGCTCCTCCTCCAGGCCCCGCTCCGTCAGGGTCCCTCAGGGTCCCTCCGCCGTCCCTGGAGGGTACGGGGCAGCTGCCCATGGCCGGTCCACCCCTCCTGCCCCCCACCCCAGAGCCGCTCCAGCCTGACTGCTCACTGCATCTCCATCTGGTCCAGCAAGCTTCCTGGTGGTTCCGAATCTGGCCACCCCTGCTCCCACCTCCACCAGGAGACAGAGGGAGCTGTGCTCCCACCCCCACCGGGAGACAGGGAGCTGTGCTCCCACCCCCACCGGGAGACGGGGGGCTGTGCTCCCACCCCCACCGGGAGACGGGGGGCCTGTGCTCCCACCCCCACCGGGAGACGGGGGGGCTGTGCTCCCACCTCCACCAGGAGATGGGGGGCTGTGCTCCCACCTCCACCAGGAGACAGTGGGGGGCCGTATTCCCATCCCCACCAGGAGACGGGAGGCTGTGCTCCCACCCCCACCAGCAGACAGGGGGCTGTTTTCCCACCCCCACCAGGAGACAGAGGGAGCTGTGCTACCACTCCCACCAGGAGACTAGGGGCTGTGCTCCCACCCCCACAAGGAGACAGGGGGCTGTGCTCCCACTTCCACCAGGAGACGGGGGGTTGTGCTCCCACCTCCACCAGGAGACAGGGGGGTGCTGTGAGGTGACTCTGGAAGTGGGGTGCATCAAGGATGTGCTGGAGGAACCCACGGAGACTAACTGCACCTCCTCACAAACTGCACAGGGACGTGGGCACGTGGGTGCCTAGCGTGGCGCCCGTGTACCGCTACCCCCACGCTCTGACACAGAAGGCAGTCTACCTGATGGAGGGCTTACCTCTGGTTATGCGCCCAGAGGCACACGTAATAAGCAGCACACACATGCATGTGCATGCTCACACACGTGTGCACACGCAGGGACACAGAGCCCAGAAAGTCTGCGCATCTGCTCTGGGCTCCTCCTGCGGCCCACACGTCCTCTCTAACGCTGTCTGGGCCTCAGTCGTCTGCCTGCAGTCCGTGAGGAAAGCAGCTGCCTCAGGATGTGAAGAGCTGCGGCAGAGAGCCCGCTCTGACAGAGGCCCCGGGAGCTCCAGAGCTCAAAGCAGGCCTCACTAATGAAGCCTGACAGTTCAGCCGTCCTGGGGAACACCCGGTGTGCCCCCAGAAATGCCGTCCTCAGGGAGCTGTGGCCACGTTTTCCTTCTGCTCCGGAGAGCCTTAAAATCAACTGAGAACACCTTTGCAAATGGCAAAGGAAGATGCAAATGGTGAGCAAAGCATCAGAGGGGGTGGGCCCCGGGCGCGTCCCTGCCATTCCGCAGGAGGCTGGTGTGATAGTCTCGGGGGCTGCAAGCTTGTTCACACCTGGCTTCAGCAGACATGGAGCGTCACCCGTGCCGGACGCTCCTCTGAGCCGGCCCGCTTTGCCCCCAGCCTCCATCGGGTTTCAGGGATTGTGTAAATGGAGAGGAGTCCTGGGCGCTCCTCTGACTTCCCAGTTGTTGACATGGACCACAACGCTCTTGGGGGAAAAGCCAGACTGTCAGAGATGCCCAGTGGTTTTACTCCTGGACACCGCTGGAAGTTAATCTTTAATGTCTCTGACATCTGATACCAGGAAGACAGAGTGGCCTTTCTTTAATCTGGCCCTGTTAGGATAAATCTTCACTGGGTATCACTGTGCTGGGCTGTGTTCATCACATCCGTTGTGTCTTGAGTCTTTGCAACCCCATGGCCTGTAGCCCACCAGGATCCTCTGTCCATGGGATCCTCCAGGCAAGAGCACTGGCGTGGGTTGCCAGGCCTTCCTCCAGGGGGCTTCCTGACCCGGGCTTGAACCCGAGTCTCCCATGTTACAGGCAGATTCTTTACCAGCTGAGCCATCTGGGAAGCCTGGGCAACCCTAGAGACTTAACAAACTTGGGCATAAACAGAAGTCAAGACTCAGACAAAAGGGAAAATCTGAAATAAGTCTTAAAATCACACGCAGAAGAAAAAACCATGGCTTAGATGACTATTTTTACAGTAAAAGAAGACTAAAAACTATAGGTAATAACAATGATAAACACCCTGGGGGACACACACACACACACCAGTCTCTTTTCTTCTCGATGCCTGCGGGGCGTCTTCATTTTCTATTTCTCCTTGAGTCAGTTTTGGTAGTTTATGCCTTGCCATGAATTTGTCCATTTCATCTAAGTTGTTGAATTTATCGTTGTAATTTTTCAACACGTTTCCTTATTATCAAGTTAATTTGTGTAAGATCTGTGGTGATGGCCCCTCTTGTTCCTGAGACTGGTAGTTCGTCAGTCTGTTTCCCATCAGATGTCATATGTGTTTCCTGCCTTGCTTTTCTTGATTAATTTATCTGGCTCTTTATCATTTTATTGACCTTTTCAAAGAGCCGATTTTTATTTTCATCGACTTTCTGTTTTCTATTATTTCTTCCTTTCTACTTCAATTTCCTTTACTTGATTCTTCAGGTGGATGCTAAGATCATTGATTTCAAATTTCGTTTTTCCTAATTTAGCTATTTAATGTTAAAATTTCTCTTCAAGCACTGCTTTGCTGCAACTCGTGATTTTTGATGAGTTACCATCTCGTTATCACTCAATTCAAGATGTTTTCTAAATTCCTTTGTGATTTCTTCATTGAAACAATGGTTTAAAACATTATTTAATTTTTAAGTATTTCCCAAAATCTAATTGTTGATTTCTAATTTAATTGTTTTGTGGTCAGATATTATATACTGTATCATTTCAGCCCATATAAATGTACTGAAAATTGTTTCAGAGGCCAACACATAATCTGCTTTGATGAATGCTCATGTGGACTTGGGAAGAATGAATTCTTGTATCAGGTGTGATGCTCTGAAGGGCTAGGGCAGACCTAGACAGTTGCCAGTTTGTCCCAGTCTCCTACATGCTCACTGATTTTCAGCTTAGTTGATCCCTCAGTTACTGAGGGAATGGTGCTGAATCTTCAGCTACAATTGTGTACCTGTCTATCCCCTTTGGTTTCTGTAAGCTCATGTTTTTATGTGTCCTGAGACCCACAAGTCAGGTGCCCACATATATATGGCTGTCACGCCTTTTTTAAATGTCCGTCATCACCCCAATATGATTACTTCAGCTTACTTGTAAATGTATTTAAATACTATTTTCTATCTTTCAATACTATGTTCAAAACCTGCTTCTTAAAGGCAGCATTGTTTTAACCCAGTCTGACAAAATCTGCACTTGGTCTAGTTTGATTTTACGAAGTTAATTAATTGCTCATACATTTGGGTTTAAGACCAACTTCCTGCGACAAGTTTTACAGCTTTCCCATGCGCTGTCATTACTTCTTTTTTCAATTAACTAATTTATTTTAATTGGAAGATAAATACTTTACAATATTGTGATTGTTTTTGCCACACGTCAGTATGAGTCCACCACAGGTATACATGTGTCCCCTCCATTCTGAAAAAGTGTCAGCCGCTCAGTCGTGTCCGACTCTTTGTGACCCCGTGGACTGCAGCCCGCCAGGCTCCCCTGTCCGTGGGATTCTCCAGCAGGAACACTGGAGTGTGTTGCCATGCCCTTCGAGGCCACGTCTCCTGCAGGCAGTCTTTACCGTCTGAGCCACCTCCCCTCTTCTTCTGTCATCTTACGGGCTGGGCATTTCTCAGTGTTCTAGTTCATGTCTTCTGCTGACTCAGTGGCTGCTCTTTAATTTTTGTATAGTGTTTGCTCTGTGGTTTCAATATACCTTTATCATGGTCTGCTTTTATAAAACATTGTATCACTGTACATATAGAAATGCTGCAAAAATACACTTCCATCTCTCCTTTTCTTTCATATGAATATTGGCATCAATAACCTCAGATACGCAAATGACACCACCCTTATGGCAGAAAGTGAAGAAGAACTAAAGAGCCTGTTGATGAAAGTTAAAGAGGAGAGTGAAAAAGTTGCCTTAAAGCTCAACATTCAGAAAACTAAGAACACGGCATCCGGTCCCATCACTTCATGGCAAATAGATGGGGAAACAGTGGAAACAGTGGCTGACTTTATTTTTCTGGGCTCCAAAATCACTGCAGATGGTGATTGCAGCCATGAAATTAAAAGACACTTACTCCTTGGAAGGAAAGTTATGACCAACCTAGATAGCATAGTAAAAAGCAGAGACATTACTTTGCCAACAAAGGTCCGTCTAGTCAAGGCTATGGTTTTTCCAGTGGTCATGTATGGATGTGAGAGCTGGACTATAAAGAAAGCTGAGCACCAAAGAATTGATGCTTTTGAACTGTGGTGTCGGAGAAGACTCTTGAAAGTCCCTTGGACTGCAAGGAGATCCAACCAGTCCCTCCTGAAGGAGATCAGTCCTGGGTGCTCATTGGAAGGACTGATGCTGAAGCTGAAACTCCAGTACTTTGGCCACCTCATGCGAAGAGTTGACACATTGGAAAAGACCCTGATGCTGGGAGGGATTGGGGGCAGGAGGAGAAGGGGACGACAGAGGACGAGATGGCTGGATGGCATCACCGACTCGCTGGACATGGGTTTGGGTGGACTCCAGGAGTTGGTGATGGACAGGGAGTCCTGGCATGCTGAAATTCTTGGCGTTGCAAAGAGTCAGACATGATTGAGCGACTGAACTGAACTGAACTGATTACTTCCACATATGCTTTACATCACACAGTGTATTATTATTTTTGCTTTTGAGTGTCAGTAACTGTGTTTATAAGTTGAAAAATTGAAAAAAATTCATGACCCATATATTTGCTTTTCCTTAGTTTACTTTTCCTTTTCTTAATTCCTTCAGATGTGGGTTCCTGTAAGATATCATTTTTTTTAATCTTGTGGAACTTATATAATGAATTTTATTTCCAATTCTGCCAATAATAAAGGTCATCTCAGCTGTGAGTGACTCTATTTTGCCTTTCACTTCTATAAGGAAATTTTAACTGGATACAGAATTCTATTACAGAATAATGTTTGTGATCAGCACGGCAGAGCAGGCATTCCATCATCTCCTGTCTCGCAGTGTTTCTGATGAGAAGTCAGTCATCATTTCTGTCAATCTGTGTGTAACATGCCCTCCTGTCCTGGACCACTTTTAAGAGGTTTTTCTCTTTATAATTGGTTGTCAGGAATTTGATTAAAATGTGCCTTGGTGTAATTTTATTTTTTCTTTGAGCTTTTTTAATTTTGTCTTTGGTTAGTTTTTTGGGGGGCGGGTGTTTTTTTTTAAGTTATGTAGGTTTATATTTTTCACCAAGTTTGGAGAAATTTCAATCATTATTCCAATGCTTTTCTGCCCTTCATCTTTTTCTTGTATTTCAATAACATATGTTAGCCCTCTTGATAGTAAGGCACAAATCAATGAAGACCTGCTCTTCTTTTTTTTTTTTTTATTTTTCTCCTCCGTGCTCTTTTTCCCTTTTTAATTTTATTAATTAATTTATTTGGCTGTGCTGAGTCTTTGTCGCTCCAAGCAGACCCTCTGTTATGGTGAGAGGCGCTCAGGCTGTGCGCTCCCTCTGTGTGTGGAATCTTCCCAGGAGAGGGACTGACCCCGTGTCCCCTGCACTAAAGGCAGGTTCTTACCCCTGGGCTCCCAGGGAAGCCCAAGTGCTGCTTTTTTTCCAGTTTGCTGTTGCTGCTGTTTGGACAATTTCTATTGGTCAGTCATCAAGATTACTTCCCTTCCACGGTTTCTCAGTTCAGTTCAGCTGCTCAGTTGTGTCCAACTCTTTGCGACTCCCATGGACTGCAGCATGCCAGGCCTCCCTGTCCATCACCATCTCCCAGAGTTGCTCAAACTTATGTCCATCACATCAGTGATGCCATCCAACCATTTCATCCTCTGTCACCCTCTTCTCCTCCTGCCTTCAATCTTGCCCTGCATCATCGTCTTTTCCAAAGAGTCAGTTCTTTGAATCAGGTGGCCAAAGTATTGGAGCTTCAGCTTCAGCATCAGTCCTTACAATGAATATTCAGGACTGATTTCCTTCAGGATGGACTGGTTTGATCTCCTTTCAGTCCAAGGGACTCTCAAGAGTCTTCTCCAAGACCACAGTTCAAAAGCATCAGTGCTTTGGTGCTCAGCTTTCTTTATGGCCCAACTCTCACATCTGTACATGAGTACTGGAAAAACCAAAGCTTTTGTTGGCAAAGTAATGTCTCTGCTTTTTAACATGCTGTGTAGGTTGGTCATAGCTTTTTTTCTATGGTTTCTAGTCTACTCCTAAGCCCATTCAGTGATTTTCTTCACTTAAGAGATTTTTGGTTTTCAGCTCTAGAATGTCAATGTGGCTTTTTGTAGCTTCCATTTCCTTATTATAAAATTTTTGCAATTTTCTTTAACTACTTGGAAATATTTAAAAGAGCTGTTTTAAAATTCCTTTTTGCTATTTTTATCATCTTTGTCATTTCTGGATTTTTTTTCTCCTAGGAACTTTTCAAATTTCCCTGATTCTTTGCATGTCTAATCATTTTTATTGGGTGCTGGGCATTGTGATAATTACGTCTTTAAGTGGCTGGACTTTGTCTTCCATTAGTGAGTGTTGAGTTTTTCTTCCAAAAGGAAGTCAGTTTTCCCTGATCAGGCTGATTTCAGGCTGAGCTGGACACAGGTTAGCCAGTAGCCTAGATCTAGTTTAGCCCTACGAGTAAAGTGTGCTTTCCCCAAGATCTTTATTGAAAGTCCCAACAGGCACCAAGTTCTCTCCTCTGCCTGGTCAGACCTTGAATGTGTGCCAGCCCCATGCTGCCTGACAGGTTTCAAAACAGTCCACTGCCCACAGGCGGCAAGAAAGATGGGATTAGCAGACAGCACTTTTAGAAAGAGCTTATGACCACGTCCAAGGACTCAAAGAAGACAGACTCAGGAACCTTTATTTTTGCCATCTCTTTTTGAGACTGTCTCAGTCTTTGTTGTTTTGTAGTTCTATGATGTATCTGAGAGTGAACTCTCTCTTGCTTGAATGTTGCTCAAGGTTAATTGGGATTCCCGAATTTCTGGACTAGTGTCTGTAGTCAATCCTGAGAAATCCCCACTTTCCTCTTCACATACATTCTCACACCTTTCCTGAGACACTGTGATTAAATAAATCTGTTATTTCCTAAACCATCTTGTAAAGCTAATCTATTTTTCTATCATTTCCTTGTAAAAATCTTTTTGTCTAGGGAGTATTTGAGATCTATTTTGTCATTCACTAATTGTCTTTTCAGCCTTGTTATCTTTCTGTTAATCTCATCTATTGGGGGTTTTTTCTGTTTTTTAATATTTTTTTCTGGAAGTTTTATTTAATTCTTTTACAACTTAGCTATGTCATTTTAAAAAATATTCCTGATCCCTGCAAATATTTCCCAGCTTGTTTTTAATTTCTCTTTTTATAATCCATGCTCAATGATTCCAATTTCTGAATTCCTTTGGGCCTTTTCTATAAAGCTTGGTTGTGCACTAATGTGTGTTTCCATATCAGAGTACAGTGAGAGTGGGCTTGAGAAGGGATGTTTTTCTCCAGTTAAAACAGAAAGAATTTCAGGGGGAAAAGGGAGATCTGTACCTCCTTTTTATGGTCTAAAATGACAGGATCAATAGTAATTAACACCTATACTGCACTTTTAAATTTATACATTTCTACTTTTATTTTAATTTCCACAAAAACTTCCTGCAGGTTACTTTACTGCCTCTTTCCTGGATAAAGAACCTGAGATTTGAATAAGACAATGTCTGGGTAGAGTCCTACACTTGATGCAAACAGTCAACTCATTGGAAAAGACCCTGATGCTAGAAAAGACTGAGGGCAGGAGGAGAAGAGGGCAACAGAGGATGAGATGGTTGGATGGCGTCACCAATTGGATGGACAGAACGTGGGCAAATGCTGGGAGATGGTGAAGGACAGGAAGCATGGCGAGCTACAGTCCATGGGGTCGCAACGAGTAGACACAACTTGGCGACTGAACAGCAGAGCCCTACAATGGGAAGCAGCCAGGCCAGAGCTCACCCTGGTCAACCTAACCACAAGCACCACGTTGGATGTGGCTCAGAAGACTGGACAACTGTCCCACGGGAGTAGAGACAAGGAGTGAGCCTGGGGCGGACAGATGAAAGTCAAGCTGTGGGATATCCTGAGAATGAGCATAGGAGCCTCAGAGTGAGTCCCGACAGACAGACGTGATGGGGAAGAGCCCCGTGTCAGCACAGGCAGAGCGAGAGCCCGCGGAGTCCCCGGGAGCAGCGTGTCCGAGTCTGGAACACTCTGGGCTTTTGTTTCTTTATCGGCCTTAAGATACCGCCTGCCCTTGCCTGGTGGCTCAGAAGGTAAAGAATCTGCCTGCAACGCAGGAGACACGGGTTTGAACCCTGGGTGGGAAAAATCCCTTGGAGTGGCAACCCACTCCAGTATCCTTGCCTGGAGAATCCCATGGACAGACAAGCCTGGAGGGCTACAATCTGTGGGGTCGCAAAGAGTCAGACATGACTGAAGCAACTTAGCGTGCACGCAAAGTAAAACTGAGCTCTAACTTTTTCTAATGGCAATAACACTCCCTCCTTTCTAGGGGACTTTTTAATGCTTTAATGTGGGAGCTGATGTCCCTATAACAGGGCACCCAAACCACCAACCTTGGACCCTTAGAACAGGGAACACTGCGATCCCTGTCAACAGCAAGACACCAGGAGTGTTTTGAGCTACCACTTTAAGAGAAGCTCAGCACATGAAATCCCCTGGCCCCCCTAAATTTCAAGCGCTTGCTGTTGACTCCTGAAAACAGAAACATCCTCCAGTTCAGCCTGCAAGGCACTGGCGCCCACTCGGGCAGCGGCTGGCGCTCTGGTGCTGGTGCCAAAGGCGGTGCCCAGCACCTCAACAGTGAAATCAAGAAAAGCTTTCAGCGCAGGTCCCTGGCATTGCAGGTCAACACTACAGAAGAATTCAAAGCCTATCTTTTCTAAGCACACAGTCCACGCTAGGACAACCCACTGAACTGTGGGGACAGGACGCATCCGTCTCTTCACACGGAACTTTCTCGGCCCCGTTACAAGGCTGGGGTGGAGCCAAACACGGAGCAACGGGGAGCCCGCAGGAGAGCCGACCCCTCACCCCTCCCAAGGCACACACTGGCCCTTATTCCCAACCACCCACCACCTCTCGGGATCCGGGCCGTTCACCCCAAAGCGCTGGGATTACTGCCTAGGTCGCTGCACTAGTCCAGGCAGGGAGAACGCATTTGGGCGGGATTAATCCTTCTCTGTCTCCAAACTAGAAAAGAATGTGCTTGGCCCTCCAAGATTTGGGAACCAGAGCATCTCAGCAGAGCACATGGGGGCTCTCCAAACAGAATCCTTCCTTTTCTCATAAACAAATTATGCAAACTCTCTCCTCTTCCAGAACTAGCAACGTCACCATCAATTATGCAACTGACAACAATGGATTCGGAAGGGAGCTCGGGAAAGCACGTCATGAATGTCTCAGCCGTGTTGTTAAGACTCCAGCACTTCTAACTAAGTACATCAGCCATCATCACCAGGACCTCTTCTCCTCATGATGAGGCCTGGCAGGTAGACCCGGTCGGTGGGTGGAGGGGTGAGTGCCCAGGAGAGGGAACCACACCCATGTGTGCCTAGCTGCATTTGGCTTTCTTCAGTGTCCACATTTCTTTTAAGTAAAGGGATTAAAAATGGATGGCAAGCTGTCATCACTCAGACTCGCACCTGCTTTGACAAGCTTCACACTTGTTTCTTGCTCTGAGCCTGCTCTCAGCTTCCTTCTGACTGTTAGATCTTACCTGGGATAATAGAACTTCTGGGTAACTTTCTTACCTTGTGAACTTCCCAAGTGACTATATATGTCCTGTGTCCAAGGCCATTTTGCCTCGAGACCCATAGACACTGACTGACCCCGTGTCTGCGCCGTGAGCCCGCTGCGCCCTCTGCCCTGCTCACACTCGGGTTGCAGTGGACACTTGGGCCTTGGGTTGCACAGGTGGTGAGCCCTGCTCATCACCCTTCTCAGAGGAGAGCGGCCGAGGCCCTGTGCTCAGGACAACAGAGACGGGAAAAATAAGATCAGAGGAAAGATTAAAGGACAGGGACAGAGGCAGGAAGTCCCAGGCACTGCGGCTTTTGTTTTGTTTTCAACTGTAGGAAAATGAGAGAAGGAACCCAGTGCTGCTAGAAATGTTCTGTACAGCAGGCTTCCTTCTGGGAGCTGAGGAAAGGCAGTTTTGCATAAGAAGTCAGCGACAGAAGAGGATCAGAGTCAAACCCTCTGCCAGGTCATTGTCAGAAGAGGGAAAAATAAATAAAGAGCAGAGTTAGGTCCCTGCAGATAATGAAAGAGGCACAAAACCACGGCAAAATCGAAACCTGCTGACTCAAAGCAAGCTGACTGGGACAGATCCATGACCTCACATGGAGGGGACAAGACCGTTCAAAGTCGGAGAAACGCAGGAAAGAGTACATAGGACCTAAGATATAGTTAGAAATAAGAGGAGAACATCGTCTCAGCAATGAAGACTAGACAGAAAAAGGAATAGAGAAAGGGCAAAATAAGCAACGACTGAAGAGAACCGCATCTTAGTTATAAAAATAGGTGAAGAGAGAGATCTAAAGAGCTCACGAGAACATGACAGATACTGAAGACAGGCAAGGAGGCCCAGCAGATGGGTGACAAGCGTGGGGAACCCTGAGAGGTGGGGGTGGGGAGGCGGTCCGGTGGTCAGAGGAAGGGGTCCAGGGAGAAGGCCGCCCGGTGACCAT
>SNSB01004421.1:886272-928695 GCA_012922965.1 Capreolus pygargus | reverse complement strand
TCACCCGC
The DNA here is from genome assembly GCA_012922965.1 of Capreolus pygargus. Classification (NCBI taxonomy): domain Eukaryota; kingdom Metazoa; phylum Chordata; class Mammalia; order Artiodactyla; family Cervidae; genus Capreolus; species Capreolus pygargus. Next base: position 928,687 of record SNSB01004421.1, on the reverse strand, counting down.
CGTCCCCCCGCGCTCAGGGCAGACACCTCCACCCGGGAGGGTCGGGCTCGGGACGCGGAGGCCCTCAGGGAAGCCCAGGTCCCGGCCCCAGTCCCCGGGCGCCGGCGCCTGCCCTGGGGACATCTTTCCCTGGAGCCTGAGGGAGGAGGGCCGAAGTGACCTGTCCTCTCTCTACAGGGACCCGCGCTTCCGGGAGGCGGGCGGCAGCCTCGGTCCAGCCCCTGGGTCTGCACTTGGGACTGGGGCGCCCCGAGCCCCGCCTCCTGAGGCCGAGTCTGGACCCTGTGGCAGCGCAAAAACGGGGTGAGCTGCTCCGGCCCGGGGCGGACACAAGGCCAGGCTTCAGGTGGGCACAGGGTCACGTGCCACCGTCCCAGCCACGGAACCAGAACCTGCCTTTGTGGCAGGACGACCGGCACCCTGCTCGGAAGGTCCAGAAGGCCAGGCCAAGCTTGTGTCCCTGGTGAACTGCATCCAGACACCCACGCCTGGACACGCAGCTTCCTGGGCTGCTGCCCTCACATGGGGCTTCTGGGGACGGGCCTCAGAACGTGTGCTGAGCTCAGGAGTCCGGGGTGACGGCCAGTGCGCACTCCCCTCCGCATCCCACCCACTGGACTGCTCATCTGGGGGTTGGGGTCTGGCCTCTCTCCCACAGCCCCCCAGGGTGGAGAGAGCCCGCAGATCAGCAGCCTGGGCACGCGGGCCCCCGCTCCTGCCCTGGCCCCCTCTGGGCCTGCGTCTGTCCCAGCTGGACTGCAGAGTTGGGGGGCTCTGGGGGCTCCCCTCTCCTCTCGAGAAAATCTGGGTCTTGACACCCTCCCCGAGTGCCTTACAAACCCATGAAAACACCAGCTGAAGCTGCCCACGGGTGTAGACAGCGGCCGCCGCAGAACGCAGCACCTCGGGGACACGGTTTGTGGGAGTCCAGAGTGAGCCGTCCACAGTGCGTCACCCCCAGAGGGAACGCCGTGAGCTGAAGGCGATCGGGAAACGCAGACGGTGGTCCGTCTGCCTGAAGGAGACCAGCTCCCTGGAGGGGCCCACTCTGGAGCCTCGCGTGAGGGGCCTGAGATGCTGGGGCGGGCCGGCCCCTCCCACATGCCCCCCTTTCTCTGTCTTGTCGGTTCCTGAAATGCATCCTTCTTTATCAAATGGCACAGATCCCCCAAGCCTAGCCACCTCTCTGGGGCTTTACCTTCTGTGAAGCCGCCGCCCCCAGGCACGTAAGTAGAGTGTTCGTCTCATGCTCGGTCATGTCTGACTCTTTGTGACCCCCTGGACTGCAGCCCGCCAGGCTCCTCTGTCCGTGGGATTCTCCAGGCAAGAACACTGGAGTGGGTTGCCATTTCCTCCTCCAGGGGATCATCCTGACCCAGGAATCAAACCCACGTCTTCTACTCGGTGGGCAGATTCTTTTTACCATCTGAGCCACAAGGGGAGCCCTAAGGTGTATAAAACCAACATCACATAGATGTTTGTTCTTTCCTCCCGAGACTGTCTGTGCTCAGATTATGTCACAGACCCAGCAGAGGGCCCAAGACGGCTGAGAAAATCCTCCCTGCGACACACAGCTTCAAGAAGGGTGTCTCCCAGAGGGCCCTCAAGGGGGTGGCCGGGGGTGGGGAGTGGGCTGTCCCCTGGGCCCTGGCAGCCACTAGTGACAGGTGGGACCCAGGAGAGAGAACCGGACCACCCTCATGGGGGCCGACCCGGGGCACACCCCCAGGGCACCAAGGCAGCCAAGGCAGGCACCCCAGGCCACGTCCACCCCAGCCTGTGCAGAACCCCACCGCTCAGGCTGGCCTGCGTCTGAGGCCTAAGTCCCTGCGATCCCTCTAGAGGGGAAGCACCTTGATATCAGGTGTGGGTGAGTGCCCAGGAAGGAAGGGAGGAAAACTATGAAATTAATGCCGGTCAGAAAAATACATTTTATTGTACTTTTTGAGAATGAAATGAGCACTGTAGACGTGTGCAAAGCCCTGTAACTGGTCAGAGCAGCGCGAGAGGATGGGGCCTGGCTGCCCACCGCCGCTTCTCTGGACGCGCATGCGCCGTGGGGCCCGCCCGCTGATGCCGCCCGCCCGCCCACCGCAGCTCCTTCGTGCGCCGATGTCTACGCCGTGTCACGGGGCGTGATCAGGACCCACTCAGTGCGGGGGAGATGAACAGGTCCCCTCTTGATGCTTGTATATCCTGACTAAGGACCCACTGGGAGATGAAGCTGAGGTTGCTCAATGCCGGGAGCCAGCACACGAGATCCCACCCATGACAAGGTCATGAGGAGAAAGCCTGACAGGCAAGGCGGATCAGGTTTTCAGGGATTCCGAAAAGCTGCCCCCGGCGCTCACCTTAAAGATGATATCTGTCTTTCTGATGCCTGCCTCAATAGACTACTCCCTAATTTCTGTGACACAGGCAGGCCTTCCCCAATCTCTTTCCAAATAAGAATCAATTTAGAACTTTAATCTGTAAGTTTCCCAGCTGGTGGTATTTTATGAGATTATCCAGGGTGAAAAGAGTGTTTTAATTTAAACTCCTTTGCTGGCAGTTTGTTAGCCAAATGCATTTATGCCCTTGGTACTAATATGCATGATTGCTTATAATATCCTAATCATAAAATAGCATAAAGAACCTGATTATATAAAAGCCCTAATAGACATAGAGCATTTTTGAGGGGTGAAGGAGTCCTATTAGAAAACATAAAAACAAATTATTCTAAAAGTGGTTATTGGGTTGATGTTTGCTTGCTGTGTTTTGCTTGTTGTGTTTTGCTTGCTGTATTTTTGCTCTTAATGTGCAAAGGTTGTATTATAGAAATCATTGTTAGTATAGTTATAGATCTAGAAAAATAAGAGCTTAGCCCTAGTGTGGTAACAATGAGATGGTTGCTAATTGTCAGCCAGGAATGCTAGGCAGAGGCTGCCTCACTGAAGCTGCAGAGTCTGTGTGGGGTAAACTTCTTAGATAAATGCAACTGACAACTTCTGCAGAAGGATTAATTTTTGTGTTAACAAGGTTATACTTCTACTCTTTACTGTTGCCCTATGAGACTGCTACCTTTCAGTTAAGGTCACCATAGAAACAGAAAATAGGTTTACACTCACCTGACCTGCATAAAACATTAATATGCCCCAAGGCCAGAAGATAATGTACAAGACCCTCATAAACAAAGAAGTATGCAGAAAACACCCTGGTTTCGTGAAGGACAAGCTGGCATAATGTTAAACTATCTTCCCCTTAGAAATGCACTACTTAGGGTATAAAAACCACGGTAGAAAATAAAGGATTGCCAGACTCTGCCAGACCCTGCAAACACCCACGTCTGGTCTCTCTCTCTTTCTTTCTCTCTCTTTCTCTCTCTCTCCCTCGCAGACTTGGCCCTATCAAGGCTGGTCTCACATGTCTTCTCGCGCCCACGCCGTTCATCCTGAAGGTACTCCCTGGATCCTGCTGGGACTGGACCCCAGCAGCTCAAGGTGACGCCCGCTCAGATTTGCATCATTTTGTTCAGGGCCATTACATGGACCTTCGTATCAAAACTAGTCAGAACCTCTGCACCTTTGTGTGGTCCCATCACCAGCTTTCTTAAACGGCTTGGGCGTCATCTAGGAACGCGGGGTCTCCGTGGGGAGTGGTTCTTCTGAGACAAGGCGGGGGACTGGAGGCACGCGCATTTCAATGTCGGTTTAGGGAAAAGTGGAAAGTCTTGAACACACTTCCAAAAACCTGGTTGACGCTGTTTCACAAGGACCCCTGTTGGGGATGGGGGTGACCCAGAGTCGGTTAAATGCGTATTTCTCACTTGACTCCTGGCTTCATTTGCACAATGGCCCCTGGACTTGAAGGAGACGGGCGGAGAGAAATCAGGCCCTTTGCGGATCCTCTTAAAAGAAACCAAGGAGTCCGAAATGCAGCTCTGTCAGGAGGCGGGAGTGGCGGGGGGCACACCCGGAAGCCTGACCCTCTCTCCGACGTGTAGGTGACCGCATCCCGGCTCACTTTCATTTTCTCTCCATTTTACGGTCTGAATCCCCAGAGCACGCCTGTTAACTTTAGGATTGGGACAGAGACAAAGGCGGCAGGATGCTCCCTAAGATCTTGGAGGAGAGTCACCGCAGTCCCAAGGGGCAGCCCGACAGGGCGTCCGCAAGGAGGGCAGAGACGCTGAGCAGGACCCCAGCCCACCCCCTCTCTCCCTGGCCCTGTGCGGGGAAGACCCCCACCGATGGGCTCAAATCCTGGGTCTCCTGAGGCCCCTCCTCCCTGCTCCCCGCTGAGGGCCTGCCCGCCCTCCCGCAGCTGGTCAGGGTCCTTTGGGCCTCAGTGAGCCCCCCAAACCATCACCAGCCCTGCGCCCGCCTCCCGCGGGCAGCCCCCAGCCCCGGGCCCCTGCAGACCCGGCTCCTCCCCCTCACCAGGCCTCCCCTGAGTCCCCTCCCCCTCACCCAGCACACCCCACTCTTCCTCTCCAACCCCCCAAACCCACAAACCCCACCGCCACCACCTCAGGTGGGCGGGGCGCAGGGCAGGGGCAGGCGCCCCCTGAGCCGCGCTCCAGGACAGGAGTGAACCGTCACCTGCTATCCACACCGGCTCCGGTTGAGGGCGTCTGCGCTCACGCGGGATGCTCGCCGGGCCGGAAGCCCGGTGGGGACCTGGGGGCGCCTGGGGCCCGCCCGGAGGGTGGGGCTTCCTGAGCCGCTGGAGCGCCGGAGGGCCAGCCCCGAGCAGACGCCGGGCGGAGCCGCGGCCGCGGCGGGAGGAGCCCCGGCGCTGCGGGCCACGCGGCGGCGCTGCCGGCCGCGACCCGCGGCCTTCGGGCGGTCCCTCCGCAGAGCCGATTCCGCGGAGGTCGGGGAGCGAGCGAGGCCCCAGCAAAAGCCCGCGGGGAAGGCGGGACTCTGGGTTAGGCCTCGCCCGCGGGGGCTTCCGGGGGCTCAGCCGGTAAAGAACCCACCTAAGCCGGAGACCTGGTTCCATCCCTGGGTTGGGAAGATCCCCTGCAGAAGGGAACGGCTGCCCACTCCAGCATTCCGGCCTGAAGAATCCCGTGGACTGTCCACCGGTCACAAAGAGTCTGGTACGACTCAGCGACTTTCGCTTCATTTCCAGCACCTCCCTGAAACCAACCGTGACGGGTGTTCAAGGACCGAAAAGGCGCCCTGACGCATCCTGCAGGGAAAGCTGCAAGCCACTCAGCAGAAGGGACAGTGTGGGCCCGCCTAAAGGCTTTCTTTTAAAACCTCTCTTGAAGAGTGACGGCGGTTCCTGGTACCGTCCTCGGGGTGAGGAAGTCTCCTTTCCTGTTTCAGCACATTCCTGCCCCCACCCCGAGGAACTGTGCAGGCTTCGTTTCAACAGAACCAGCGTCCTCTGAATCACGGCCCCTCGGGCGGGCGACGGCCTCAGAGCAGCCCCGTCCTTCCCGTCCTGGGATCGGCGTCCCCAGGTGGCCCCTCTGGGGGTCTAGGAGGCCCAGGGCTTCCTCCCTGGGGTCTCACTGGTGACCACACACTTGTTCCCTTCTCTCGCTGACTTGCCTGGCGAGTGGGGCTGCCCCCACGTCTCCTGTGACACATTCCGAGGTTGACAAGCCCCGCTCCTGAACCACCAGTGAGTCAGCGTTGCCCCCGGGGGCCGGGCCCTCCCACGGGTGCTGAGTCACAGTCCGCATTCCAGCGTGCCCCCTGCTGCTCCGGGCCCGAGGACCCTGCAAGGACCAGGCTGGAGCACTCCCCACAGGCCCGGGGCCCGCGTCCCTCCCTGAGAGCTGGGGCTGAGTTGCCATCTTGGCCGGAAGGTGGGGGGCGTCCCTTGCACAGGGCACCGCGCCCACCAGCCCCCTGCCCCCCTGGGCGTCTGGCAGAGGTGTGAGTTCACAGCTGCCACAGAGCAAGACCCGCCGAGGCCCGGAGTCCTGGTGCCTCTTTCCCGACTTCACCACCTCAGAGGGCCTGCCCGCATCCTCGGAGAGTCCGGTCCCAGGCCTCAGGGGCTTGGGGAGCTCGTCCAGGCTGGTTGGCATCTCCGAGGGCCAATCCCATGTCCTCAGAGGGAGTGACCCTCCAGGGCAGTGAGGAGTGTTCCCAGCAGGGCTTATGGACGGTCGTGGGGGTCGGGCAGGAGCCTCTGCTGAGAACCAGCACTGACCCCACTCGCTCCCCTGCTAGATGCTCGGACCATCAGGAGGCTCCCCAAGGTCTGCCAGCTGCTGGCCCTCCACTCCGCACATGAAAGCCTCCTCCTCAGTTTTCCCAGGACCCGTGTCGCAGGTTGAATCGTGTCCCCTCCAAGTTCAGAGCTGAAGTCGCCGGCTCCTGTGAACATCTAGGAGATGGGGTCTTCACAGAGTGATGGGGTTAAAGTGGGGCGTCAGAGCGGCCGCGGACGGAGCAGGCCCGGTGTCCTCATGGGAAGGATGGCTCTTGAAGAGAAAGAGCCACACGACTGCTGGACTCTGAGGACGCCGGGGAGGAGGCCTGGAGGGGGGCCTCCCGCGTTCCCAGAGGGGCCCGGGCTGCCCATCCTATGACCTGGGGCTTCGGGCCCTCTGAGCCGGGAGTCCGCAGACGTGGGGGTCCAGGCCCATCTGCAGACCCCGTCCCAGCCGTGTGACAACCTCTGACCACCACAGAGGTGCTGCTACCCGGCCGGACCAGACTCGCTCCCAGAGGCTGGGGCTGCCGTCCCCGTGGTTGGGGTCCCGGGGGTCGTCCTCCAGGTCTAACCGCTGGCGAAAGTGGGGAACCCAGAAGAGTATCACCCCAGTCACTGCTGGCCTGAGGTGGTCCCAGCAGAGTGGGGGTGACCAGGGGCTGCAGCTCCCCCGAGCCTGGCGGCCACTCCAGCCCAAGGAAAAGCTGCCCCGTCCCGGGCAGGGGTGGGAGCCCCCCATGTTCTAGGAAGGAGCCCTCCCCATCTGGGCAGGGTCGGGTGATCCGCATGGCCTGGGGCCGGCTCCCCACGGTCTGGGGAGAGGCCGCCCCATTCCAGGCAAGACTGGGTGCCCCCCATGGTCTGGGGAGAGGCCACCCCATTCTGGGCAGGGCTGGGTGCCCCCACATCCTGAGGCCGGCTCCCCACAGTCTGGGGAGAGGCCTCCCCATTCCGGGCAGGGCTGGGTGCCCCCACAGCCTGAGGCCGGCTCCCCACGGTCTGGGGAGAAGCCTCCCCATTCCGGGCAGGGCTGGGTGCCCCCCATGGTCTGGGGAGAGTCTGCCCGGTTCCGGGCAGGGTTGGATGCCCCCCCACGGTCTGGGGAGAGGCCACCCGTTCCAGGCAGGGCTGGGTGCCCCACGTCCTGGGGCCGGCTCCCCAGCGGCCAACTTGCTGTGTCGGCCCCGTCCCATGGCAGCGCGGGCCTTGCCGTGGGGTCCCCGCTGGCGCGCTGACGCCTCCTCTCTGGTTTTCCCAGATGGCCTCTCTGAGGTCAGGAATCTCCCCAAGCAGAAAGCAGAACTGTTTTCTAACAGATTTGAGAACTATGAAAAGAATATGAAAACACCCATAGAGGAATGACTAAATTTAACTATATCTGAGTAATCAAAAAAACGTGGGCAAGATGCAAGGGGTGAAAATCAAAACGAAAGGCAAGCGAAACAGAACAGCACCAGGAGTGCGCTGGAAGGACCCGTGTCGGTCACGTCTGTTCTTTAAAACTCCTACAGCCCAGCAAGAAAAAGGCAAAAACTTAAGAGATGCGAAGGAGTAATTCAAAGACAGGAAATGCAAGTGGACAACAGCACCTGGCCCGCTGACCGGCAGTGAGGAGGTGCCGCGTGGTCAGCGGGAGCCCGCAAGGGCCGCTTCCGTTCCGTGGCCAGCAGGTCCCCGGGAGGCTGTGCCCGCCCCACACTGCTGCTTCCTCTCTGGGCTTCCCCATCGCAGGCCCGAGCCGTACAGAGAGGACCCGGCCCCGCCCAGCCTCTCCCAGCTCCTGGAAGCCCCTCGGAGCCCCCAGCATGCCCCCGGGGCTCCTGCAGCTATGCCGTACACAGACGCCCCCAGGAGTGTGTCCCTGAGGTGGAGAAGGCCTGGAACTTTCTCCACCAAGGGAACTGGGTACCCCCATCTGGGAGGCACTGCTGATGTCCGTGTCTTGGGGAACGTGGGGGTGCAGGGCCCCCCGGGACGCACGGAAGCCGCCCGGGTATGAATGTCTACACGGGTGTAGGTGTTCTGCCCCCAGGAAGGTCCCGTCCCACACAGGGGTCCCGGGCTTGGGGGCTGCTGACAGCTCCCATGCCTGGGCCACAGGCTGTCCGCCCTCGGGGACCCTCTTACCCACCTCCTGCACGGCCCCCACATGCAGCTCGGGGGCAGGCTGCTGGTCTGGGGCTCCAGGCTGAGAGACCTCCCCTCGGCCCACCTGCTGGCCAGAAGGCAAGAGAAAGGGCCTCAGAGAGCCACTTCCAGGCTCCAGGGAGACAGAGAGACCTTCGCCCAACAGGTAGGGGCGCCCGCGGCCCCCAGGGAAGCATGACCTTCAACCCTGATGCCCCTCCTGCTCCAGAGGCAGCAGGCATGGCCAGGCTCCATCAGCTCGGGACGACCCCCCCACCCCAGGGACCTGAGATCAGGCAAGGAGGCGGGGTCCTTCAAGAGAGGCTTGCATCTGGCCTCCCGGGGCAGGGTGACCATCTGCGGTGACAAACTGCCAGGGGCCCTGTGTCACCACGTCACTGCTGGACACTGTGGCCTCTGCCAGGGCCCACGGGCGCCGGGTCATCGGGGCCGCAGGAGGTGAGGAAGAGGCGCTGGCCCGAGCCACAGCGAGCAGGGCCCACGCCTCCTCTCCCCCCAGAGGGGCGGGGCAGGTGCATGAGCAGAGTCCAGCCCAGGGGCCCAGGAGGGCCTGATGGGGGCAGGGGACTCGGGAGCGGCATGCTGGGGGCTTCAGGCGGGGGGTCACGGGGGCTGACCATCCCCAGAGGGCTGAGAGTGGAGGCCCCTGCCAAGCACATGCAGGTCTCCGGCTGGCCTGTGCGCCGATGGAATCTCCCTCCCGCTTTCAGGGCCGCGAGCAGCCCCACCACCTCTGTTGGTCTCATGGCAGCCGTGGCCGCCTTGCTGCTCCCTCGGCTCCGCAGGTGGGGCTGTGAGCCCGTGCAGCAAACACCTCCCAGAACAGGCCCTCGGGCAGCTCTATCCCGGCCAGCGGCCAGCTGCCCGTCTCCCAAGAGGCAGATCCTGAAGTTGCCTGTGAACTGTGTGACGATGGGGTGCCCTCGTCAGGGCCCCCGGAGAAGCAGCCTGAGTAGAACGTGTCCACCTGCTGAGGCCAGTCGTCGGGGACCGCCTTGTGCCGTCACAAGGGCTGGCCCGTCCCCGGGTCTGCACGGGCAGCCTGGACCTGGGAGAGCCAGTGCTCTCAGCCAGTGTGAGCCAGCAGGCTCAAGGCCTGGGAAGACCTCAGGCTGCAGCGCCAGCCCCACAGCCGGAAAAGACCAGAGTCCCAGCTCAGACGGTCAGCTGGGGGAGGTGCTCCTCCCAGCACAGCGGCTGACTGGCCAAGGCCCACGGCCCGGGGCGGGCGGTTTGCTCTCCTGTCCACTAACTCAAATGCTCCTCTCACCCCACCTGAGGCACTTTTGGCCCAGTGTCTGGGCTTCCCAGGTGGCACCAGCGGTAAAGAACCTGCCTGCCAATGCAGGACACGTGAGAACCTCAGGTTCGATCCCTGGGTCGGGAAGATCCCCTGGAGGAGGAAATGGCAGCCCACTCCAGTATTCTTGCCTGGAGAACCCCGTGGACAGAGGAGCCTGCCGGGCAACAGTCCCTGGGGCTGCGGAGAGCCGGACACGACTGAGTGACCGAGCCGCACACAGGCCCTGAGCTGTGTTCTCACCGGGACCCAGGACCCAGCCACGCTGACAGGCAAAATCCAGCATCGCGGGGGCTTCAGCTTTCCTTTTTTGGTACAAATTTCTAAATGGCTTTACTAAAAAAGGATCTTTTTCTCCACTAACGTAGAAATTACTTCCTTTGTGGCTCATCTGGTAAAGAATCTGCCCACAATGTGGGAGACCTGGGTTCGATCCCTGGGCTGGGAAGATCCCCTGAAGAAGGGAAAGACTACCCACTCCAGTGTTCTGGCCTGGAGAATTCCATGGAATGTATGGTCCACGGGGTCGCAAAGAGTCGGACACGACTGATGGACTTTCAGTGAAGAAATTGCCCCCCTGAGTGGAGTCACTTATGAGTCTGGTGATGTCCCCACTCTGTGCCGACCCCTCAGGAAGCGTAAATGCCAAGCAGAAAGCACATGGCCGCCTCTCCCGATATGAAGTGGCAGGGAGCGCGGGGGGCCCTCCTGAGGCTGACTCGGGTCTTGGGGTGGTTCCAGGGGTGGCATTGGAGGCCAGAGCCAGAGGGGAAGGATTTTGCCCCACTGAGGTGCAGGCCTCCTGGCTGACTCGGCTGTTTGTTGTTAACCCTGAGAAGTTCCTTCTTCACGCTGGGGTTTTCTTGCTCACGTCCTTCCACTTACACGGTTGTTGCGTTATACGAGGGTGGGGTTGTTTTCCTGGCACCATCATTTTGTAAGTAAGGAAAATAAAATGACATAAAAACAATTAACCCAAATAACACTGTTCGTAACTAACATGAGCTTCCCTTATATGGAGAGCCATTCCACTGAAGTACACCAATAAACGTGGCAGAGAAATCGGGCCGGGCACTGGGGCGGTGCCTGGCAGCCGCAGAGAGACCAGGAGGCCTGAGGCGGTCGTGCAGCCCGGCCACGCCTGTCCTGGAGTCCGCCCTGAGCAGAAGCGCTGAGTCTGGCCTGCAGGGGTCAACGGCCAGAATTCAGAGCTCAGTGATCACGCGGCCGCGGGAGCAGGAGACACACAGGCTTATCCTCCCAGCTTCTGCCAGCCCGCGCTGAGTGCAGAGTCCACATGAGACGAGGAGGGTGGCCGGAGGGATCAGCTGGCACGGCCAGGACGCAGAGGGCCGAGACCAGGAAGCCAACAGCGCAGGCGGAGCGGCGCTGCGGGGGGAGTGAGGAGCGGCGGGGCCGGGGCACCAGAGGGGCCTCAAGGAACGGGAAACCCCGATCCAGACACCCTCCACCTGAGACGCTCGGGACGGGGGCCCGAGAGGGTGGAGGCGTGGGCCCCGAACGGCAGAGCCGTGGGGGGCACGGGGTGGAGCCGGGTGGCACTTGAGACGCTCTGCGCTCAGGACTGCAGTGGGCCCTCGAGCAGGAACCGTCTCAGTTTGGGGGAGCGTGGGTCCCTCTGCCCCTCCCTGAGGGCCTGGGGGGCAGACACACAGGAGGGGGGCAGCCAGCACTCCAGGGCTGAGCCTCGGGGCCCCTCCTGCTGGGGGTCCCGGAAGCCACCCCAGGAGCGGACTTCGGGGCCCCAGGAATCTCGTGAAGGCCCCCCACATGCGTCATGAAGAGCAGTGGAGTTAGAAAAGCTCCCCCTCTCGGGCTGCTGCTAGGCTCCCTGGAGCCCCTCCCCGCAGAAGGGCCGGGAGCAGAGAGTCTGCAGGACAGTCTGTCCGGAAGCGCTGCCGTCTCTTCAGGTTGTAGTCAAAACACAGGAAGAAAAGCCTGCTCACCTCTGATCAGCCCAGAGGAATGTACTGGGTCTTCTTGTGACCATAGTTTCTGCCACAAGAGCCCCCAGGGGCCCAACGGCCTTTCCCCCCAGGAGGGTCACCGCCCAGCCCCGCGGTGTCCCAGTGCAGGCCGCAGGGCTCCAGGCACGCTCCCCACGGCCACGAGGAGAGGGGAGCCTCAGAGCGGCGGGCGGGGTCCCCCTGTTTTGCAGGAGAGGAATTGGGAGAGGCCCTGGGGTCTCGGCAGCCCAGCCCCGGCTCTGCGGCAAGGCCAGGTGTGCTGTGGGCCCAGCCCCACCTCTGACAGGTCACGGGTCTTCACAGAACACGTGTGAGCGTGTGTGTGTGTGTGTGTGTGTGCACGCGCTCCTGGGGTGCCCTCTGGACAATGACCAGTTTTCCATCTTCACAAACTTTTATTCCAACATTACTGATCGAATCCTCCCTTGAACCGGGTTTTGGCACTTAGTTCTTCGATGCTTTGGTGTCTCGGAAGGTAAAGAATCCGCCTGGCAGTATGGGAGGCCCAGGTTCGATCCCAGAATCAGGAAGGTCCCCCTGGAGAAGGGGGTGGCAGCCCACTCCTGTCTCCTTGCCTGGAGAAGCCCGTGGACAGAGGAGCCTGACGGGCTACAGTCCATGGGGTGCAGAGTCAGACACGGCTAGTGAGCGACACTTTCGTTTTCTTGATGCTTTCTACTTTCAGTTTTTTACCGCACACATCTGTGGGCAAATTAGAAATAAGACAGGGCAGTAGCCTGTCCCCCTTAGTCGGGGAGGCGGGGTGGGCTTCTGCACATGAAGCCCCCAATCCAAGACTCACCACCTCTTCCCCATCAACCCAGCCGCCCTCCAGGGACCAGGAGCAGGAGCAGGAGTGGGGTCACCTGTGGAGAAAGGCCCCTCCCCGGAGCAGACCGCCAGGCAGGCCTCTCCCCGCTCCAGAGAGACCCCGAGCCTGCCGCCCCGTCCAGAGGGGGCTCGATGGGGAGAAAGCTCCCACAGACTCAAGACTCTCACCCCAAGCAGGAGGTAGAGTGGGGAAGGGGTGAGACAGCCCCCTGGGACAGTGGGGGCTTTGGTGTTGTCAAACGGAGAAGGGGGTGCACTGGTGTTAGGTGGGTGGGGCCAGACCCTGCTAAACGCACCCAAACTGCAGAAGGGCTGGGAGGCCTCCCCTCCTGCCTCATCCTCAGGAAATCCTCTCGCCCCAGGCTCCCCCCTCGGGGAGGTGAGACTCCGAGAAGGGACAGAAAGATGGTGGGGTGCATGTGGACTCAGCGTCAGGAGCCCCAAGTGTGTGCGTCCAGCTCACTACCCCCATGAAGACCCTGAGCTGCTTCCTGCTAAGAGGAAAGAAGCAGTGGGCACGCCCAGGTGTGGAGGACTCCCTGCCCCTCGAACCTCGCAGACGAAGGTGCCACACAGACGCTACCGCCAGCCCCTCCTTCCACTGATGAGAGCGTAACCTGCCTCCCGACGCCAGAGGGGCTGCCGGACTGCTCCCTTCTGTCACTTGTGGCTGAAGAGTCGCAGTTCAGTTCCGTTCAGTCGCTCAGTCGTGTCCAACTCTTTGCGACCCCAAGAACCACAGCACGCCAGGCCTCCCTGTCCATCACCAACTCCCAGAGTCCACCCAAACCCTTGTCCATCGAGTCAGTGATGCCATCCAACCATCTCACCCTCTGTCGTCCCCTTCTTTTCCTGCCCTCAGTCTTTCCAGGCATCAGGGTCTTTTCAAATGAGTCAGTTCTTCCCGTCAGGTGGCCAAAGTACTGGAGTTTCAGCTTCAGCATCAGTCCTTCCAATGAACACCCAGGTCTGATTTCCTTTAGGATGGACTGGTTGGATCTCCTTGCAGTCCAAGGGACTCTCAAGAGTCTTCAACACCATAGTTCAAAAGCATCAATTCTTCAGCGCTCAGCTTTCTTCACAGTCCAGCTCTCACATCCATACATGACCACTGGAAAAACCATAGCCTTGACTAGACGGACCTTTGTTGGCAAAGTAATGTTTCTGCTTTTTAATATGCTATCTAGGTTGGTCATAACTTTCCCTCCAAGGAGTAAGTGTCTTTTAATTTCATGGCTGTAATCACCATCTGAAGTGATTTTGGAGCCCAGAAAAATAAAGTCAGCTACTATTTCCCCATTTATTTACCATGAAGTGATGGGACCAGATGCCATGATCTTAGTTCTCTGAATGTTAAGCTTTAAGCCAATACTTTCACTCTCTTCCTTCCGTTTCAGCAAGAAGCTCTTTAGTTCTTCGATTTCTGCCATAAGGGAGGTGTCATCTGCATATCTGAAGTTAATGATATTTCTCCTGGCAATCTTGATTGCCGCAAGCAGCCATCTGTCCCCCAGGAGGGATGACCTCTCTGGGTGGGCCCCTGCCTCCCTGGACTCCTGCCGGATGGAGGGAGGAGCCCATACTCCCTGACCTCCCTGGGGCCTGGAAGAGAGGACAGTGTCCGCTGGAGACGTGTGAGCCCACCCAGTGCCCCCTCAGGTCCTGCCCCCTCCCCCAGATGAGTCCTTGAAGCCCCCACCTTGGCACCTGCAAAGGACCAGCCCCCACCGGGAGGCAGACAGGGGCACTGTCTGTCTCCACAGTTACTCAGACACCACCCGGAGCGACCCGCCCACGGGGCCCCGGGCTGCAGGCGTCCGTCATCAGGGTGACCGCTCCCGTGACACCTGCAGCTGAGTGACCGCGTGGGTGGGGCGGGCACGCCAGGCGCAGACGCCCGCCAGCTCTCAGGCGCTGCAGCTTCTTGCTTCCGAAGAACCGCAGCGGCTCCCCGCACCGCCGTGTCCCTTTCTTACTCCTCCTGAGTTTCTGTGGTTCACTCTGCATGTCTTCCGGCCTGTTTTCCAGTCACCAGCTGTGTCTAAACTATTGTGAAACCATTCACTCAGTTTTCAAGTTTTGCTTACTATAAATTTTTAAATGTAGTCTGGGAAATTCCTTTCTCATAATTTTTAATTTTCTGGTAAATTCTTCATCTCATCTCCTGGACTTTTTTATCCTTAAACGATGCTACAAATTCTGTTCTGAGGACTACCTCTGAGCAGCACTGCTCTGGAACTCCGGGGTTGCCATTTCTATTCCTGTCGTCTCTCCCATTTACACCTCTGTGTGTCTGGTTACTTCCTAACTTTTTGTCTGACTTTCTATTTGCAGTGTTTTGGAAGGAAATTTTGAGGCCAGAACGATGTCATGCTCCTCCAGAGAAAATATGAGCACGAGTGCCCAGCAGCCTTAAAAGACAAGGCAGGGAACTTCCTGGTGATCCAGTGGTTAAGACGCCCATGCTTCCACTGCAGGGCCCTGGGCTTCGCCCCTGGTCGGGGAACTAAGATCCAGTATGCCACACGGTGTGGCCAAAAAGTGTAAAAAAGAAAAAAAAAAAAAAAGGTGAGGCAGCCAGCTAGGAATCAGACGTGATTTTTATCGACTTCCTCTCCACTCACTGTCATCTCCGAGACCGCATCGCAGGCGTGAGTTTTCAAGCTGTGGGCTTCTCTTTCGACAGTTTGTAGCAGTGACCGCTCTGAGCCTGCGAACGTCAGAGCAGTAGCCACGTCTCATGATGCCAGGTGCCCCCGCCCCGGGAAACGCCACCTGATGCCCGGGATGCTAGAGCCGTTCTCCGTGGGTGAAGTAGCTGGGGACGCCGTGTTTCTGCCTCCTGGCATCCTGGTGGGGGATGCACTGTCCTAAGAGAGGACAGCTGCCCCTCCAGGACAGGAGAGAGATCGTCCCTGGAGGAACTGGGAACCAGCGCAGATGAAGTCTCGGCTCCCACCATTCAGCACAGGGTGCGATCCAGGGGTTTCAGCCTGATAAGGAGCCGCTCAGGCCTGACCTGGGTGCCCTTCTCTCCAGGCTCTGCGCTGACTCGGAGCACCCGCCTCTCACGCTCAAGGCTGGTGAGCCCTCCGGCCCACCAACAGAGGAAGCAAAGCTAGTCTCCCCGCCAGAGCCGGGAGCCACCTATGAGCTATGGGACTGGCCACCCACCATGCAGGAAGGGTGCTTCCCCGGATGCCAGACGTTCGTGTGGAACCCCAGACGGTCAGGCAGGAGGGGCCACCCGTGTCTCTGAGAACATCCGGAGCCCTGGGGGTCAGCTCTGGGCTCTGGGCTCGGCCCCTGCCTTCCAGGGCACCCACATCCTTCCAGTCTGCTCGTTTCCATCACGACTTCTGCGCTGTTGGCCCCAGGGATCCCCAGAGCAGAACTCTCTGACTCTCTCCTTCAGACAGCAGCCTGTCCTGCCAGAAAATATTGCATCACGCTGGGTTAGGTCTGCTGACAAAATCTCAAAAAGCCACTATGGGGCTCCAGATCTCTCTAAACACTTGAGTTACTTAGAAAAATCAGAAGTGTGTGAAGAGCCAGCTGCAGGGAGGGCTGGAGCGCCAGGGCACAGAGGGCATCTCATGTCCTGCAGAGAGAGTGGTGGAGATGTTTAACGTAACATGAAAAACCTGATGCTTTCCTGATGGCCTGGATATTTCTAGCCGGAAATGCACACTTGGTCTCGGACCCGCCACCTGGTACAGTTGTGTCTGTGTATTAAGTTGACCTTTCTTGACGCTTCGAATGGGACTGGGAGGCACAGTCTGGGTGCTGAGAGTGGGCCCACATGCCATCCTGCCCCAGACACAGCTGTCCTCTGGACACTCCAGAAAGTGACCCCGGCCGAATCCATACAGCGTCCCCAGCGAAGACAAGGCTTCGGAACCATCCAGCCTGTGTCCACCCTCGCTGAAGGCTGTCCATGAGTCAGTCGCTCCAGGACCCCACCCAGGGCTCTCGGCCGGGACGTCCCTGGGAAGATCTCCTGAGATGCGGTATCCCCCCTTTGTTAGACTCACGGACAGGAGGGACTTCCCAGGAGGTCCGGAGGTGAACCATACGCACTTCCACTGCACGGTCACGGGTTTGATCCCCGGTGCATCCTGGCACCCGCTGTGTCTCCCTGAGCCCCTGTGTGGGGGGTCCCGGCCCAGGCCCCACCCCACCGCTGCCTTCCCAGCTCTTGTCCACAGGCTCCCCACAGCCACTGACCCGCTGACCCTACGACCGCATCACTGCCCAGCCTCCCCCAGGCACCAGCCTGGAAGGCCTGGGAGTCAGAGGACCAGCTGTGGGACACCCCCGCGTGGCTGTGGACAGGGTCTGGGCTGTGGGGGTCAGCCCCACCCGGGGGGCGGGACTTCAAGGCCTGAATAGGGGGGTTGGAGGTCACTGGAGCCCACCACAGAGGTCCTGCCGCGTGGGTCTACTTCATGGAGCTTGAGATCAGACAGGACTCCCCTCCGGGAACAGTGTTTACAGACGCTCTGCCTCCCAGGGGTTGGGGGCGTCACCGGGAGGTGGGGGCGAGTGTCCATGCCCTGAGCTGGCCGACCCTGCAGGCCCACAGACACGGGTGAAAGCCCGGCTGGACGCTCACCATCCCTGAACTTTACTGCTGTGAGTTACACATCGGTAAGATGTGGTAATCAGAGCCCGTGGCCTGGTGAACGCGCAGGACAGGGGCGCTGAGGCTGGCAGCCTCGCGAGGACCCCCGGCCTTCCCGGCCTTGGGGTGTGAGGAGGGTCTGTCCACATCAGCGGAGAGACTGGATGCCAGGCCGTGAGCTCAGGGCCCTCCTGCAGGTGGTACCTGGGGGCCATGGGGGGAGGCCCTGAGACCCAAAGATGCCGGCCAGACCCCCCTGCTGCTCCACATCCAGACGCCCGTCTCCCACCCCAGCCAGCCCCCGACCCCCACCCCAGACCCGATACAGAACCACCCAGTGTTCTGCCCGAAGTCCGAGTCCCTGGTCGGGAAAGAAGACTCCTCGAAACAGTGCAACTTGCAATAGGGGAATTTATTACTGACTCGAGCCAGGGCCTCCCGCCCTCACCAAGGGTGTGAGGACGAAAAGGCCCCGAGCCCCAGTTCTCTTGGGTATTTATTGGGTACAATTATTAGTTGGTGCAAGTGGATTGGTTACACAGTTGTAAGGCAATTTTTGTTGGCCCAACGTGGAGCTTTCAGCTTTCCCCTGATAGGTTTCCTTTTTCTTGCTAGGCATATGTTGATTGGCTAGCTCCAGGAGGCCTGATAATTATGTTACCCCGGGAAACCAGGCCTACTCCTAATCTAGGCTGCCTGTCATGGCCTTAGCCGTGACAGCCTCACACCCGAACCTTCCAGAACTCCAGACCCCAAATCTGTCATTGGTTGGTAAAGCCTGGGCTTTGGGGGTCTCCAGGGGCTCAGCCCCACCTTCCCAGCCCCTTCTTCCTCCAACTGACGCGGTTGGTGGGAATCCAGCGTGAACACAGCGAGGTAATCCCTGGGCCTTCAGGCAGGTGGCCAGGGACAGGATCTCGTCCCGAGAGAGGGCAGGCCTCGGGGGTCACAGAGGGTGCCTGACTGCCTCGTGATGCCCCATCACAGGGAGGGTCACCAACCCCATCGCTTCTCCTGCCTCACCCCACATCATCCTCCTCACCCTGAGAAGACTGAGCGCGGAGTTGCAGGGCAGGGTGAGAAAGTATGGGTCACGGGGACGGGGAGGTCTCCGAGCCCAGAGCAGAGGGGTCAGAGGATGGGCAGTGAGGCTGCAGCCGCCTGCATGAGCCTGTGGTTCTGAGGGTCCCAGCGGGTCGGCGTGTCCCATGTGGGACATGGTCCCATGTGCACATGTGGAAGGGCGTGGGGTCAGTGGGCGGGGGCAGTGGGGAGCATGGGGCTCGCTCTGCCCAGAGGAGGCAGCCGTCCTGAGCAGTCACCTCTCCGATGCCGGGCAGGCTCCATGAAGGGTGGGGGTCTGGGTGTCCTGCGGCCACACGGCGGCTCAGAGACGGGCCCTCCGCCCATGCTGGAGGCGGGGGCCTCCTTGGAGGCCCTGCTCCCTTCGAGTCCTGGCCTCTTTCCCCCCGCCGGCCGCTGTGGCTCCGTTCCTTGCCTGTGTCTTCACGTGGCCCCCCGTGTGTCGCTAATCCCTCCTGCCTCCCTCCTGAGGACGCCGGCCGCGCGCTCAGGGCTGACCAGTTAATCCAGGATAATCTCCTCGTCCAGGGTTTTTACGTTGGTCACATCTGCTGAGTCACAGACCTGCTATTTGAGGAAAGGTCACATTCACAGCTTCCGGGGACCGGGGCGCGGACCTGACGGGCTGGCGGCTCCCAGCTATGAACCATGGGAAGACAGCTCTGCACAGTGTCAGGAGCCCCCAGGGCCACCTGGGGACACCAGGTGGCCTCCCACTCCCCAGGGAGGCTGGAGGGTGAGGTTCAGATTGTGGGCTCCAAGGGGAGGTGGAGGCCAGAGCCCAGCCAAGGTGCAGGCCTGGGATCAGCCTGGACGGGGGCCCCCCTTGGCCCCTGGGCCCTGGGGGCCCCCAGTGACCCGACCATTCTCCCTGGAATGGATCCTACTCCACGTCTAGTTCTCGGCTGTGTGTTGAGGGCTGGGGGCCTGATTCCCAGAAGCCCTGGGCTGTGTGGATCCTTCTTCACAAGAGGCCCAAGTGGGGCTCCCTGACCACACCACGTGGAGCCCAGGTTAGGGCTGGGCTGTGGGTAACGGTGCCCGTTCAAGGGTAAGGGATAAAAGCTGGAGGCCGTGGAGATTCGGGGGTCCTCTCTGGGGGACCCCAGCTCTGCAGCGGGAAGAGGCGACCAGAGAGGGGAAGGCCCGGGGAGCCGACCTGCCCCCACCAGGCCCACCCCTAGCCAGCGGAGCTTCACCCTCTACCGGAGCTCCTGTCTGCTGACCGCTGACCACAGGAATCTGAGTGGTGGCATCCGGGAACCTCAGGGCCACTGGGATGAGCTGCACTGGTTTCTGAGGGGTCGCCTGCACCATGAGCCCCCAGGATCGTGTTCCTGAAAAGTAAGAAGGATTTCAGATGCAGGAAAGCCACGTGACAACCTGGTCCTGGCCCCAGCTCCAGGCGCCCATGGAGACAGGAAGGATCCCGCAATGAGGATGGTTAATCTTTGAAACACATGTTCTCACCCGTGGGTCCTGGATCTCACGTTTCTAGCAACATGTTTACTTTATTATCAAAGTCTTAAAGTACACCTTCCCTCTCATTGCCTCTGGGCATGGCCACCTGAGGCCTTGGAAATAGGAAGAGCCTTGTGACTGTGACAAGGGTGTGCCAGGAGCCTGAAAGCCGCCAGCCCCAGGTCACAAAGGACAAGTGGCCACGAGCCTCGGTAGGAGCCCTCAAGACTCTCTCCTTCCCCAAAGGAAGTCTCGCCTTCTCTCAAATTCACCTGACCCTTTATTTATAAAGTATGAGTGGCTCTACAACTTCCAGTCTGTGTTTTTCCCCATATGTTAGTGAAACACAACAGAAAGATTAAGTTCCAAAACACAGAGATACTTAACTCCCTGGAGGGCAATACCATGTTCATGTGTGGACATGTTGTGTGACGTGTCAATTCTATAAATTCATTGTTATCCTAATCAAAATTTCAACACAATCAGGCCCCACTCACACAGAAGAGCAAACTACAGCAGTGACTGAGAAATACTTGAAATGTTTCCGCTTCAAAAGAAGAAATGTTATGAAACTGCACAGTATCAGTTCAGGCCAAACCAAATAAACCCAGGAAGCAGATCGTGTAAGTGTAAGACTGTACTGTGTGGTTGATGTGGCTTCCAGATCCGTGGAGAAAAGACCAGTCATTTGGTCAATCACATTTGGAAAAATGACTGTTCCTTTAGGGGAAAAAGGCATAAAAATTGTATCCCAAAGACAAATGCTGAAAACTTTAAGATGTGAACATTGGAAAACTACAAGTGTATCAGAAGCAAATATAAAGCAGTGGGTTTACAACCTTTGAGAGTTAGGACCGTCTTTTATCAGATACTAAAAACACACACACAGCAAATAGGATGATTGATACAGTGGACCACCTCAAAGTTTGAGGCTTCTCAGTTACACAACAGATTAAGTACACAGATCAGGATGTCTGGGGACTTAAACAATGAGACTCGTGACCCAGAAACTGTAAAACTTGGACAATCCAAACAGAACAGACAACAGGAAGACAGGTCAGAAGCGGACTCTCAGAGGAGGAAGTCGTGATGTAAGCACTGAGAAGACACTCAGACTCTCCAGGAAACACCACTTGAGTTAAGACCACACCAGCCCAAGCTGCAGTCACGGGGTCTTTCCTCAGGGCGGGGGTGGTCTGCAGCCAACCCCTTGTTTCTCCCCTGGAGCCCCTGACGCCGAGCTGGGGCCTGGCCTTCCGGGATGTGTCATCTCCCAGCTCCCCTGCACCCGTGCGGCCACGTGGCCGAGGGGAAGCTGTGCACCCCTAGGTTGGTGGCATGGTGGGGGGAGTCTGCACCCACATCTTCCTTGTTACTGGTTGGTTTCTGGGGGGGACAGGCAGGCTGGAGCTTGAGCTCAAAGTGGACCCACTGGTTGATGATGGTGGAGCCATGAATAGAGCAGACAGGACGCCCCCCCCCACGACCACGAGCCGGCCCAGCAGCCGCCAGCCCTGTGCACCTGGCTTTGATTTTACAGCCCCACTGTTTGCAGCTTTCAGTCCACAGCAGCTGAGGCGAACCCTCACTGCAGGGAGTGCACATTTGTCCCCCAGTGGGACCCCCACACACACTTTCCTCTATGATCCTTGGAAGGTCCCATGTGGAGCCATCCCTGAAAGTAGCCCCTCAGGGAGACAGCCAGGCTACCCACGGTCCAGAGACCACACTCAGTTAGGAGACGGCGTTGGCTGACGGGTCAGGAGCTGACGACAGGTGGCATGTCCGTCAGGCTGAGTGACGGATGCTGGGCTGGTTTCATCCTAAGGGGTCACGGGGGTGTTGATGCTGCCTCGGTGCAGGGCCCCACATGGGGCCCCTGGATGGACCAGCTCGTGTCAGCCCAGGCGAAGGAGCCATCAAGAGGGGCCGCTCCCACCCAGGAGGCCTCCGGAGAGATGCTGGGAGCCAGGCCCTCGGGCCTCCCGCCCACCGGCTCCACCGACGAGCCTCGGGGCATGGCCCCAGCCGCCTTCCCTGTGGAGGGTGAGCCCACGTGGGCTGCAGCTGCTCCATTTGCTTCCATCTCTCATCCCGGCAGCAGCGACGGTCAGGACGCAGTGTCCATCTCCTCACTGGAGCAGGGGAAGGCCGGCTCCCTGCTGCACTCCCAGGGGTATTTCAAGGCTGGACAACCTGATAATTTCATTAAACTGACACAAGAGAGTTCACGAATTCAAACAGGCTCATCTGTTTCACAGAGCGACTCACCAATGGTTCTTAACTTGTAAGGAACTCAGCGGCCAGAGCCGCCCCGCCAGTGGGTCAGGGCCTGAGGCTGGCCAGCGCTGGGCTGGCTGGTCACCACCATCGCCAGGGGGCCACACCCCCGGGACTCGGCTGGAGCCGGTCAGACCCTGCCTCGCCGGCCGAAGCCTGGCCCATCTGTGTCATGGAGCCAGAACCGCATCTGGTGAGAAACCCGGGCCATCGTGGAGGCAGGTGTGGGTTTGGAGGGGGAAGCTTGCTCACAGCGACTGAAGGTGCCCAAGCACCCAGGAGACAGACGGAGCAAAGCTCCCCGGAGCGTGCCCATGGTCACAGGTCACAGGATAGGCTTCTGGAAGACACGTGCTTGCTCTCACTGGGCGGAGGACGCAAGCGGCCATGCCAACCGTTTCACTAAATCGTCATCGTTAAAACAGCAACTGTTCCCCGGCATTTACCATGTGACTCCTCCTTTCTCCCCAGCCAGGATATCAGCAGGACACTCTCCCCCCGACCAGTGCAGGACAGCAGTGGGGGGCGGTCTCTGTGACCCCCACAGGGCCGCTCCCATGCGATTTGGTCCTGCCTGCCCACCCAGCATGTCTAGTTATGACCAGAAGCTGGAAGCCAAGGATGGCGGTCTCCCTCACGTCGTGCCCACCAGCCTGGGCTTCTGCCCCACGCTCCCCGGGGACGCTGTTCAGTCCTCACGTCCCGGTGGAGGCTGTAGGGGAAAGGGCCAGGAAGGAGAGGAGTGTTTAAAAGTAAGAAGCTTTGAAGGAGCTCTGGGCCGTTCATGTTTTGAAGGAAATGAGGGTGAAGCTGCCAAAATGCCCAGAGGCTGGCCTGGGCCGGGCACGGCAGGAGGGCCTCACATCACCCGCTCCCCGGAGTTGGGGCAATGCTGTCCCAGCTTCACATAGCAGAAGGTGTCTGCCAGCCATGGCCTCATCAACCATCTGCCCTTGACACGTGAGGAAAACTCTGAGCCAAGAGGAGACATTGATTCATCACTTAGCAAATAAAGTGATCGATTGAAACAGGTCTGCCTTCACCAGGAGCCCTTTCAAAGGACAGCAGTTTAAAGTCCTGGTTGGTTGTGAAATGCTTGTTGAGGCTGTATGCACACATTTAAGGGGAACTGTTTATATAGCATTACTATCTCTTAAAGACAACGTATGACATGTGACCGCCAAGTAGTATTTAATCCCGTACATTCTGCGGCCGTGCCAGCATAACCAGAACCCCAAACCAGCACGTTCACAGGCCCCACCATCCGGCCGCCCCCCGGCCCCTCCGGGCCCTGTCCCTGCCAGGATGCAGGCTGGCGTGGGCTCCCAACGCCGCGCTCCTGAGACCTGTCCCGTGTCGAGCATGTCTGCAGGTCCTTTATGCATCTTGCTGTGCTCACCCACCACCGTTCTCCATCCACTGTGCTGTTAACGGGCACTGGCGCTGTGTCCAGTCTGGGGCCGCGGACACTGACGCTGCTGTGGTCTGTCGGGTACACGCCTCTGAGTGGCATCTTGGTCCCTGTGTGCTCCTGAGCGAAGCCTCAGCGGGGATTCACAGTCTTCCAGCTCCAGTCGCTCCACCCTGGGACCATCGCTTACTATGTCTGCTCTTCCACTTCAGCCATCCCCGTGTGGAGCAGAAATTTTGGATTTTGGTGCAAGTGAAACGTCCCTGCGTGCGTTTGTTCTGGAGGCCCAGTTTGCCCTGTTGGCCTGTTTTTCTTTCTAGAGTCCCACACTGTGTCACTTATTGCGACTTTAAGTCCCCTGGGACTTCCCTGGTGGTCCAGTGGCTGAGACTCCAAGCTCCTGATGCAAAGACCCCGGGACTGATTCCTGATCCCGGAACTATAGTCTACACGCTGCAACTAAGACCTGGCCATAATAAATAATCCATTGTTGTTGTTCAGTTGCTAAGTCATGTCCTACTCTTTGTGACCCTGTGGACTGCAGCACACCAGGCTTCCCTGTCCTTCACCATCTCCCAGAGTTCGCTCAGGTTCGTGTTCACTGAGTCGGTGATGCCATCCAACCATCTCATCCTCTGTCGTTCCCCTTCTCCTCCTGCTCTCAACCTTTCCCAGCATCAGGGTCTTTTCCAGTGAGTCAGCTCTTTGCATCAGGTGGCCAGAGTACTGGAGCTTCAGCCTCAGCATCAGTCCTTCCAATGAACACCCAGGACTGATCTCCTTTAGGATGGACTGGTTGGATCTCCTTGCAGTCCAAGGGACTCTCAAGAGTCTTCTCCAACACCACAGTTTAAAAGCATCAATTTTTCAGTGCTCAGCCTTCTTTATAGTCCAACTCTCACCTCCATACATGACCGCTGGAAAAACCATAACTTTGACTATATGGACCGTTGCTGTCAAAGTGAAGTCTCTGCTTTTTACTCTGTCTAGGTTGGTCATAGCTTTCCTTCCAAGGAGCAAGCATCTTTTAATTATGTGACTGTAGTCACCAACCACAGTGATTTTGGAGCCCGAGAAAATAAAATATGCTACTGTTTCCACTTTCCCCCTGTCTAATTGCCATGAGCTAAATAAGTCCTCTGTCCAGGAGCAGTAGTTCTCCAACTTTGTTCTTCCTCAAGATTATGCCTATTGCTGGCCTTCACTGATGGCTCAGTGGATAACAATTGGCCTGCCAATGCAGGAGACATGGGTTCAATCCCTGGTCCAGGAAGACCCTACATGCCTCAGTGCAACTAAGCCCGTGTCCCACAGCTACTCACTACATAGCTACACACTAGAACCCACCCACTGCAACTACTGAAGCCTGCCCACCTACCGCCCGTGCTCCACACCAGGAAAAGCAACCGCAGTGGGAAGCCCTCGCACCGCAAGAAGGAGTAGCCCCCGCTCAGCGCAACTGTAGAAAGCCTGTGAAGGTGAAAGCTGCTCAGTCGTATCCGACTCCTCGCGACCCCGTGGCCCATACAGTCCATGGAATTCTCCAGACCAGAATACTGGAGTGGGTAGCCTTTCCCTTCTCCGGGGGATCGAACCCAGGTCTCCCGCACTGCAAGCGGATTCTTTACCAGCTGAACCACCAGGGAAGCCAGAAAGAGAGAGCCTACACAGCAACAAAGACCCCGTGCAGCCAAAATAAATAAGATTATGTCTACTACTTACTCTCGACATTTCAGTATATTTTTCAGAAATATTTCATCAGTGTCACATACACACAATCTGCTAAGATTTTCATCAGTATTATAGTTAGCCTAGAAGTCACCTTGGAGAGAATCTACATCTTTAAATATGAAGAATCCAATTCATGAACATCGTATTTCTCTCTATTCTTTAGGATTTAAATTTTTTTCTGAATAATGTGTTAATTTTTGTATAAGATTTTGAGTATACTTGATTAGATTTTTCTTGGTTGCTTTTAGTGCAGTTTCAAATATTTAAAAGCTTTTTTTTCTAATTGTTTCTGCTAGTATATAGAAAGACAACAGATTTTTAAATAATTCCTAAACTTTATTTTTTATAACACTTAAGTTTACAGAAAAATCTAACAGAAAGTACACAGAGTTCTCAAGTACCCCTGCTCCTCTTGACCTACAGCTTCCTATTACGAATATCCTGCATCATGTGGTGCCACACTTGATGGGCCAGTACTGATGCACTGTGATTCGCCGAAGCCCGTGGTTCACCCTGGGGTCTGCCTGGTGCTGTGCGCTCTGTGCGTTTGGACAAACGCACGGTGACCTGCATACAGAGTGGTCTCCTCGCCCTGAACCTCCACTGCGCTTCCCGCAGCTCACCCCACCCCCACAGACCGCGGCAGCCACTGATGCTTCTACTGTTCCCATGGCTTGCCTTTTCCAGCACATCCTAGAATTGGCCTCATGCTGTGTGTAGCCTTTTCAGATTGGCTTCTCTCAGTAACACGCATTTAGGGTTACTCCATGTCTTTTTATGGCTTAATAGCTCATGTTTTAAAGCAGTGAATAATATTCCACTGTCTGGATGGACTACAGTTTATCCATCACCTACTGGCAGAAACTGTCCTTGGAAACAGTTACTGATCTTTTGCCATCTGTTGTCTAATGTGAAAGAAGTAGGCTGTGTTTCTCTAAAGGGAACCTCTAACTCAGACTCGGATCAAAAAGCCCAGGTCCACAGTCACCCGGTGGTCGAGTTCCGGAGACACAGCGGTTGCCATTCACACAGAGCTGGCCCCTCTGAGCCGCTCTTCAGCTCCAGTAAAACTACTTCCAGGTGTGAAAGGTCGGTGCTGAGCCAGGAAAGATGCGGGAGTCTTGGCCTTCGGAGAAGAGGAATTCAATCTGGGGCCAGTGACAGGGCTTGATCACTCAGAGCGTCTGTGTAATAAAGTTTTGTTAAAGTATAAAAGAGAGAAAGCTTCTGACATAGACATCAGAAGGGGCAGAGAGAGTACCCCTGCTCGTCTTTAGCCGAGCGTTACAGAGCTACCGGCAGTCTGCTAATTAGAGGAAGGAAAGGTCTCAAAACTCAGAGAGGCACCAGGCCCTCACCCACAACATTCTGAGATGACATGGGCACCAGGGGAGTCGTCCTGGGCCATCAAACGATTAACATGAATCTCGAAGAAAGGCAGGTTTCCAAGCAAACGCAGTCTCACTAACATAGCTAAAGAGCAAGGTATGAGTAAAACATACTGGTTTGTCAAGTCAGTTCTGAGTCTTTAGGTGGAACCAACTTGAAGACAGAGTCTAGGGTAAATACACAGCACATTAACATAGCTTAAGGCAAACATTTCCATAAGAGAAACGCATTGGTTAGCTCAAGGTTTGAGAAAAGTTAAGTGCAGGGGGAATCAGGTGTCATCATGGCAACATAGAATTTTAAAAGAAGCCTTTTAAAATTTGGATAGAGAAGGGGGGAAAATCTTATACTTATTTGTTTCCTCCCACCCTTAAGAGGGAGAGAAAAAATGCCTGACATTTGCAGCCTGCTTCCTCAGCTTGGAGACCCCTGGCCTTCCTGCCTTTTACCCTCTCAGGGGTGGCTTTCCCCACTCTGAGCCGGGCAGTACTCTCAGTACGGACCACATCCCTGCCAGCCTGGAACACACATGTTGGTCAGCAAGAAGAACAGGGAGAAAGTGGGCAGGAGCCAAGTGGGTGCCCGGACACAGCCCTCCGCTGATTAGACGAAGCCCGCCCTGGGGAGGTGCACAGAATCACCTGTTCTCACCCAGAAACACCCAGAATAAAGTCGGACCAAATATCTGGCCACTCAGTGACCCAGTTTCATCACACTGCGTGATGGTTCACGGGAAGTTCTGGCTTCCATCTGGACGCTGCGCTGGTGGAGGAGGAGGGGCTGGAGGTTCCTCCAGAGGCCGCTGCAGCCGCCCCAGTGGGACGCAGCCGCTCACACGTCTGAGGCTCCAGCTGGCTTCCTCCGGTTCCTCCGGGGCTTCTCCTCCTGGTGCCTGCTGGCACAGATCTGAGGTGGAGCTTGTTCAATTGTTGTTCCACCACTCAGTCATGTCCAACCCTTTGTAACTGCATGGATTGCAGTACGCCAGGCTTCCCTGTCCATCACCAACTCCCAGAGCATGCTCAAACTCATGTATGCTGAGTCAGTGATGCCCTCTGTTGCCCCCTTTTCCTCCTGCCTTCAACCTTTCCCAGCCTCAGGGTCTTTTCCAATGAGTTGGCTCTTTGCATCAGGTGGCCAAAGTACTGGAGCTTCAGCTTCGCCATCAGTGGAGGGCTCACAGGGGGAGAACTTAGAGGCCTCCAGTGCCAGCCTCCTAATAGTCCCTCCCTACCTTCTGGGGAAAGTTGGCCTAAGGAATATTTCTGAAATAAACAGACAGCCCAGGAAAGGGGCCAGGCCACAGCCACCTCTGAGCATGACACGGTGCCCCTGAAACTCTAGGTCTGAGCACTTGAGGGGATTTCTCTCCCATGAGTCACACTCCCTCACCTGTGAAACAGCTGATGACCCCCCACCCCGCTGTCAGGCCTCCAAGGTAATGTGTACAGCAGTTTGCAGACTCCAACAGTTTGCTGTTGCCAACATTATCATTATGATGAAAAATTTCATCAGTAGATCTAAGAAAGAAATGAAAAATTTTATTCAAGCCAAACTGAGAATTATAACCTGAGAACAGTCTCTCTGGGACTTCCCTGGTGGTCCAGTGGTTAAGAATCCGCCTTGCGAAGCAGGAGACAATGGGTTTGATCCCTGGTCGGGGAACTAAGATCCCACATGTAACCAGGCAACTAAGCCCACGTGCCTCAACTACTGAGCCCACGAGGTCTGGAACACGTGCCCCACAACTAGAGTCCGTGCGGCTCAACAAAAGATCCCACTTGTGCAAGGAAGACCCGAGGCAGCCAAATAAATAAATACATAAAAGGATTGGGCTTGATCCGTGCCAGGACAGGAGCAGAGCTGCTAGCCCGAGTTCCAGGAAGATAGCCCTGGGCACTGCCCTTTCATGCCAGGGATGCCCAGGAAGCCAGTGAATCAACAGAGAGACCTGCTGCCCAGATTTTAAGTTTGTGGGTGGACCATCACCTTCACAGAGAACACTCCTGGATAGAAGGGATAAACTTTCGAGCATGTTTCCCCGGGATGGGGGTGAGGTATCCATCACCTGCAGGCCTGGGAAGTAGCCCCTAGCCACCTCCTCTGCCTCCACCAGCAGCACCCCCAGATCTGAGGTTCGGGGTCTGCCCAGTTCATCTGAACCCCCACTCCGTGTGGCCCAGCCTGAAGCCCGGGGCCTTTCCCACCAGGGAGGACAGCCCAGGCCTGGTCAGGGGTCACCGGGGCCCCTCAGGCATGGAGCGCTGGGCACTGCCTTCCCAGCAGAGCAGGTCAAGCCACTAAAGGGGTGCCGTTTCCAGCCCAAGAGCAGGACTAGAGCTGGCCTCCTCCCCAGGCCCCACACGCTGGATGCACCCACGTCCTGGTCGTGGTCAGCACACAGCCGGGCACTGCTAGTTCCCAGGGGTCAACTGGCCTCTGACAGCCAAGTTCCTGTTTGCAACAAAGACACTAGGGGTGGGGATGGGAAGGCCTCTCTCCAGAGACCCGCAGCCCCGCCCCCACAGCCCCGCAGCCCCGCCCACACAGACCCACGGCCCTGCCCCCACAGCCCCGCAGCCCCGCCCACACGGGCCCGCAGCCCCGCCCACACAGACCCGCAGCCCCTCCCCCACAGACCCCGCAGCCCCGCCCACACAGCCCCGCAGCCCCGCCCACACAGACCCACGGCCCTGCCCACACAGCCCCGCAGCCCCTCTGGAGCCGAAAGGCCACATCGACCCGTGCAAGGGCCCCTGGCACCGTCCCCAGACAGGCTTCAGGCCCCTCTTAGAGGAAGCCTGTGGTGACAGTGAGCGCCTGCTGGGAAAAGAACTACAAAAGCACCGATTCTGGGGCCTCTGTCCAGAAATGACCCCAACACCCCACAGGGAGCGCCGCACTGCCTCCCAACTCCGAGGGGCGCAGGCGGCTCAGAGGCCCCGGGAGGCGGGGACCACGCTCTGAGGGCGTGGCGTGGACGCGGGTGCAGAGTGCCGGCTGGGACAGCGGCATGTGGCCTCATCACCGCGCGCGGTCTGGATGTCGCACACCTGCTGCACCTGAGGGTCTTGCCTCGTGCCTGCCTACACCCGCTCCCACCTGGACACAGACCCTACTGTTCAAGGCCCCCTTTGCCCGTCTTTGGTGGGGGTCAGCCACCTGCTGTCAGCCAGGACCCTGCCTGTCCCCAGGGGTCCCTGGAGGCCCTCCCATGGCCGTGCAGGGCTGGCCCCCAGGGCTGTTAGGCTTTGCCGCCATTCAACCTCTGCTGCGATCGCTCAGCACCTGAAGACGAGAGGAAAACGGCTGCAGCTAATGCGAGAACAGTGGCACGGCCGCATCCCAGCAAAACCTCGCTTGTGCGGTGTGACCTGTGAGGCTGTCTGTGCACGGACGCCCCCGTGGCTCCACCCAAGGCCTACGGCATTTGCTCACCGCCAGCCTCCCGCAGCGACTTCTTCCCGGGGGCAGCCCCCCCGTGCAGGTCATACTGTATCTGACCTCCAGGTCACACCCGGAGCTCATCAGAAAGGTGCTTCTGTGTCCCAGGATGGGGAGCCGAGGTGCAGGAAGGGGTTGTGGAGGGGTGGGGTGGAAGCCAGAGCTCTGTCTGTTGCAGATGTGTTGGGTCGGATGCAACATGTTGAGCAGGATGCGACGGCCACACCTGCCTCCAGTTTGGAAGTAAAATGAGTCCCTTCTGCAGACACTAAAGAACCCGACTGTAATGCAAGAGACCCAGGTTCAATCCCTGGGTCGAAATAAAATGACCCTTTCCCCAGATGGTAAAGAACCTGCCTGCAATGCAGGAGACCCAGGTTCTATCCGTGGGTCAAGAAGACCTCCTGCAGAAGGGAATGACTACCCACTCCAGCATTCTTGCCTGGAGAATCCCTTGGACAGAGGAGTCTGACAGGCTACAGTCCATGGCGTTGCAAAGGGTCAGACACAGCTGACAGACTTTCACTTTTCGCCCAGCGTGGGACTGTCCAGTTAGATGGCCTGCGTGTGATTTCCTCACAGTCCTCAGTCACTGGCCCTGACAGCGTCCTTGCAGGTACATGACCCTCAGGTAACCTCATTCCATCGAGAGCACACATAGACACAGGTGGAGCGGCTGCCCTGCCCTTTGCCCCCTGGTGGTCCTGGTTCAACACAGACCCTGCGGGTCCTCCCTGCTCCCCCTCCTACACCCAAAAGCCCACCCTGTCCTGGGCGCCCCACGAGCAGAATCACAGACAGGCAACTCCGAGAGGAATGACAAGAAAGATCACTCTGGGAGCAGGTGAAACCTCGTGGGGAACCAAAGCTGCCACTGTGGACGGGCTGGGGATGTTTGTGTCTCAACATGTCATCCCGCAGGGAACATACGAGAGCCGTTTTCAGGAGGGAGCTTCGGATTCCAGGGCTCAGAGCTCGGAACTCTGAGCAGCCAGATTCAGAGCTGGAGCTGGTTCTGCCAAGACCAGCCCGGGCAGGACGAGGGGGGCACCGTGAGCTTATGGTGATCCTCCCCCGCCCCCCAATGCTCCTGCCACAGGGACACACCCGGCCCACCCACCCCACCCCATTGCACACGCCCCTTCCACTTCCTGCCATTGCCCTGGTGAGCAGAGGCGGGATGCTCTCGGCTGGCCCCGGGACGGGACACTGCCCCTCCATCCCATCCTGAGGTGTGAAACCTAAACCACAAAAGGTATTCAGGAGGCAAGCGGGAGCCCACAGCGCACTTCCCACAGCACGCTTCCCACGAGAAGCGGGGCGAGCCTGGCTGTCGGCAGCACTGTTCTGGTTTTTAAAAAATAGGAAACTTTACAGAGTTGTTACTGCACGGTTGTATCATCCTTGTTTTGACAGAAAGGACAGCTTTCAAAGTATCTTGTCCTATTTAACTGAAAGTCTCCCATGCTAGACCGTCCTGGAGAAAGTTGCAGCCACGTGGATGCCACACGGGTCGGTCAGAAAGGAGTGGCCAGCAGGTAAATCAGAAGCGATGGGGCCTCAAGCCCATGGGGGTGTTCTCACCAGCCCCCCAGGCTCTGCCTTCCAGGGAGCCTTGAAAGCACAGTGAAAATCCGCACACATGTCAGGGCAGGGGGGCGAACACCGAGGGGTGGGTCACCAGCTTGGGTCAGGGGTTCGCGGGGAGCCCGCCTGGCTTGTGCCCAGGTCCGGAGGCTGGGTCTGCAGGGCTGCTGCTCCGCACGTGGACAGCGCATCATTCCCCGCCTCCACAGGCTCCTGTCCTCCCCCGGAGCCCAGGGGGTCCCATACGGGACACACCCACCCACCTCCGGACACCCACCCGAAACCACGCAGAGCCGGCCTGCGTCCGCCCACCCTCAGAGAGGCGGGAAGGGAGGAAAGAAACCTTCCCGAAACTTGGGATGAAAAGAGAAGGAAGGGAGGAGCAGGGAGGGGAGGGGAGGGGAGAGGAGAGGCGGGCAGACAAGCCTCAGCGCGCTCCAGCCCTAGCAGACCTCCCGCAGCCAGCTCTGCCCCACGCGGCCCGGCTGGGCATCACTCTGAGGACAGGGTCCCAGCGGAGCAGAGGAAGCGCACCCTCTCTTCTTGCTGCCCCGCCGAGTTGACAAGGGGGCCCAGCAGCCTCTGCCCTGAGAGAAGCGCTGTCCCCTCCTGGGAACCGAGCTGCATCGACTGGACACCCAGACAGCCCAGAAAGGCCAGATGGTGGCCGACAAGACCCCTGTGTTCTAAGGCCGGACATAGCAGGACCCCATCCGGGAGCCAGCCGCAGCCCACCCGCTCAGCCCCATGTGTCCGCCGCTGGCGCCCTCCCGGCTCTAGAACCCTCCAGACACGCCTGCGTTGTCCCATGAGGAACAACAGCGCTTCCTCCGCAGCCCTGGTGGTGGGCCGTGCCTGGGACCCACCGCGGGCGGCAGTCTCACCTGCGCGGGGCGGGGCGGGGCGGGGCAGGTCCCTCCCCTCCCGGGAGGGTGAAGAGCAGGAGGCCCGAGCTCACTCAGCAGGTGGCTGAGGTCCAGGCACCCGGGACACCCTCCTCTCGGAGTCGGCGGATCCCCGCTTCCCTCCAGGCACCGTCCAACGGCTGAGGTTTCAAAGACAAAAGAGGACTGAGGACTGAATGCCGCAGTCACACAAAATCCTCAGGGCTGGAGCTCTGCCCAGGCCACGCCCCGGTCCCGAGTCTGGGGGCCTCTCACGGCTGGCACACGAGTGCCTCCTCCCCGAAAACTCCGCACGGACGGAGCGCCTTGGGAAGGAAAGGAAAGGTGGTCATGAATTCCGGGTGCTGGAGGCAGTCACAGAGCAGGGTCCCCTCCTCGGGGTCACCCAGTGAACCAGAAGAGGGTGCCCCCCGGCCCCGCCAGGCTGACCTAATTACGGGGCTTCCTCTTGGTCCATCTGCAGTCTGTCCCCGCAGCCCAGGCCGGCCGTTGCGAGGGCAACAGAGGCTTTTTGTCGAGCCGCGGTTTCCGGGGCTGAGCGGGGCTCCCACACTGAGGGTCTTGCTTCGCAGACCATGGCCGCCTGGCGGGCATCCAGCGGGGCACAGAGGGATCTGTGTGCCGCGCTGGGTCAGCATCACAGCCCAGCCTCAGTGGGAAGGTGGGGCGGCTGTTCCCAAGCCCTGGCTTGTGTGAATGAGGTTCCTTTTCCCTAAGTCGCCAAAATGTCGTCCACGCTGGAAGCTCACTGCCGGCCAGGGTCACCGCAGTTCCATATAAAATTAAAATACTGCGGAACCAGGAGCTGGTTTTCTTCCTCCCCTTCAACAAAGCCGCATGGAATAACCGAGACCAAACCCTCCCCATCGGAATCACATTTGGCTGAGAACCGTCTGTGCCAAGTGTCAGCCTGAAATAATCCGTCTGCTGACATTACAAACCCCGTGGAAGGCCGGGGGCCACAGAGGTGCTGACGCCACCAGAAGCACAGCCCCGGGGAAATGAGAGGCGCGTTCCCCTGTTTTGCTCTGAAAGGGAAAGAGCTTGGCCACAGAGCTGCTTGCAGACGCTGCGAGCCGGCCGACAGCCTGCCTGCCGTCAGCATTTTACCTTCCAACAGAAAATAAGATCCGAGGGCCGAGAGTAAAAGTTTGAGACACCATAGTTTCAGTATCAAGAGACAAGCTCAGCGCCTAGAGTTCACGTTCCTCGTTACACACGCACCACGGGTGTTCTCAGCACCCGCCCTGGGCCCGGGGCCCAGCCTCATGCCGCCCACCCCCACCTCCCATCCGCCTTTGTCCCCACTTTCACCGCCCCCCGCCCGCAACCCAGGGTCATTTATGTCCCTTCAGCTTTCCAAACGGTGTCTCACCACCTGCCGTGTCTACTCGTCAGGATCTAGACCGTGTCTTAGAAGGCCCCCGAGTCCCATCCCGAGAGCCCCTGGCACCCTGCCCCTCCTCTTCAGTCCTGACCCTGTGACGGTTTGTACTTCTAGAAAAGAGGAACAGTCCCGCTCGGCTGCAGCGCCCAGGCTCTGCCCGGCAGGCACCGGCGCCAGCGCTCCGGGTTCCCCGCCTGACAGCTCAGGGCTCGCCGCCAGCATCTTCCCTCACCACCGCCCTCTTAGAGGGACCCTCGCGTCTCACAGTTCCCAAACCAGGCGCTTCTCAGCCAAGGGCTCCTCTGTGTGTTCCTGCCTCGCAGGGCCCGTGCCTTTCCGCCGACCGGGTGTCTGCGTGCTGGCTCCGGAGGGGCCTTCCTCCCTCCGAGCTCCATGGCCCGACTGGCCGGTCTGTCCGCAGCACCGCCCCGCCAGCGCCTCTCACGCCGCCTCCTGGGGTGCGTCTCCCGAGTGTCCACGAGCTCCAGCATCTCCTCATCTCCTGCCCTGTGGGATCCCCCTCCAGGCAGGGTCTGTGCTGGGCTCTCCTAGCTCACGTTTCGTTCTCAGAGCCGTGTAGACAGTCTTTACGTTATCAGACAGCACGGACCCTTTTCCTGTGATGCTCACTGTAACTTTTTTTTTTTTTTTTTGCCATGTTGTGGCTTTTATTTTTCAGCCAGTTTACAGTGAAACTTTTAACATGCTGTCTTTTTTAATAGTCTGTTTTTATTTATTCATTTGGCGGTGCCAGGTCTTAGCTGCGGTGTGTGGCATCTCGTTCCCCAGCTGGGGACTGAACTCAGGCCCTCTGTGCTGGGAGCGGGAGTCTTAACCGCTGGCCCAGCAGGGACATCCCTACAATGTACGACTTTGTCTCAATGCACTGGTGTTGACTTGGCTGGTGCTTCTGTTGGACTTATTCAGAAATCCTCCGCTACCCGAAAGCCACGAAGGTAATCTCCAGCTTTTTAACTTCGAGGTTAGTAGTGGAGAAGTGTTAGTCGCTCAGTCTTGCCTGACTTTTTGCAAACCCCTATGGACTGCAGCCCACCAGGCTTCTCTGTCCATGGGATTTTCCAGGCAAGGATACTGGAGTGGGTTGCCATTTCCTTCTCTGGTGGATCTTAGCAACGCAGGGATTGAACCTGGGTCTCCTGCACCGCAGGCAGATTCTTTACTGACTGAGCTACCTGGGTCACACTTGCCACAGTTGGTCACTTAT
Organism: Capreolus pygargus; assembly: GCA_012922965.1. Classification (NCBI taxonomy): domain Eukaryota; kingdom Metazoa; phylum Chordata; class Mammalia; order Artiodactyla; family Cervidae; genus Capreolus; species Capreolus pygargus. The sequence continues at coordinate 893,734 of SNSB01004421.1, read as the reverse complement.
TCACTCGTGGAGTTTTTTTAATTGTGGTAGAATAAACATAAGGAGAAGGCAATGGCAGCCCACTCCAGTACTCTTGCCTGGAAAGTCCCATGGACGGAGGAGCCTGGCGGGCTGCAGTCCATGGGGTCGAGTCCAACACAACTGAGTGACTTCACTTTCACTTTGCACTTTCATGCATTGGAGAAGGAAATGGCAACCCACTCCAGTGTTCCTGCCTGCAGAATCCCAGGGACGGGGGAGCCTGGTGGGCTGCCGACTATGGGGTCGCACAGAGTCGGACACGACTGAAGCGACTTAGCAGCAGCAGAATGAACATAAAGTCCACCGTTTTAACCGCTGTGAAGGGGACAGTCTCGGGTGTTTTGTGTGTTCTCAGCCTGGCACCACCATCACAGGCTCTCTCTTCGTCGCACGCGTCTTCGAATCCACTTCTTCAGTGCGCCTGGCCGAGCGTCTCCCAAGGGCCTGGCAGACGCTGGAACAGCTGGTAAAGGACACACACACGCCTCCCTGTCCTCAGGGGCCCACCCCCTGAGGGCCCCCGTCAGTTGTGGGAAGCAGATGCTCAGAGGACCCGGATGGCCCCCAAGGATCGGAGATTTGTCTCCCCGCAGCTGTGAGATGGAGTGTGGGGCCATCCCCCAGCCACGCGGGGAGTCCTGACAGCCGCTGACGTCTCAAGGAGCCTCCCCCAGAGAGAAGCTGGTTACAGCCGCTGGTGACAAAATCTGCTCCCGGACACCGGCAGGCATCCAGCGCAGGTTGCTGATTTTCTGGAGCAGAGATGAGAAGCAAATGAGCTGGCGAGGAGGCCCTGGGCAGGCAGGGATGGCCACTGGGCCAGCGCTGAAGGACTCACCCTGAGGGGCAGACGGATGGTGGGTTGGACAGTGGCTTCCAGGGTGTGGACGGCACCCTGGCAGGAGGGCCAGCTGCTGGGACAGCCCGGCCCTGGGATCCCGGAGTGGGGACTGTGGGGCCGGGGGCGGACGCCCCGGGCTGCCTCTCTACCTGCAGCTGGTGCGTGCCCACAGCACAGTGCCCTTGGCACAGCCGGGCAGAGGCAGACTCAGCCTGTGGGGAGGCCGCCCAGCTCAGGACGTGCCCTGGGCAGAAATGTGGGGTCGGGGGACGACTCAGGACCAGCTCAGGGCACCAAGGAAGAGTCCCAGCTGGCCAGCCCCCTCGCCCACACCTGGCCCGGTCCCAACGTCACTCCACCCACCCCCAGGCGCCACTGTTTTTAATTCACCTTCTACGCAGCGTTGAGACCCGTTAGATGTTGGAGACAAAGCTGTGGAGAAGATGTCCCCGCAGCAGTGGCCTTGCATAGCCCATCCCACCAGGAGAGGCTGTCCAGGGTCCCTGGGGCCCTTCACATGCCCGCTTTCAGGACTGGGCTGAGGTGGCCGCTCTGTGTCTTGTGGGGCCTGGAGTTCATGCAACTGTAGGCCCTTTCTTAGAGATTCCCAGCTGGTGCTAGCAGTGAAAAAACATGCCTGCCAATGCAGGAAACGTAAGAGACACAGGTTCAATACGTGAGTCAGGGAGATCCCCTGGAGAAGGGAATGGCAACCCACTCCAGTATTCTTACCTGGAGAATCCCATGGATGGAGGAGCCTGAGTTCCTTGGACTGCAAGGAGATCCAACCAGTCTATCCTAAAGGAAATCAGTCCTGAATATTCATTGGAAGGAATGCTGCTGAAGCTGAAGCTCCAATCCTTTGGCCCCCTGATGGGAAGAGTGGACCCATTGGAAAAGACCCTGATGCTGGGAAAGATTGAAGGCAGGAGGAGAAGGGGACAACAAAGGATGAGGTGGTTGGATGGCATCACTGACTCAATGGACATGAGTTTGAATAAACTCCAGGAGATTGTGAAGGACAGTGAAGCCTGGTGTGCTGCAGTCCATGGGGTCACAAGGAGTCAGAGACAACTGAGCAACTGAACAACAATGCACTTTCTTTAAGGAAACAAGTATAAAATTATAACAATAGATTAGGGACAACACTGAACATTTGTTAAAAGTGAGCAAAGGAAGAGTGTCGCGTCACAAACATTTTGAACATTTTAAAGCCGCAGGACAAGGTCTGAATGAAGGAGGAGCCTCCCATCCTGGGCCACAGGCCCTCCATCCCGCTGGGGCGCCCCCGGGCCACAGAGGCCCTGAGCCCAGCCAAGCTTCAGGGAAGCTTCCTTCTGCCTCGCATGTCCTGGGGAAGGGCTGCCCTCTAACATCAGCTGTGCGACCTTCTCACCTGGTCTCAGATTCCAGCTCGGCCAGGTCCCGGGTGCCCGAGGACAGCAGAGAGTGCCTGCTTGGATCTTCGTCCTTGGGGGGGCATCACAGAGGCCCACATGGGTCTGGGGACTGGGAGTAAGGAGGTCCTGCAGCAGGCGGGACCTCACCCGGGGAGGGGGCGCCCCAGGGCCCCCATACTGCAGAGGACGCTCTGGAAGAGGAGGCGAGAGGGGCCCTGATGCCTGAGGGTGACGGTGCCCGGCATCCTGGGCAAGGACGGTGTCCCGGGCCGATGGACACGAGCGCCTCCCAGGGAGGCTGTGCCAGTGGGGTGGGCCCCGGGCAGAGGCCGGATCCTCGGGGCTGGCCCCACGGCTTCCTGGCTGAAGGAGGAGGAAGAGGACTTGCTTCTCCGACTCAGGTGTGCCCTCACTGCGTGGACGGTTAACGTGCAGCTGTCGGCGCAGGACGGCATTGTCGTCACGGCAGGGAAGACCTCTGACCCCCTGCTGCCCCCTCACGTGCTCTGAGGCCCACTCCCCTCTGCCACCGGGGACCCCGGCCCCTACGAGGCTTTCAGGTCCTTCCTCTCAATCTCCTCAAGCTCAGTCCCCAAGGGAGGGATCGACCCCTGGGCCTGGCGCCAGCAACCAGCTTGGGGGTAACCCCGTGTCCCCCACATCTGCCCACTCCATCTTCCTCTCCGGGGCTGTGTCTTCTCTGTGAACCCCGTCATCCACCTTGTATCATTCCATCCGTGTCCCGCAGCCAGACCAGACCTCCGAGCATCCCTTTCAGGCCTGGCGGAGAGGAAGCTCACTGGCTCTGAGGATCTGAAAGGGACCAGAGGCAACCTGAGCATCCCTGACGGTAACGAAGCGGTGATGTGGTGACACAGAGGATGAGACTGTGGTGGAAACGTGCGGATCCAAGACGCCGTGGGCTGTTGCACAGTCGATCGAATGAGAACCTGCAACACGAATCAAATGGTAACATGTCCACAGACTTTGTTTTCAATGGAATCTCTTGTCGCTAGAAACTTTCTTTACTGCTGAGCTAAAAGAGGTTTTTTAAGGATTAAGAGAAAGATTTAGGTTGGAGCCTAAGAAACGGGTCATATACAGCATGGAGGGGCTGACAAGAGGGAATGGCAAGGATGTCACAAGGGTGGACACACAGCTCGGCCCCTCTCACAGGGTCTCTACATTTGGACTTCGGAGACACAACAGGATACTCAGTCTACCGTCCCCTGCGGCCCCAAGGGTCCCGTCACCGGGCTGTCACCCAATGACAGGCTCCCTGCGGGAAGCCCTCGGGCCCGGGAGGTGGCCCCTCTCCAAGCCCTGACCCTGAAGACAACAGGCCCAGCAAGCCCCTGCTCTGCATCCTTGGAATTCAAACTCACTGAGCACCCTCTGGGGGTGTGGGGAGACCCACTGCATTTCCCAGCACGGGAACCCCGTTTTCACACTTCGCACCCGTGAGGTTCAGCAGCGACTGCAGAAACGCCTGGGAGGGCAGGCCGGGGCTGCACTTCCCCATGCTTCAGAGGCCAGGGCTTGTCACCACAGCTCCGTCGGGATCCTGCAGGGACTCTTCATGAACGCTCAGGCACGTGGGGCACGGATCCTTAACCCCGGGTCACGCTGCGCGCCCCGATGCGCTGGATGCCAGGAGTGAGAAAAGGCTGTAAACCGTTTGGCTGAAGTCACTTCATGAATCATCGTGATGGTTTAGAACCGTAAGCAACTCGTGAATACTGCATGAGTCCCTGTGCTGCTGTGCCCAGCGTTTCCCCAGATTTCCTTTTAAAAAGGAAAAAGACAGAGGACCTTACTGCCCACCTCGTTGGATTCAGGGTCACGTGATTTCGGACGTGGAGGCGGCCCTGGACACCCTGCCCCCACCCGCGCCCCCGGGGTCACTTCCTCAGGGCAGGACCATTCACTTAGTGATTTCCTCCGCCGTGAGCCTCCCAGCAGTCATCACAGAGCAGGCGAGCAGAGAGGCAGCCCTCCCCACACCCAGCCCCAGAGAGCAGGGCCGGAGCCAGGATCCAGGCAGACCCGAGCCCCCGCCACTGCGTCTGTCAGTCAAGCGTGTGAGCCAACAGCTGAGAGTAAAAGTCCACGCCCCATTCAGAGACAGGAAACCAGCGAGATCTAAGCTGATAATCAGTTCAGTTCAGTCTCTCAGTCGTGTCTGACTCTTTGCAACCCCATGCACTGCAGCACGCCTGTCCATCACCAACTCCCAGAGTTTGCTCAAACTCGTGTCCATTGAGTCCATGATGCCATCCAGCCATCTCATCCTCTGTCGTCCCCTTCTCTTCCTGCCCTCAATCTTTCCCAGCATCAGGGTCTTTTCCAATGAGTCAGTTCTTCACATTAGGTGACCAAAGTATTGGAGTTTCAACTTCAACATCAGTCCTTTCAATGAGCACCCAGGACTGATTTCCTTTAGGATGGACTGGTTGGATCTCCTTGCAGTCCAAAGGACTCTCAAGAGTCTTCTCTAACACCACAATTCAAAAGCATCAATTTTTCAGTGCTCAGCCTTCTTTATAGTCCAGCTCTCACATCCATACATGACTACTGGAAAAACGATAGCGTTGATTAAACAGACCTTTATTGGCAAAGTAATGTCTCTGCTTTTTAATATACTAACTGCTTCCCTGGTCGCTCAGACAGTAAAGCATCTGCCTGCAATGCGGGAGACCTGGGTTCGATCCCTGGGTTGGGAAGATCCTCTGGAGAAGGAAATGGCAACCCACTCCAGTACTCTTGCCTGGAAAATTCCATGGATGGAGGAGCCTGGAAGGCTACAGTCCATGGGAACGCAAAGAGTCGGACACGACTGAGCAACTTCACCTCACTTCAGGTTGGTCATAACTTTTCTTCCAAGGAGCAAGCGTGTTTTAATTTCATGGCTGCAGTCAATATCTGCAGTGATTTTGGAGCCCCCCAAAATAATAATAATATGAATAACTTTATGAAAAGATGGCAGAACATCAGCCCAGCTGATTTCCGAGAGGCTACGGTGCGGACATGGACTGTGGTGATGAGCACTGGGCAGCTCCGAAGCCAAACACAGGCCGTGATCTTCCAGCTTTTACGAAAGAAAACACCCACACGGTCGGCGCGGTGCGTGAGGAAGACTGGGCTTCAGGTTCCGGTGCGGGGGCAGCTCCAGCTTCTGCCGGCCCTAATAGCGCCATTCACCACCCACTTCCCTGGAGCGCAGCCTTTGCCGAGTTTCCACATGAAGACACTACTTGCAGAAAGAGCCCTGAGACACAGCCTCTTATGGACTCCTCCACTTGTCCGAGGCTCCCCTCGTGGCAGAGGCCTGTACCCCAACTCTCGGGCGGCGGGAGGCCAGGCTGGCAGCCTTGTTTCCAAGGCCCAGGTAGGCGAGGAGAGTCACACGTCTAAGTCCCGTCCCTGTGCTCACGTGCTGGGGATGGGTGTCCAGAGAAACGCATGCGTGTCTCACGATGACAAACCCGAACTGAAAACAGAGCCTGGAGGGCACCTGGGCAGGGCGGGACCCGCGGGACCCCATGCGAACGTGGCGGAGTCGTTTGCTCAGAGAGAAGGTGGGAGATGCCCACGGGGAAGCCCTGCTCCGCGTCTCCTGTGGGAACAGAGACTCTCTCCTAAATTCATGGCGTCAGTGCCGCTTCCCCCAGTGGTGGAGTCAGTAGCAAAAGTCACATCTGACTTCCCACAAAACCCCTTCTGCCGTCTAGGACCCGACTCTCAGAGAACTGGGGCCGACTCCCTAAGCTTCATGAAGCGCTAGATGCTGTGTTTTCCCTGCCTGATCGAGACAAACCTGCCGAGAATGCAGGGACTGCTGCAGGGACACCCGAGCGCCCGCTGCCACGTGACAGGAGCGCCGGGGCTGGCAGACCAGCCTGACAGGGCCTCGGGGGCTTCAGAAGCCCTGCTGCGCCAGGCGCCCTTCCAGAGCCTTCCAGCTGCCCTCACGGAACCCCGCAGAAGGGTTGAACCTCACCCCCGCTACACAGACAAGGAAGGACGGGGCGGCGGCGGTGGGGGGTCCTCCCCAGGTCGGGGCAGGCCCCACGCTGCTGTCTCTTCACGGCAGAGACTGTAACGCCTGTGATTGAAAAAGACTGGGGACTTGTGTCAGCTTGTCCCCACAGTGGAATCACCGCTGGTTACGAGAGGGCTTCCGGGATAACCCTTAATTCTGAACCTGGGCGGGGGGAGGTCTCAGCTCACAGTCCCTCACTTTGCTGAGACTGACGCCAGAAGGCAGCCCTGCCCGAGTCCGGAGGGTCTGCCCGGCCCAGCAGACGGGCGCGGCCCGAGGACAACAGCAGCAGAAGGCCTGGGCTTGCAGCACGTGCTCTAGATGGAGGCCACGCTCAAACCACAGACGGCATGGGACACGTGCGGCTTCAACTCTGACTAAGTGCACTTTCCGGGCTGCTCGCCCGGTCACACGCTCAAAGCCCTGACTCAGAAGTCCTTCTCAAACACGGGAGTCACTTTCCACCTCTTGTCTCAGGAGCCACACCCCCTCTAATGAGTCTTGACGATCAAGAGGCTCATAGAAGCCCTCTGCACCAGGTCAAGTTCCCAGCTTAGCAATTTGACTGCTGAGAATGGGAACCCGGATCCTGCTGTAACCGACACCCCAATGTTAAGGAGCCAACTTGGGAGATGTTCTGGGACCAAGTGCTTTCACTCAGCAGGACACCCCGTTTGCTGAAGCAAAAGCCTCTTGGACCAACTGAGCCCCAGGGTGGCCATGGGCACCAGTGCACTGGAGAGGGGAGTGAAGAGGGTGGCGTGCACAGGTACAGGCGTAGACAGGTACAGGCATGCACAGACACAGGCATGCGCAGGTACAGGCATGTGCAGGTACAGGTACAGGCGTGTGCAGGTACAGGCGTGCACAGGTACAGGCATGCCCAGGTACAGGCGTGCACAGGTACAGATACAGGCGTGCGCACGTACAGGCGTGCGCAGGTACAGGCGTGTGCAGGTACAGGTACAGGCGTGCACAGGTACAGGCGTGCACAGGTACAGGCGTGCGCAGGTAGAGGCGTGCGCAGGTACAGGTACAGGCGTGTGCAGGTACAGGCGTGCACAGGTACAGGCGTGCACAGGCGCAGGTACAGGCGTGCGCAGGTACAGGCGTGCGCAGGCACAGGTACAGGCGTGCGCAGGTACAGGCGTGCGCAGG
>SNSB01004421.1:874709-886172 GCA_012922965.1 Capreolus pygargus | reverse complement strand
CAGGTACAGGCGTGCGCAGGTACAGGCGTGTGCAGGTACAGGTACAGGCATGCACAGGTACAGGCGTGCACAGGTACAGGCGTGCGCAGGTATAGGCGTGCACAGGTACAGGCGTGCGCTGGCACAGGTACAGGCGTGCACAGGTACAGGCGTGCGCAGGTACAGGCATGCACAGGTACAGGCGTGCGCTGGCACAGGTACAGGCGTGCACAGGTACAGGCGTGCACAGGTACAGGCGTGCGCAGGTACAGGCGTGCACAGGTACAGGCGTGTGCTGGCACAGGTACAGGCGTGCACAGGTACAGGCGTGCGCAGGCACAGGTACAGGCGTGCACAGGTACAGGCGTGCGCAGGTACAGGCACAGGCGTGCGCAGGTACAGGCATGCACAGGTACAGGCATGCGCAGGCACAGGGTGTGAGCAGCACATGCAGAGTGCACAGCTGCTGAGCCCATTCCTCCAGGCTGAGAAGGGAATATGGCTCCACCACCTGTGCAAGAGGCCTTGCTGAGGACCGGACGCCCCACACTCATGTGCCCGCGAGAGGAGTACAGGGAGGGCGGGGGCCGGCTTACATGGACCCCACCCCCACCCGCTGGGCCTGAGTGGACGGCGTCCTCACCTCCCCACTCACTGCCCTCCTCCTGGGCCTCTTTCCAGACTTCCTCAAGAGTCCACTCCTCCTCCAAGAACTCCCTGACCCTCCAGCAGGAGATGCTTCTCCCTTCCCCAAGTTTCTGGACCTTTCCGGCACCTCTTTCCCCCATACACCTGCTGGGCCCACCTGTGACAATGCAGGTGTTACCCCCGGCCGGGGGCAGACCCACATTCACACCTCAGGGTCCCCCTCCCAGCCAGAGCTTGGGACCTACTATGTACTAGTTAGATCAAGAGGATGCAGATACATGTCCCTGCACCTTCCAGAAGAAACTTTTCAGGTCTCCAAGTGAGACTATTCTCTTTCAAACAATATTATATAACCAAAATATCTCAGGAGCTGAGAGCGAAGGAGGCATATTTTTAGAGAAATATCTCCTGAAGCCTGACAGTGTTCTAGATCTTTGAAGTGAATGAAAAGGTTCAGATGTCAGACCACCCAGGGAAGGAGGCCCTCCTGAAGGAGAGCAGGGTGGTCTTTGGGGAGTGAAGTGGTGTGGGAAGGGGTGACAGAAGCCAGGCCAGAAGGTCTTACAGGAACTGGAAAGAGAAACAACAAGGGGATTGGAGAAGAAGCAGAAGTCATGTTCAGACGGGCTTAAGGGGCTTCTACATCAATGCACAAAGATCAATACCTAAATCTATGCCCACACAGAAAAGACCAAAAACACATCTCATGGGTTTTGGTTAGGCTCATTTGTGTGTGTGGTGTTTTTTTTTTTTTTTTTTTTTTTTTGGGTTGTTTTTTTTTTTTTTTTTTTTTTTTTTTGGCCTGGGTGGTTTTTTTTTAGTCCAACCATCTATATTCATTAGGATTAAGTTTATGTGCAAGTAACAGAAAAATCCCAAACAATAACTTCAAGAAAGAAGCTTACTTCTTCTCACAACCATAACTGCCAGCAGTAGCCACAGAAGCCTGGGAGCATCCTTTATGTGGTCCAGGACTCGGGTTTCTTCTCTCAGATTGGTCTGCTAGCATGCAAAAAAAATTGTTTCATGTCCCAATATGGATGCTGTGGCTCCAGCCATTACACTCACTTTCCAACCAGGAGGAAAGCACCCTCTCATTACATTCACCCTTCAAGTTCCACAAATCTTGTGCTTGCATCCCATCTGCTGCCAGAGCTTATAGTAATCACAGCTAACTGGCAGGTAGGCCAGGGAATGCAGTCTTTACCCTGGCTGGCCAAGCTTCCCTCTGAAACGTGTGTGTTCTATTGCTAAGGAGCTGAGGATAGGTGTGGCCTGGCCTCTGCCCCTCCTCACAGTGAATCACCTCCTTCAGGAACATGCCCTTCTTCTGAAACGTGAGGTCTCTCTTTGCAACTTTGGCTATAAAAATATTTCGACACAGTATTTCTCGATGCCAACTGGAAAGAAATACTGTAAGCAACTTTTTCATAAGAGATCACTCCTTTGAGAATATGTTTTCATATTTTGCTTTTTTTGACATTTTGGGAAGCAAAATTACATGCAAACATTTGTTCTGCAATTGCAATGTGTGAAGAAGCTGTGCCTCTGAGTTTCAAAATCTAGTTCGCGCCGAGGCCCACAGAAGAGAGCCTCATCTCGGCTCACGTTCCAAACTGAGACTCACTCGCTCAGTGCCAAAAAATGGAACAGGTGATGCTGCTAAGGGGGAGGGTGTGATGATGACAAGACAAATTCCCAGGGCCCTGCATCTCCGAGAAAGAGGCTTCTGATCGCCAGCTGCAGCATCAGCGTCACGCCACATGGGCTGTAAGTGCTCACCTGAATATTAAATGACAGCTGAAAACTACACATAAGATGTAGCATCGTGTCAAGTATCCAGATCCTGACTTGAGGTCCAGGGTCTTTATGTTTGAGGAAAACAGTCTTGTCTGGAATCTGCGTGCTATAGAGGCAGGACCTCTCTCTGGAAGGCCACCTGCAGAGACAGGTGACTCAGGACACGGACCACCACAGCCCGTCCGCTGGAGGAAGCAGCTTCGACCTTCACCGGCCCTGGCTCAGATCTCAGCCGCCGTCTCTTGGGCTGCGATTTTCATGTCTGTGAAATGGCTCTGACCTGGTCCAGGTGAGAGGTACGTGGAGGACGGGCGGGCGGGAAAGAGGGGCCAGGAGGGATGTGGGAGACTGGGGACGGTGCTGTCGGGGTGGACAGGGCGGGGGGCGCGCCAGCCCAGGGAGAGTGCGCAGACACGCCAGGGGCATGTGGGGGCCCGAGCGGGACGGCTGCGGAGGAGCAGTCAGTGGGGAGATGCGCTCGAACGTCCAGGCGCTGAGGGGCCGGGGTGGGCCAAGAGGGCGGCGGGAGCGGCTCTGGGAGGGCGGGCAGCCTGTAGCGGGCAGTGCTTTCAGGGTGCTCCCGGGTGGAGCCGCTCCAGCCCGTGGGGCCCACAGTCCGGAGAAGGTGCCTCCGCCATCCTGCCGCCTCCAGAGGTCCCGGGATCGCCCAGGTACCAGGGAACAGCCGAGCTGCGGGCACCGAACCAATACAGTGGGACCGAGATGCTGGTCAGGCTGGCAGCCCCCGGGGCAGCCCGGCTCTGCCCAAAACAGAGACTTCCCAGGCCCGTCCTCGTCGCCACCAGGTCTGCGGGGTAGGGAGGGCCCGAAGGCCGTCCACCCAGAACCTAGGAAACACCGAGGGAGCTGTGTTTTCTTAAGGAGACATCGGCTAACATCAGTTCCTTAGTGCACAAAAGCAGTATTTTCCTTGTGTTTCCATGTTGGATTGTGCTGAGACTGAAATGAGCACAGAGAAAACGGCCGTCTCCACGGAGCGCTAGACACCCGCAGGTGCGCGAGAGAATTCTCGGCTGGCTGGCGTCTATCAGCCTCCTGTGTTGACAGGCGGCGGCCCCCAAATAGGCAATGTTTTCTTTTCCTCCTTCAGACCGCATCAGTGTCAAGTTGAATAAGAAAGCGCAACAGCGGCTCCTCCAGAGCCTTAGAAGCCCACCTGCCCACACCGCCCCTTCTGCCCCCTGCCCTGAGGAGGGGTCCTGGGGAGGGGGCCCCCTGGCTCTCGGGGGGTTTGCCACCCAGACACCTCCTCACCCTGAACATACCAAGGACTGGATGGCCGGCGGGTGCCCGGGGCAGCTCGGCGGGCGAGATATGTGGTGTGGAGAAACTGAAACACTGCCGTGAACCAGGTGGCTGGGCACGTTATGGTCGGACGTGTACAGAAAACGCTCCCAAAGGGGTCACAGGGTGAAGGGAACAGGGAGAGAGTGTTTTGGGGGGGAGCTGTGGTGACCCCAGGCCCCAGAGCAGGAGGGGCCACCAGACCCACGGCAGAGCTCGTCCAGGGCCGGCGCATCCCATGACTCCCTGAGCCGCCTTCGTGGGGGCCGGTGCCGAAATGTCACTTTGGGACACGGTCGTCTTTGCTGAGCTGCTTCCACTGAGGTGACCATGCCCAACCTACAGGCAAGGAACCCTGAGCCTGACCTCAGCCGGGTGACGGAGGGGACGGCCCGAGGGGACGGCCCGAGGGGCCACGCAGAGCCAACACAGGCTGTATTCCACCCTTAACATCTATTCATACATTTTGCCAAAAATCCCCCGAGATTAGCTGGCTGCAGTGGACTGGACTGTCCCTCCCCCCACCCCCCTAAGCCCTCAGAACGACGTATCCAGGTCCTGACACCCGGTACCCTGGGAGAAGTGTGACCTTATTTAGAAACAGTGTCTTTGCAGATGTGATTAAAGTAAGACCTCCAGATGAGACGCCCCTGGGTTTAGAGAGAGCCATACATCAATGACTGGAGTCTTTCTAAGAGACTGGAGACCCACAGACACTACCCTACAGCTATAAAAGAAACTGAGTCCAAGCTAAAAAACTTGCAGAAAGAAAGTTGCACACCCGGAGGACTTCATGGGAAATTCCACCAAACTTTTAAAGAAGAGATGATGCCGGCTCCATACAAATGCTTCCAGAATTTCCAGAGAACTGAAAACCCTGTCGAAAGGCTGGCGTCACTCTGATCCCAAACCCAGACCTGGACGTTACAGGAAAGGAGGCAACAGCATTTGTGAATATGGATACAAATCTTTAAAATGTCTGTGAACAGAAGCCAACAGTGTAAGAAAAGGACTATATGTCAGCCTGTGCGGGAAAAGACAGCGCTGTCCACCGTCACCACGTCTACCCAAAGTCACACTCATGGGCCCAACAGTGAGAGAGGAAGACAAGAAAGGGAGGGGTGAAACTGTCCTCATTTGCAGAGAGTGTGATCTTTTGTTTAGAAAAACAGAGCCTATGAAGAAGATGCTAGAGCCTGCGAGTTAATCTGGTTATATCATGGTTATATCATGACACCAGACATTCTCCAACAAGCATTTCCTGTGTAACAGGGAAGTGTCTTCAATATCTTGTTTCGTTGTTCAGTCGCTCAGCTGTGTCCCACTCTTTGCAACCCCGTGGACTGCAGCGCACCAGGTTTCCCTGGAGGTGGCTCAAATTCATGTCTGTTGAGTCGGTGACGCTGTCTAACCACCTCGTCCTCCACTGCCCTCTTCTCCTTTTGCCTTCAGTCTTTCCCAGCATCAGGGTCTTTTACAGTGAGTCAGCTCTTCCCATCAGGTGGCCAAAGCATTAAAGCTTCAGCTTCAGCATCAGTCCTTCCAATGAATGTTCAGGGTTGATTTCCTTTAGCATGGACTGGTTTGATCTCCTTGCTCCAAGGGACTCTCAAGGGTCTTCTCCAGCACCACAGTTTGAAGGCATCGATTCTTCAATTATTGGGGGAGAAATCGGAAACTAACACAATATTGTACATCAGCTACTGTTGTTGTTCACTCAGTCACGATGGGTGATGTCACCCAGACAGTCCCGAAACAGAAGCACAGGTGTGCGGTGGACTGCTGACAAAGATACAAAGGCAGGTCTGTGGGAAAGGACAGCCTTTACAATAAATCATACGGAATCACATATGCCATGTGCAAAAACATGAACCATCTCACAGCACATGAAAAACAAGCTCACGGGGACCTTCCCGGGTGCCCAGTGGTTAGGGACCTGCCGTGCAGTACAGGGGTCTCGGCTTTGAGCCCTGGGCGGGGAAACAGGGTCCCTGTTAAGCACAGACATTTTTAGGTATGACATTAAAATGGAAGATTCGCTTAAAAATGATGGATTAAAAAAAAAAAACAACAACAACCATGAAGGACAGAGCAAAATAAGAATAAATACGATCAAGCAGGGGCTGTCCAGAAAAACAAGGTTGCTTTAAGGTTGGAATATCACCGCCGTTAACTCAGCATGTTAGGAGGACCGAGGAGAAAAGCTGCGTGATAGGTCTCTGACAAAATGACAGAAACTGTCAGCCCACCCCAGCTGGGACCAGGAAGGAACATCCTGGACTTTACTGAAGGTGGCCGTGACAAGCCACGGCTGAGATCGGGATGGGACGCGCTTCCCAAGACTGTCAACAAGGCCCCACCGCTGCTCAGCATCGCAGCCTGACGCCGCAGTCAGAGAGCTGACAGTGAGGTGACAGAAAATAAGAACAGAGGGCGCCGTGTTCGGAGGGGAATGTAAAACTCCTGCAACTCACAGGGAGCGTGACCGGGAACAGGGAAGTCCTGCAAACACGCCATCAGAGCTGGTCAGTGAACTCACCAAGGTAGAAGCGCACAGATCAAACACACAGACTTCAGCTGCGCTCGCCTATAACGGCTGCGCACTCACAGAGACCAAAATTAAACTGCAGCCCCTGTTGGGACTTCCCTGGTGGCCCAGGGGTTAGGACCCGGCGCCAGCACTGCCGGGGCCCAGGTTCATCCGTGGTCTGAGAACTAGGATCTCACAAGCTGCAAAGGGCAGTCAAGAAAAACAGAAAAGAAAAGAAAGTACCATTTACAAGGGCATCAAAACATAAAACACTTAGGGGCGGAATTAGAAAAACATAGGCAAGACCTATAAGTGATAAGCAAAAGTTATAAAACACTGCTGAGAAAGATTAAAGAAAACCTAAATCAATGACATATATACCATGTTCAGGGACAGACAACAGTATTACTCAGACATTGATTTTCCCAGATTAACCAGTAGATTCAACAAAAAGCTCATCAAAATCCCCCAGCAGATGTTTTGAGACATTAACAAATTGATTGTAATGTTTATAAAGGAAGTGAAAGGCTCTGGAAGAGGGAAAACAACCCTGACAAAGAGGAACAAGGTTGCAGGACCCATGTGATCTAATTTCAAGACTTAACCACCACGCTCCAGCGATCAAGGCAATGTCATGTTAGCAAAGGTTGTCGGCGTACAGGTAAACGGGACATGGGGTCCAGAAATGAACCCCAGATTCACGCCAAAAGTTGCCAAGGTGAGTCAAAGGTATAGGCACAGTCTCATCAAGAAACGGTGCTGGATACCCCGAGAGAAAAGAACGTAAGCGTCTGCCTCCATCCTCTCCCCAGGGCCTCACAGGATAGCAAAGCATGATCCATCAAAGACACGCATAAACCAGGCTGCATCAAAATTCAAAGCGTCCTTTTTGAAGAACGTTGTTGACACTCAGAAACCACACCAATGCTCAGGGGCTCACTGCTGCTTGCGAGGCTACGGTTTTCCTGGGAGGTCTGTGCTACACAGGCTGGGGTCCCTCACTCAGCTGTGACAGTGAGGGAGTGGGGGGCTGCAGGAACCCCCCAGGGCCCCTGACTCACCTCACTCAATCTGCAAGGTCAACAGTCAGTACTGTTCCTTCATGTGAGTCAGGAACAATTAGAAAAATGAATAAGAAACAAGATTCCTTTACTTTACAACTGCAAAATTACAACATATCCAGGAATCAGTCTAAGAAAATGCAGAATCTTTATGTAGAAAAAATTTATATGCTATCAAAAAATTAAAAGAAGACCAATATAAATGGAAAAATAATCATACTGGTGAAAGATAATGCTTAAAGTTGCAAAGGGTCTGTATCTTTTGCATTAGTTATCTTTTAATACAGATACTTTGATGTCTTGTGAAGAAAGAAATGGCAACCTCCTCCAATATTCTTGCCTGGAAAATCCCCTGGGCAGAGAAGCCTGGCGGGCTATAGTCCACAGGGTCGCAAGAGCTGGACACGACTGAGCGGCTCAGCACACTTTGATGTCTCGGGGCCCGGCTGACCCTGAAGGACCACCCTAGGGCTACTTCCGTGGGGTCATCCTTCCAACGCAGCCGGGCCAAGCCAGAGCCCACAGCCAGCCCTCCGGCACGGGGCTCAGACTCGCGGCCGCTGTCACAGCCAGCGACAGTCCACCGGGACGAGCGCCAGGACCCAGGGAAGCGACCCACACCAGCCAACTCTGAGCCTGTTCAGCCCACCCAGCCTGTGCCTGCCCACGGGCACCACAAGGGAGGGGCTGGCCCTCACTTTCTCCTTACCCTCAGCCTCCTGAGCAGCTTCCCGGGGGCCCTGAGGCTTGTCACCACTCCTGTCTCCGGGGACCCCTGGGCCACGCTTCTTCCTCCACGCCCGTCTTCCTGCATCTGTGTATCTTACCAAGTATAAGACAAAGTCCAGGTCCCCTTATAACACATTCTTACCAAAGTAATATAAACACTTCGTGCAATTCAAAACAAAACTGTCAGTGGGAGTTTTGGGTGACTGCATAAACTGATTCTATGTTGTTCCAAAGCTAAGTTCTATCCCACTCTTTGTGACCCCATGGGCTGCAGCATACCAGGCTTCCCTGTCCTTCACCATCTCCTGGACTTTGTTCAAACTCAAGTCCATTGAGTCAATGATGCCATCCAACCGTCTCATCCTCTGTCACCCTCTTCTCCTCCTGCCCTTGATCTTTCCCAACATAAAGGTTTTTCCAATGAATCAGCTCTTCCCATCAGATGGCCAAAGTATTGGAGCATCACCTTAAGCATCAATCCTTTCAATGAATATTCAGAACTGATTTCATTTAGGATTGACTGGTTTGATCTCCTTGCAGTCCAAGGGACTCTCAAGAGTCTTCTCCAACACCACAGTTCAAAAGCATCAGTTCTTCAGCACTCAGCCTTCCCAACTCTTACATCCATACATGACCACTGGAAAAACCACAGCTCTGACAACAGGGACCTTTATTGGCAAAGTGATGTCTCTGCTTTTTAAAAAATACGCTGTCCAGGTTTGTCCTAGCTTTTCTTCTAAGGGGTAAGCGCCTTTTAATTTTGTGGCTGTAGCCATGAAACCGATTCTATATTCGGATGGAAAAACTAAGTTCTACGAATCATTAAGACAGCTCTTCTTTTTTAATTTGGCTGCACTGGGTCTCAGTCGTAGCACGTGGGATCTTCACTGCGTCACTGGGGATCTCTCGCCATGACGTGCAGGCTCAGAGGTTGCGTGCAGGCTTAGCTGCTCTGCAGCAGGTGGGATCTGTTTCCCCACCAGGGATCGAACCTGTGTACCCTGCATTGGAAGGTGGATATTTAACCACTGGATCGTCAGGGAAGTCCCAAGAAAGTTCTTGAAACACCAAGTGGAATTCTTCCTACTGGGGACCACAGGTGAGAGACTGAAACAGTGTGGAACCAGCACAGGAACAAGCCAGTGTGGTAAAATACAGCATCCAGAAACAGCTTTATATAGACACTTCTGTTCGTACCCAAAGCAGGACAACAGGACGAGAGACTGATCAATGGTGTTGAGAGTATCCGCGTCCCAGGCAGAGAAGAAAAACCTGTAAATGGGTTAGAAACAACCCCGAAGGGCAGAACTAAAAACAAACATTGGAACAAAATGAAAGGACCTCTCTTCGTCTTCCTTAAATAACTCTAGAATTCAAAACATAAACAAACCCCCACCCCCACCCCCACCCCCCCCAGGAACAGGCGAGGCCCGCGTGTGCTCTGTGGATCTGGAGCCAGAGGTGGATCGCCTCCGTCCCCAGCCCGAGCAGGCACGAGCAGGCAGCAGCAGGACGGAGCTGCGTCCCCGGAGCACAGCCAGCGCCCCTGGGTCCGAGGGTCCTGGAGGTCCCAGGCGACGGGCTTCAGAGGTTCAAGGACACACCAGGCGGTTTCACCAAAACCAAGAAGCGAGGGCGCAAAGATAGTTGAGGCTTTTCTTCCTCGTCCACCGAAAGAAACCGCTGTAACTGCCCACCAAGAGCAGCTTCTCCCGACCAAGCTTCTGCAAACTTCCACCACACCATGAGAATTGGAGCCCACCCGGGAGCAACCAGTGTGAGCTGGCGAGCCTCCCAGCCCCCAGCCCAGCCCCACCCAGTTCCCAGCTCCCTCACAGGGGACCCTCACCCCCAGAGGCTCCCCGCAGCCCCTTCCCCTGATCTGGGGCCCTTTAGGGTTTCCACCTCCCCTGTATGGGGCTGGCTTTCTGCCTCCTCCCAGACCTTCCCCAGGGAGCCTAACCCCCTGGATCCTGACCCCCTGCCCCAGGCCTCCACCTCCTGCCTGCTCCTCCAGCCAAGCTTCCCCGCTGCCCACCGCAGGCGGGTCTCCACCGTATCGACAACCACGGAGTGGCCATCCCAGCTCTATCCTGGCCAGTCCTCCCAAGGGGATGACCCCAGGCTCACGCCTCACTCCCCAGCCCAGTTCTCCTGGAGGGCGGCCCTCCACCCTCCCCAGCCACTCGGGGCCAGCAGGCTTTGGCCTGTGGTCAACAGGGATGCGCCTCCGCTCCCTTCCGCTCTGCCTGCCCAGACCCCTGCACTGTCCCACCAGCCCTCCCCGCCGTCAGAACAACTGGCAACTTAATGTCCAGGAGGTCAGCAGAGGGCCGATGGCCTCAGTTTCCCCTGTGCCCAGCAGCACACCAGGTCCAGCATGGCGCCCAGGGCTTTTGTGCGGTCAGCCACTGCTCCGCTGGCCTCTTACAGGTGTGACTCCTGAGATTCTGAGGAGTGGTCACTCACCCAGGCGAAGCGTGAGGCTTCGGAGAAGCCTGGACCCAACCTGCACTTTACCTTCTGTACTAACAACTCCTGTAGGACACCAGAGACTTCAGGGGTGCCCCTCCCCGCAGCGTCTCTCCATGGAAACACAGAAGGGCCTTCAGCACGGTGAGTCTTCACCACGTCACCTGGTGAGACATCCGCTGGGTCATCAGAGGGCCAGGCGGGGCTGCGGTTTCAGGCGTCCACATGCCCGCTGGTCCTTCCTCAATCCGCACTCACCGCCTAGCCCTCTCCATCTCTGTTGTCTGGGCCGCAAGGACAGACCTGCAGAAATGCAGCTGTTCCTGACACTAAGGGTCTGTGGCAACTTTGAAATGTATAGATTTTGAACAGGGTGTACTTTGCATTTACCCCAGTTAGCACTGCGCCCACCATGATCCAGGGACCCCAGTGTCCCCCCTTCACCCACAAGGTCATGCCAAACTAGAGTCATTACCCCCTTCTCGAACCACTGGGTCCGGGACAGCAAACGCCTGGACCCTGGGATCGAAGTGGACCCCAGGCGTCTGGGATGAGGCCTGCCCTTTGGGGCCGCTGGTCCCCAGCCCAGAGCCGGGCAGGCAGGATCAAGCAGCGCAAAGGGGCGCATCTGAGGAGGACCGGGGTCTTCGGCGGGCATGCAGCGGACCTCACACGCGCGGCCTGGCCAGGCGAGGCCCAGCGGTGTTCCTCGGGGTCCGAGCCGACAGCCCGGAGGCTCGGCGCCCCCAGCCCGGGGAGCGAGTGCCGGCCGCGCCGGCCGCCCCCACGTGGCTGCACGGCGCCTCCTCTCCCGGCCGCGCCCCGGGTGGGCGCCCTGAGCAGCGGAAGGGGACAACGTGGCGGGGACCCAGGGGACGCGTCCCTGTGGTCCCGCCGCCGCGACGGGCTCTCGGCCAGGGCCTCGGCGCCGCTCGGGAC
>SNSB01004421.1:853614-874309 GCA_012922965.1 Capreolus pygargus | reverse complement strand
CCCGGATGTGAGTTCACTTGATGCGCTTCATGTGTGGGGACCTCGCTGGTCCCCGGAGTCAGTACAGCAGCGGTGGGCGCGGACTCTGGGGTCCTGGGGTAACTAGCAGAGGGGTTTGGGGGGGTTCTGGCCTGCCCCGGTTCCAAGTTGTTCTGGGGGATCCTGGTGCTTGTCTGGGGCCTGAATGGGTTACACACAAGCAGGTCCAGCCTGGTGACCAGTCCAGGCGCCTGCTTTCCGCTCTCTCTGCCTGTGGGCTGCTCTGGCCCTGACTGGGGGGCACTCGGGGGCGCCCCTCACCGTCTGTCCTGCCTTCCCCCGCCCCTGACCTGGCGGGCGGCTTCCCTGCCCTGGTGGGACCTCCGAGTGGCCCGTGCGG
Source organism: Capreolus pygargus (assembly GCA_012922965.1). NCBI lineage: Eukaryota > Metazoa > Chordata > Mammalia > Artiodactyla > Cervidae > Capreolus > Capreolus pygargus. The sequence goes on along the minus strand of SNSB01004421.1, from coordinate 873,930 downwards.
ACTCTGCTCGTGAGCTGTGTGTGCCTGTCTGTAGGACTGCTCACAGGCCGGCCTGTCTGTGAGTCCAGAACTACCAGTAGGAGGAGCAGAGGGTTCCTGGTTATCCCCGGTGATCTAACCCGGGGGCGGCACACCTCCATCCGTGACAGAGCTTTTTGTGGGGAGATTGGGGTTTTTAACTTGTAGGGTAATTCATCTGAAGTAATGTTAAAGTGAACAGTTCTTGAAGTCGGTCTAAGGTGCTCATTTCCCCAGACACCTGCCTTTTTCTCTAAGTGCCAATTCGGCGGGCCTGGTGATTGTCAGTGGGGCAGAAACGGGCAGATTGCAGGGCGGGATGGGGGGGCAGAGCGGCAGTCCTCCTGGTGACGTGAAGGGACAGGGCTGTCCCCACTGGCTCTGGGGCCTGTGCTTGCCCATGTGGTCCCTGGCGCCTCCCTCTGGGAGCTCTGGGGTGAAGTGGCCCCCTGGGAGGGAGTCCCCTCCACCCTTCGGGGCCTCCTCCGTGTCCCTGCTGGCTGCCCCGTTCCCGCAGGTGCCCGGAGGACAGCTCTGTGCTGACCAGGACTGTGCTCGCCGCCCCCCGTGGGGTGGGGGATCCCCGCGAGAGCCAGCTGGTTGAGTGGCAGAGGTGGGCAGGGCGAGAAGGCCTGGCCTTCTCGTGGGCACCGTGGGCCCCGGAGGCTCTGGCCTGGCCCTTCTCCGCGGCGTGTGGCTGAGGTCCGGGAAGAGCAGGCGGGCCGTGTTCTCACCTGCGGGCAGGGCAGGCATCCTTGGTGCGTCCCTGCTTGCCAGGCAGGGTTGGGACCGAGTCCGTGTTTCTGTCCAGAGGCCTGCGGCGCCAGGCCTGATGTGGGGTGTGCGATCCACGGACTGTCCCCGTGCCAGTCCACTGAAACGTTTTGCTTTCCGCCAGCAGCGTTCCACACGGCTTTTCCCCTTCGTCTGGTTAGTTGTGGTACAGTTTGCAGAGCCGACTGGCCTGTCCGCGCAAGGGCAGCCTTCCTCTCCAAATCAGCACATAAACAGATCCCTCGATGTCCAGGACGAGCCAAGGCCGCTCGGAAGCTCACCTCCCTTCATCCTGAGTTGGGACTGACCAGTCCAGCGCTTGTGTTTACCTGTTGGCCTTTGCTGGGGGGGAGGGGCTGCCGCCTGTCTGGGGCTTAATGACCCCTGCGCCCATCTGTCACTTAACGGCAGCTTTAGTGAGGAGCTTAAGCATCTCTTGGGACGGAAAATAGCAAGTTGAGATCCGAGAGCTGTGACCCGTGGGCTGTCGGGCCCTCGCGTGGAGATGGTGTTGCTTCGCAGTCAGGCAGTGGTCTTTTGCACCCGCCCCCAGGTCTGGGGACTTCCCGCTGGAAGCCCCAGGCGAGCACACCCCGCAGCTCTGATGCTTCCCCATTTCTGAGCCCCTGCACCGGTGTCGTGGAGAGTTTACTTCCTGGATGGCAGCCTGGTTTCCCGCACACCCTGGAACTGGGCCCCAGTGATCACCAGGAGGGTGAGTCCAGGGACAGGCCTGTCCAGGGGCCCTGCGTGCGGCCTGATCACCCAGGAGCGGGTGGTCTTGGTCTGATAACAGAGCAGCAGCAGGTATCTGGGGGCTCGTCTGGATGCAGCGTGAGCTGGGGGGGCTCTCGGGAAGGGGAGCGGGGACGCTCCACTCACCAGAGGTCTGACTCACATCTGCGGTGACCCCGGTGCCCCACCCCCACAGGCACACAGACCGGGCCCCGCCCTCTCCCCCAAGTCTGGGTGCTACTTGCAGGAGCTGCCCCCACCCTGGGCAACCCTTCCTCCAGCCCCTCCTGGGACCCCCAGGCCCTGCCTGGTCGGGGTGGAGAGGATGGGTGAATGAGGAGCTGGCCTGGCCCGAAGCCCGTATTCTCGGGGGACTGGTGATACAGCAGCTGGGAGAGAGGGCTGGGGGCCCCCTGGGAGCACGTGTGTCCTGGGGCAGGACCAGGCTGGTCCCCTGGGGGTCAGAGAGGCTTGGCCCCGAGGCCCCGTCACCTTCTGACAACCAGGAGCACGGCCCTGAGATCCCAGCAGGTGAACAGCCAGGCTGTGTGCCCTCATACAGGCTCCGCCCTGAGGCCCCCCGTAATCTTCTGACAACCAAGAGTGCGGCCCTGGGACCCGGGCAGGTGAAGAGTCAGGCCGTGTCCCTACATCCAGGCGAGGGGCTGAGGCCAGGCCCTGTGCTGTCCATGGATTCCAGGCCGCGTGCACTGGATCCGGGCAGATGTCTGACCTGCCCACTTTCTCCTCCGACCCGCCGGGAGCCTCCTGTGACCTGAGCGTCATTTTCTGCAGGTGAAGCTGAGCTGCGGTTAACGATGAGTGAGGAGGGGGTTCAGGGTGGCAGGCCTCCTCCGTTCTTTCGTTTGGCTGTGCTGGGTCTTGGTTGCAGCCCGTGGGATCATGTTCCCCACCCGGGGATGGAACCCGGGCCCGCTGCATGGGGAGCATGGAATCTTAGCCTCTGGACCACCAGGGACATCCCGGGGCTTCTCCATAGTCACGATACTCTGTCCTGGCAACGCGCACGCGGACACAGTCTTCTCTTACCCCCACTCTCATCTCTGAGCACTGAGCTAAGCAGTCAGCCTCAATGCTCATTTAAAAAGGAGAATTTTGTCTCCAAGAGTGGACCCCACCCGCCTGTCCCCACAGGCAGGACCGTCTGAGGAGGTGCCCGGTGTTCTCAGCAGGGCCCCCACAAGGCCCCGTCACCCGGCTGGACCTGCCCCCCACCCCGGGGCCGTCAGCACACGGACAGGACAGGGCCCCCGTCCCCAGCAGCCCTGCCTGAGCGGAGTTCTCGTGTGTTCGCTGCGGCCTCAGGGCTGGGGTTTCTGAGTCCCGTAAGCCCCTCTTCTCGGTGTGAGTTACTCCGGGAGGAGCCCAGAGGCAAGTGTGTGTCAGGAAACCCCTTGTTGAAACGTGGTGCCGCCGTGCTCCCCGGAAGCCCGCCCCGCCGCCCCGCCATCCATGCCCCTTTGCAGTGTTTTGCTCATTCACACAGTACTCTGAGTTTAGACCACCTTTCAACCTGTGAGCCAGTGTGTGTGTGTGTGTGTGTGTGTCACTGCGGCCGAGCGCCCCCCTCACTGCGATCTCAGCCTCCCCCCGGGCGTCTGGGCCTCCCTCCTTGGGCAGTGCTTGGCAGGGTTCCTGGGCAGGGGGTGTATCCGGCGGCCTAGGGCCTCAAGAGTCCTTGTTTCCCTTTCGGAGCCGGAGGAGTGGCTTCTTTTCCCTAAAACGTGAGTTGTTTAAACACTGTTTTCTGGACCCTCCCATCCTGGGGGGGACACACAGCCGGGCTTTGCAGCAGGGGGCTGCACTTGGGGTCCTGAGGTCCAGAGTGGGTCGCCCGGCGGGCCCCAGCCCCGGCCACTCTCGGAGCCCACGCTCACAGGGCAGCCTCGGTGCCAGGACCACAGGGTGCTGACGGGCTGGGCCAGCCTGGGGTGAGGGCCTCTCCTCTGGGGTCCGTTTGCCCCTCAGGCCAGCCCTGGAGGACGACAGTCCCTCGTCCAGAGCACGTGGCACGACCCCCCTCCGTAGCAGTAGGTGTTTCTCCCCAGCGGGGAGTCCGTGGTCACTGCTGCACCTATGACTCTCGACCTGCACCCCAGCCCGGCCCACGGGTCCCTGCAGCTGGACGCCTGTTCCCCCCTCCCACCAGCTCCCCTCATTCTGCTGGTCGGCGGGCCTGCAACCACCCAGCATGAAGCGGCCATGTGGGACGTGGGAGCCCGCTCCCTCCAGTTTCCCCACTGCCCCCAGAGGAGTGGCCGCCCGGCGGAGGGGCAGGCTGCCATGGCCGGAGCCCCAGTGTGTCCGGCGGGCGTGGCGTTGCTGCAGCCAAGGGAGCTGAGCGGGGACGTGGGGGTCTGTCTGCTGCGGGAAGTCCCCGCCTGGGGGTCACCTGCAGCCAGAGGGGCTCCCGCCGCTGTGATCAGAGCCAGGATGTCATTGGGGGGAAACTCCTTGCAGTTGGGGGTGGGGGCAGGATGTGGGCCTAGACCCAGAAATCTGGTTCTTGGCCTCTCCAGCCTGTGGGGGTGGGGTTGAGCTGGGAGGTCCTGGCGGGGAGGCTCCGGGTGCCTGAGGGCGGGTTGGTGTAGGACGTGCCCAGCCAGGAGCTCAGGACCCAGGGTAGGGGGGCTCCCACCCCTGCCCTCCTGCTCTGGGCAGGGATTTGCTAAACAGGCGAAATCCACAGGAAAGGCTGCAGGTCCAGAACTTCGAGATTCTTTTACTCAAACCCAGAAGTAAGGGCCCTCAGAGCAGGTGTGTCCCACAGCAACCCCTGAGATGATGGGGGGGGTGCTGGTCCGAGCTTGTCAGGCCCCTCCTCTGCAGGCGCCTCTGTTGCTGGGCTCTCTCCGCACCCCCATCCCCACCCCCCATTCCCACGGCTCCTGCCGCTGCTGGCCATCCGCCAGGGCACCCGCTCCCAACCATGAAAGTGTGGAAGGTGTGTCCTTGGAGCCCCGAGGGCAGGCCTCCCGGGACACCGCCAGGGCCTCATAGGTTGGTAAGCATGGCCTGCGGCACTCAGACCCCACGGTGCCCCACCTCCCCACAGCCCCCTGCTCCTGCCCCCTCAGGGAGATGATCCCCGAGACTGCGGGACGCCCCCGGCCAGAGCTTCTGACGTGTCTGTGAGACATGGAGCCTCCTGCATCCATTTCTGCAGGTGAGGCCATGGACCTGCGACTCCAGGGTGTCCCGGCTACACCGGCCAGCCGCCTGTGCAAGCAGCTCCGTGGCCGCTGCGTCTCTGAGCCCCGTCTCTGGGGGACCGTCAGGCCCAGGAAGCCGGCCAGCCTTCCTGCTCCTGCCCACCCGCCCTCCTGGGCACGGGCAATGCTGGGTGCTGGGCTCGGGGGACCGGGCAGCCGCAGGAGGGCTCCAGCCGGGGGTTGGCTTCACTGCGAATGTCACGCCCAGAGGGGGCAGGAGCTGAGGTCACAGTCACCAGGGCCCGGGATGCAGGGGTCCTGAGAACCCAGAGGAGCTGAGATTTTGTGCAGAACTTGAGTGAGTTGGGAGAGGAAGGAGAAGGCCCGGGGAGGGTGCAGGCAGAGCCTGGGGGCCAGGCCCCTGGGGGCCCTGCCCACCCTCTGGCCCGCCTGCTCCTCCAGGCCCAGCCCCACGTGGAGAGTTCTCCCCTTGCTCTTCACATGCTTCCTTCCATCTCTGCTTAAATCCCACCCGTTATTATTGTAGAGAGCTTTCTCAGCTGCCCTGGAGACAGACTCCACGTGGCAGGCAGCTGGCTCACGCTGGCCCCAGGGTTAGCCCCCACGCAGGCTCCCGTGTCCCGAGCCCTCCAGCCTGGCACGAGGGCTCTGCCGGCCCCTCCATGCCTCCAGAGCTGCCATCTCTGCTGCAGTCCCCCGGACGGCCCCAGCAGTCCCACCACGCTGACTGCAGGCCCTGGGGTTGCTTTCCTGACTCCTTTCCCCGTGGACCGTGGGCCCTGCTGCCCCCGGCTGCCCACGGGGTCCGAGACTCAGGACCTGTACGTGCCAGCCCTCTGAAACCATCGTTTGGGGCCATGGGCCAGAGGGGCAGGATCGGCAGATGTGAAGACCAGTGGCCGGGGCTGCAGAGTCTCACACTTCGGGGTCTGATCCCCCAGAGAAATGTACGATGGCCAGGGCTGCCCCCACAGCTACCCCACCATCAGCTGTCAAGTGCCAGGAGGGGCGCGTGTGGTTGTCCGGGAAAGCCGCTCTGCGGTCTTCTCTCCTGTGGGACAGGGTTGTAAACTCCGTGAATTACTGAAAGACACCCGTTCTGTGGAAGCCTGTAGCCTGGGCGATCCGCGCTAAGATTTGAGTTGAAAGCTCTTGAATAGAGTGACTGGGATGGTGGAGAAGCTGAGCCTGCCTGAGGGTTTGAAAGAAAAAATAGCTCTTTTAGAAAAGCTATATTTAATTTTAGATTTGAGTGGGAGAGCTCAGAAGAAGCAGCTTGTGTACACAGCATGGACTCTGAAAGGAGGGTTTTCCCAAGAGGAGGCACAGGTTACCCCCATAGACACACAGCGGGAGGAAAACCCGAGGTCAGAGGACACTCTCACTGTGCTAAGAAAAAGACGGTGAACCCGCTGTGAGTTTGGGCACAGGATTTGCCTCGATGGCAGACCCCAGAGGAAGCCCAGATCCCAGCAAGCATAAGGTGCCCCCTCAGCAGGGGGCAGGACTGGGATCCCTGGACCCCACTGGCCCTCCCACCCACCCTCACTGACTGCTGACCTTGGGCCTCTGGCCACACTCGGCGTTTTGTTTGGCAGTAAAGGGGAGCCTTATCTGGAGGTCAGGTGTGTCTGTGATGAGGTACAGCCAACAGCCTGGGTTCAGACTGCCTGCTCTTTCTGTTTCACTTTTGCTTTCACGTGTTTGAACTATTCGAGTTACTTGTGAGAAGGACTGCTTGTTTGCCATTTGAAAGCAGGATATGGTTTGGACTGGAGGGCGTTTTACATTTAATAAAGGTTTTTACAGATGGGGCGGGCGGAGCGGAGGCGTCTCCAAGTCGCTTTGCTGGTTTGCACCTCACTCTCGGGTCCCCCACCGATGCTCCTCCTTTGCTGCTATGAATTCGGGGCCCTGGGGGTGGGCAGTGCCAGCTGGTGGGACCCCTGGGACCGCCTCTGTCACTGTGCCTCCTCGCAGGAGAACAGTGAGGTTAGCAGACGTGTCGCTCTTCTCTCACCGCTGTGTCCAGCAGATGAGTGTTTCGAGGCTTTGCCCACCTCCTGCCCCGCAAGGCTGGGGTGCAGCCCCACGCTGCCAGGGCATCAGTGTTGGCTTGGCACTTTTAGCATCTTCTGTCCACTCTAAATCAGGAGTCTCAAAGACAGCTGGCTTTATCATTTTTTATTTGTTTCGTTTTTAATATAAAGCAAAAGTGTTAGTTACTCAGTCATGTCAGACTCTTTGCAACCCCATGGACTGTAGCCCACCGGGCTCCTCTGTCCCTGGAATTCTCCAGGCAAGACTGGAGTGAGTAGCCATTCTCTTCTCCACGGGATCTTCTCGACCCAGGGACTGAACCTGTCTCCTGCGTTACAGGTGGATTGTTTACCATCTGAGCCACCAGGGAAGCCCTTTTTATTATGAGTAGCAGCAAAAAAAAAAAAGTGACTTCCAGATAAGGCTCCTGTGTTTGTCCTGCGTGTCTTGGAGATCTTTGTGCAAAATTTGCGAGTCTCGTATCTAATCTGCTCCTCTCGGATCTAATCTGCTCCTCTCGGGACAGCCTGGAGGTGCCCATGACTAGCTCCCAGGGAAGCGCATGCCAGCCCCAGAATCCACGGCTCCCTTGCCTTCAGCACTGACCCCTAACCCCTGCTTCTTTCCGGGGGTGACCTCTGCCCAGACCACAGCCCGTCCATGTGGGGGGTGGCAGGTGACTCCTCCGGTGTTTGGAGAAGGGCAGGGGCTGGAGGTCTGGCCCCTCACCCTCTGGGGGTCTGGCACGGCCCTTCCCTGGAGCTGATGGGTGCGGGGGTCGGGAGCCCCTGTGGCGCTTTGGGGAAGGTACCCCCTGGGGAAGTACCAGCCTGGGGGAGGGGACCTGGGGCCCGAGGGTGACTGCTGCCCCGCGTGCAGGGCAGGGAGGGGTCTGGGCTACACCTTGGGGTGGGGGGATGGGATTCTGAATTTGGGGACAGAGCTGGGAGGAGTAGGAAAGAAAGGTATCAAATATGATGCCCAAGTGTGTGTCTGAGGAGCTGGCGGGGTGGGGGGCCCTAGGATGCTGGTTTGGGGTGGGTTTCCAGTGACCCTGTTGATGCCTCTGGAGCCCAGGGCAGCTGGGACAGCAGTGTAGGGACATGGTCCCCGTCAGGCCCACGTCCTGGACGTGCGAGTGCTTGCTGGAGGGAGGGGTCCTGTCCTGGGCTGCCCGGACTGTCGCTCCTCAGACCCTGGCTTGGCTCTGACCAGCCTCCCTGGCTGGCCTCAGCCTCCCTGCCTGTCAGAGCCCGCACACTGTGGGTGCTTAACCCTGAGAGTAGCCCACACTCCACCTGCCTGGAAAACCCGCCTCTGAGCCCCGCTCCCCCGGCAGCCTGAGTGCTGGGCGGGGGCCGGGCCTGCTTGCCTGCGTCGCACACGTGGTGCCCGCGCCATGTGGGAGGGGGCTGACTGGGGGGGGCCGGAGTGTTTCTGAGCCGCGTCCTGGTGTCCCGCAAGCTGGTGAGCCGCCCCCGCGGCCCCCTCTGCCCGTCCTGGATTTCCTGGCCAGGAGCCAGGTGGGGTCGCCCGGCTCCTGTGTCCTGGGGCCCTGTCCTCCTGGGCTCAGGGAGACCCCGGGTCAGGACGCCTTCTGCCCTCCACACCTTGGATCCGAGCGTCCTGGAGGCGGTCCCAGTGTGCCCCCGGCCCCCATGTTGTCTGTGCAGGTAGCATCCCCATTCATCCAGGCTTCACCTACTCCCACCCCTGGCCCCCCTGCCAGGAGGGGTTGGCGCCCTCCCTGAGTGTCCACTGAGGTCTGCCATCCTTGGAAACCAGTCCAAGCTGGGAAGTTGTCCAGCTGGCTTGCAGAGTCAGTCCTGTTTCATCTCTAACCCGTTCCCCCAAGTGTCACGTCGGGGGGTGTCCTCTGAGGCCCATGTAGCTGGTAGCTCTTCCCCGGGCCGGTCCCTGGCGTCCGTCACGCAGGTGACCTTTGGTGCACCTAGCCCAGTGCTGACCCCGAGGTCTCACCTGCTGCACAAAGGCCCCAGGGTCCTCAAGCCTGGGGCCCGGCCCTGAGCTGTTGCTCTGGGAGCCCCAGGAACACGTGGCCCCGGGTTTCCGCTCAGTGTCCGCAGCTAGGCTGCACTTTGGCCGTGTGAGTCCAGGGCCGGTGAGTCTGTGGTCCACACCCATCTGTTGGCTCGCAGACCAGACCCACCACCCGAGGATGGTCTATGGTGCCCTCGGGCAGATCGAGTGCCCGGTACGTCAGCTTCTATTTCTGTCGCATGCCACTCAGAACCGCTGAGGGCAGAGATAAGGGCCGGAGACGTGGGCTCAGGGCCAGCTTCCACAGCCAGCGGGCCTGCGTGTGGTCTCGCTGATGTTTTCCTCTCATTGCGGGAGGAGCGCATTGCCCTCCAGCCTCTTGGAGGTGCGTTTCCCTTGGGATGACGGGATTTCCCCATGACGTCTTGGCCAGCGCTGGATGGGAAGGGGCCTTCAGGAGGGTCTGCCGTGCCCGCGGGTCAGCGCGCTGATGGGCGGCTGGGGCAGCACCGGCCCCCCTGTGCATCCCGACACGTGTCCTGTCAGGGTCCCGCGCGCTGACTGGGGTCCCCGGGGGGGCAGGTGCTGGAGGACACAGCCCGCATGGCGCCCTAGGGCCCGCCCTCCCCAGGAGAGGGCGCGGTCTCTGCAGAGATCTTGTCTCGTTGGTAGTACGTGGGTGCTTCCAAGCTGGTTGAGCAACACAAGGCACTTGGGCCAGCTTGCACGTGGGTGATGCCAGTGACCCCGGCGGCTTGGGCGGAGGGAGTGCTCGCCGGGCAGGTCTGAGCCGGGCGTCGGGACTGCGGGTGCTGCACTTGGAAAGCTCCGGACCCGTGGGCTCCACACACTCGCTGTGAGCCGGAGAGTGTTTTCCATCCAGAACGAACGTTGTCACTTTCATGGTTCTTACCACGGGCCGTTTGAAACACAGCCAGTGTTTTTGCTTGGGCGACCCAATCGAAGCGCCGCAGGGGAGTGGCTTCAACAGCAGGAGTTTGTCCCTCCCCACTCTCGGCAAGAAGCAGAGATCCAGGGTTGTAGGCTTGGTTCCTCCAGAGGCCTCTCCCCTGGGTGTGGCGGTCAGCTGTCTTCCCCTGTTCTCACATGCTTGACCCTCTGTGCGCGTCTGCGTCCTGCCTGCCAGTCACGTGAGATTAGGGCCACCCTTGTGACCGTGTTTACCTTAATCTCTTCTTTAAAGACTGAGCTCCAAAGACAGTCACATTGTAAGGTGCTGGGGGTCACAGCTCAGCCCCTAACACCCCCTGCCTCCGCACCCCCCACTGATAGCCTTTCTGGACCCCCTGACCCCCCCCCCCCCCCCCCCCCCGCAGTGATCTGGAAGTGGTGCCCAGGTGTCATCATTGTGCCCGTAAAGATCCCGCATGTATCCGAATCTCAAGGACAAGGACGTCCAGTGGCCACCGTGCAGGCGGTGCTGCCCTTGAAGGCACAGTCCACTCCTTGGCACTGGGGGTGGGCCCTGGGCTCGGCCAGCAGGTGCCCCGGTGCTGGCTCTGGGCTGCGTCTGCACCGCCCGCACCCGCACGCACACTCTGATCAGAGGGTTTGGTTTTTTTCCTGCGCCTGTTTGGGGTGTCTGTGTTTGCTGCTGTGTCCTGTCTTCCGTATCTTCTGGAAGCCAGTGGCCTGACCTAGAGCTGGAGGGCTTCCATTTCTGTCAGGCTTTCAGGCTGGTCTGCCTCTGAGCAGGACCCTCGGCCGTGTGGCCGTCCCTGGAGGGAGGGCTCTGGATGCATGTGCCACCCCTCGTGGGCATGCCCCGCCCACCCCTCGGCTGCTGCCACAATAAGAAATGAGTCTCCTAGAGTCACCCAAAGGCAGTGGGTGAGGCTGGGGTGCGTGTGTGTGGATGTGGGCCTGTGCCTGTGCGGTTCCCCCCGCACGTGGACTGTTCCTGTGTACCGGTGGCTCCATCTGCGTGGGGCCCTGGGTCCTTTTGGTGGGAAGCAGAGCCCCGGGCCTGGATAGGTCACCACCGGGACCTGCTGTGCCGGGACTCACATCGAAGCGTGCTGGCTGAGAGCGGGCGGTGCGCCTGCCGCTCTGGGTTAAACGACTGACTGACCACACGGACGTGCTGGGAACATGCATGCCCAAGTCTGTTCTTGTTGAGCCCATTTTGTTTTGTTTTTTTTTAACACCAAAACCATGTTTTGTCTGGGTGTAGCCAGTTAACAGTGTGTTCAGGTGAACAGTGAAGGGACTCAGCCGTGCGTGTCCGTGTGTCCATCCTCCCCCAAGCCCCGCTCCCACCCACGCTGGCACATGACGTTGGGCAGAGCTCCACGTGCTGCCAGTGGGTCTCTGCTGGTCCGTTTTAAATGCAGCAGCACGTGCGTGGCATTGGGACAGGCTCCCCTGAGAAACCCCTGACAGCTCCCACTAAGTAGCTCAGCCCAGACCCTGAGTGCCTGCCTCGCATGGCCCTCAAGAAGGGTGACCACACAGTCGACCTGCCACTTTGAGGATAGTGGGCTCCTGATGGTGGCAGTGGGGCAAGACCGTGGGCTGCGCCTCAGCAGGGAGGCGGGCCCCAGCTTCCCAGGAAGCCAGGCGGTCCTGCACCTGTGGGCTCCGGAGGTGCCCGCCTCCTCCAGGCAGTCGTCACAGCCCAGCGTGCTTCCTGCCCGGCCGACCCTCCGCGGGGCCCGGGCGGGTCTGCACCTCAGGCCACGTTCCCTCTGCGCCTGCCTGTCCTCCTCTGAGGGTGGCGGCTGTGTGGCCGCTCACTCGTCCTCTTCCTGCTGGCTGCAGAGCTCAGACGCCAGGCCCGTGTCTCCTCAGGCACACAGAGTGGGCGCAGGCTGCATTCTCTGGGGGGCAGACATGGTCACGCGTCACGTCCATGGGAGTGACCGGTGAGCCCTGTTGCATTCAGGACGCTGTCTGCTCATTAACCAGCAACTTCAGCAGTGGCCCTTGTCCCAGCTTTGGGGCTGCCCCTCCAGGCCTCGTCATCACCCTCTGTTGGTCCAGATGGACTGGGGTGCCGCCTCCGAGCCCCTTTCAGCCTCAGCCCTCAAAGGCCTGAGCTGTGTCGTTCCTCTCTGTCCCCTGGAGGAGCAGCCGTCCTGGGTGTGGCTGCACCGTCTGCCGGTGTCGCTGTGCGCCGTGAGCGCGCTGAGCGCGATGGCCCCCGCAGCCCCGTCCGCCGCCGCCGTCTGCGCGCGCTCCGGCACAGGCAGCAGATTGAGGGTCCGTTTGTGAGGACACACAGGGACCCAACCGTCTGCACCCCGGAGGGGCTGGCCGCACAGGTCTTAGGAGGAGAAGGTTCACCGCACAGTCCCTGGCGGGCCCTGGACTGTCTCCTGGACAGGCAGCCCGAGAGGCGGGGCCAGTGATCGAGAGGCGGGGCCAGGCAGCCCAAGAGGCGGGGCCAGTGATCGAGAGGCGGGGCCAGGCAGCCCGAGAGGCGGGGCCAGTGATCGAGAGGCGGGGCCAGTGGCCGAGGAGGTGGGGCGTCTGCCTTCTATTTCTCTGCAACGAAGTTACAAGATAATAGCAAGGGTGCAAAAGGATATAATATTTAACCTAAATTTTAACGGGAAAGAAAGGCTATGTTTTTAAAACTAGTGGGGTTGAATTTAAGTACTTATAGAAAGTGGCGTTCTCTGTGTGAATTGGGGGAGATAAGGTACTTCTGAAAATAATGCTCCAGGCTCTTCCCTCAAGAAGTTAGAACAGCAGAGTAAACACGAGTGGAAGAGAGAAGCGCCTGTGAGGTCCAGAGTTCACACGGCTGAATGGTCACAGCAGAGACGAGGGACAAGCTGCACGCGTGGTTCTGTGAGCAGGTTAGCAGAGGAGGGGCGAGTGTGTCCTCTCAGCCTGAAACGTCTTAGAAGCACAAACCACGCGAACCACACACTGGGGATCAGGGCAGGGCTCGCGTAACTCCAGGGCAGCGGCTTCATGCGATGACCCTGACGGTGAATGACAGGAAATCCAGTGGGAAGAGCACCTGCCGAGGACCCACAGAAACTTCCTCCCAGGTGAAAACGCTTAAATAACTCCAGAAAGTGGAAAATCCAGGTAAACAATTTGAAAGCATGGGAGCAGCCATCAGAAAGCTCCGTAGGAATTCCCCCAACAAGGTGGGCTGCTGTCTGGCATGGTGTCCTGGCTGCAGGACTTCCCTGAGGACGGCAGGGTGGAGGCGGTGCCCAGGGTGGCCTTCCAAAGGCGTGTCTACAGACAGACTTAGCGAGGCCTTCAGAGAGGTGCTTCCCACTGCTGGAGCTGAGGCTGTGACACAAAACCCGTGACTCATGAGGACAGGGTGGCAGACGAGCACATCATCAGCCCGCAGGACACGGGGATGACGTGCGGCAGCGTGCACCCCTTCATGTTGACCCCAGAGCAGGACCCTTGGAAATGCGGGATGGGGGGCACCTTCCCGCTGATATGGTCGTGGACCGGGACACACCCCCTACTTAATAGGAAGCGTGCCATGACAGAGCTGGGGTCACCGCCCCTGTTCCACCTTGTGCTAAAACTGGAGGTTCGTCCGGGGGACCCCGGCTCCTGAAGGGCAAGGGAGGAGAAGCAGTTCAAAGTCGCTGTGGTTACCGAGTACAAGTTACCATGTGCAAGTTACTGTGCTTGCTTTGTTGTTATGAACAGAGAGCGGGGAGGTGAGGAGGTAAAGTGAAAAGGCCGTTAATCTTGCAGAAGTCTCCTGGAATGGCAAGTCGTGGGGAGGGCTATGTTAATTCCTTCCTTCCTGTAGCCTTCCACAGGTGGGCAGGGTTCCGCAAGTCAGGCCCTTATGTGTGGACAGAATCCTTTTAGTGAAAAAGCAACAGGAAGCAAAGGTTAAAATAATAAAACAGATCCAACGGGGTGTCAGGATTGGCTCCCGTAAGAGCAGCATGTGGCAATGGCCCACACCGGCTGCGGGCAGTATAGGCCACTTGTGGCTGTTGGGCACCCGGAACACGGCGTGTGTGATTGAGATGCGCTGGGTCTGGATCCCCGGACGTGACGGGAGAGAAAGTAAAGTGGCTCGTGCGCACTTTGTCCTGAGTGCCTGCTCAGATGATGGAATTTCAGGGGTGTTGGCTTAAATTAACTGCGTTTTGAACTGATTTCATCACCTTTGTGTTTTTAAACGTGGCTGCAGGAGAAAGTAAAATGAGACAGGTGGTTTGTGTTGTATTCCTGCCGGGAAGCGCTGGCCTTGATGGAGACCCCAGGGATCAGGGAGGGTGGCAGAGACCAGTGGGGGTGGGGGGTGGGGGCAGTGAGCAGCTCAGACTTGGACCTCTTCCTGCCTCTTCTGTCTCCTGTGTGCCAAACCCACGTATCTCGTGTGTATATTCTTGTAAATCGTCAAAAACTGCACCTGTTGCTCATGAGGCTCTGCAAGTCTGAAGTCTTTTCATCACTCCGCCCCCTCCCCATTTTCTAACCAGGCCCCCTGAAATCAAGTTCATCACAAAACTCACTGGTCCTGAGCATCCCCTTCCCCTCGCCACGTGGAACCAGAGCGACTTTTGTGCAGAAGTGCTGGACCTCCCGCACAGCTGCCCATCCACTCGGCCCTTCCTGACTCGGCCTCCACTGACCCCATGTCCACCCTCACTGCTCCCCCCAGGCTTGTGGCTGTCCGCCTCACCTGCAGAGCCTCCCCTCCCCACAAGCCCCAGCCAGCCTTTCCTGTGTCCTCTGGCCCGGACCTGTGGCTTTGGACGCCCCATCCCTGCTGGGCCTTCCTCCCACCCCTGACTTCTTGGGGCTGGGAAGTCCCTGGATCCCCATCTCCTTGCGGTCCAAGCCCTCTTCTGGCGGCTCTGTGCCTCCTATGGCATGTCAATGTGCCCACGTTGGGGTGCTGAGAGCAGGGGCTCTGGCGGGCTGTCTGCTGTGAGTGGGCGGGGCTGTGTCCTGGGATAGGCGGGCTGTCTGCTGGGAGTGGGCGGGGCTGTCTGCTGGGATGGGCGGGGCCGTCTGCTGGGATGGGCGGGGCTAGGAGGCGGCAGGGTGCCCATCTCCAGGTCCCCCTGGCAGGCAGCTGGGGCGCGGCGGGCCTGGCGTGAGGAGCCCGGGGGACGGCCCCCCCGAGTGACCGTGCCCTGTGCGCAGGTCGCCGTCTTGACGCTGACGCTCTTCCCTGTCCGACTGCTGGTCGCCCTCCTCATGATGCTGCTCGCCTGGCCGCTGGCGCTCGTGTCTTCGCTGGGACCCGCGGGGCAGGAACCCGAGCAGCCGCCGGCATCGTGGCGGAGGTGAGTCCGAGTCTGCGGGGCCCCGGGCAGTGGGGGGCGTCGCAGGGCCGTTTCTCCGTGGCTCAGTCCTCCTCCCCGTCCGGGCACGGGCCACCTTCCCCCTCTGCGCCCTTGCCGCCCCTGCCGCCCCCACTCAGAGGCTCCTTCCAGGGCTCCGCGAGCCACTTAACCGCTGTGCGGTGTCCTGAGCACGGGCCCCCGCGTGTTTCCCTGCCCGCAGCCCTTGAGGCCGTGTGGGCTTGCTGCCCCGGGTCTGCTCTCTGCTTTCACACCCTGGACGGCGATAAACCAGGCTTCGTGTAGATGGACATGTAAATGCAGCTTAACTAAAGCTCCCACAGGGATCTGGCAAAACGATGAAGTCACAGCCTTTTCTTGTATTAAATACCTAAGGCTGTTCCTTAACTCTCTTTGCTGGGCTTCCCTGGGGGTTCCCTGCCTGCAGTGTCTGAGCCACAGGTTTGATCCCTGGGTGGGGAAGATCCCCGGAGGAGGAAATGGCAACCCACTCCAGTATTCTTGCCTGGAGAATCCCATGAACAGAGGAGCCTGGTGGACTACAGTCCATGGGGTCACAAAGAGTGGGACAGAGTGAACACATGCAAAAGCTATTCCTTAACTAACTCTTCACTGTTAGTGAAGGGAAACGAGCCAGTGGAAGGATTTTCCTGGCTGTTTTCAGTGTCTTAAAAGACACTGTTCCTGTTAAAACCAAGGTGTTCACAATCTGCTGTGTCTATATCTCTGATCCATCCTGAGGGCCCTGGGATGGTTTATTCAAAACAGAAATGTTATTAGTTTTATCATTAATTAATAATAAAAATGTTACTAGTTTAGACGAGCCCACAGCCCAAACGTGCCGCCACCTGTTCTGTGAATGAGGTTTTATTGGGGCTCAGTGCTGCCCACTCATTTCTGCACCAGTCCAGGCTGCTGCCGTGCAGTGAGAGTTCCTGTGGCCGAGGCCAAGGGTCCACATGGCCTCAGGTGCCTGCTGCCCCGCCCCTAAGATTTACAGACCAGCTCAAGGCCCTCCTCTCTCTCCCGCTGTCTGATGATGCCCTAAGAGGCTGCGATACTGGCGTCTCTCCTGGGCCTTAGTTCTCCACTGCCCACGTGCCGTGGTCAGAGCAGCAGTTACAATGTGCAGGGCAGAGATAGCTGGTTGCTAGTCCAGGGTTTTCTAAGCTGTGATGAGCACCGCACCTGGGGGACCCCTCATCCCCCTCACGGCATTTCTCATCCGCAGACCATCCCCAGTTTCTAGTGAACCGTGGTCATTCTTCCTCCCTCGAAACAGAGGCAGGTGTGGCCGGCTCCACAGGTGTGTCCCAGCACATCTGGGCCTCGGAGCCTGCCTGGTGTCACAGAGCTCTCCAGAATGAATGAGCGGGTCCATGAGTGAGCGAGCGAGGGCGAACGAGAGTGAACCAGAGGGGACAAGGGAGCCAGGCTTTCTAATCTCTTTGGAAATCATACTTTACCTTGAGAGTTTTTTTTTAACTAAAATATCAGGGAGTAGGGAGTGAAAGTCGCTCAGTCGTGTCCGACTCTTTGTGACCCCATGGACTACACAGTCCATGGAACTCTCCAGGGCAGAATACTGGAGTGGGTAGCCTTTCCCTTCTTCAGGGGAGCTTCCCAACCAGGGATTGAACCCAGGTGAATTTGGTACCAAATGTATAGTCAAGAAAAATAAATCCAGGCCAAAAAGGAATCAGAATTTCAGTTTCTCTGGATTGAAAACCTACAGAAACCAGAGATTTTGTAGTTTTTACCCAGAAGGAGTGATTTGATAAAAGTATCTTTATTCCCTGTTTCTTTCCTCCCCCCGGGCTGGGCCCCTTTCCCTCCTGTTCTCACCTTGCACGGCCTCCGAGTCTGTCTCTTTACATGGGTGACTCGGGGCTCCTTGCATTTCCCTATTCTGACTCCCTGTGGGTTTTCTTGTCTGCAGTGATGCGCTTGATCTCATCGGGTGATAAGTGGACCACAGCCAAGTTTAGTTCCAGCAGCCCACCACACAGAAGCATTGTGTGTGTGTGTGTGTGAGTGTGTGTGAGAGAGACAGGTCCATGATGTGCCCCACGTGCAGAGACATGGGGTGGTTTCACGGGAGGTCTGGGTGTTCACGTCCACAGAGACTGAGTGTCCTTCTGAGTGTATGCCTGTGTGTTTGCGTGTGTGTGCACGAGTGTGTACAAATGTGTGTTTGTGTGTATGCATGTGTGCATGTGCATACACGTGTTTGTGTACTGGCATGTACCCCAGCAGCACGCACACCCACCGTGTGTGGCTCTTCTACCATGGCCTCCATCGCCCAGGGAAGGAGTCGGGTGCTCTGGGCCTGTTGGGGTCCGAACTCAGCCCTGAGGGGCGCCAGGCGGCCGGCAGGTCTGGGGCCCCAGCTGGGCGAGGGTGGCGTCACACGTGGCTTGTTGAGGTCACCTGCATATCCGCCTGCTGTGGGAAGTCTGACCTTTCCTTCCTGTATTGTCTTTTTCCATTTTATGGAATTTCCAGTTTTATGTTGCCTTTTACCAAAAGAATGATGAGCCCTGAGCATAGCCTCAAAATTCTCTGTCCCCAAGGTCCCAGGCCACTGCCTGGGGGCCGCTGTCCCCCCCGGCCCCCAGGTCCTGGGCCCTGACCCCAGCCGGTGCGTGTCCCTCTGCTGCTCTCTCAGGCGTGGTCTGCACTCCCTGGGCCTGTTTTCTTTTTGTTTGTTTGTTTTTCATCCAAGATTTTCTGGAGTGTCAGATTCTAATCTCAGAAAGAAGACGCGTGGAAGGAGCTCGTTCCCTGTTTGTGTCTGGAAGTGTCTGTATTCTGCTCTGTGTGGTGGTGGGTGTTGAGTTAGGTGTGGAACTGACTCAGCGCTTCGAGACACCCTGCTGACTACCTGCGGCTTAGATGCTGGAAGCCCACGTGTTCCTCTCTGGAAAGTTTCAAAGTCTCTGTTGTTGGAAACTTGGAAACTTTTGAAAGGAGACTGCACGAGTCGTTTTTTTTTTTTCCTTGACAAAGTGCATTCTGGTCAGCGCCTTGACGTGGTGCTGGGAGTCTGTGCCTGCCTTCAATCTGAGAAGCTGTTTTCTTCGTGTCTTATAGTTCTGTCCTGGCTTTTTCTGGCATGTTCTGGGAAGTTCCCTCTCCATTTTCCAGCCTTTCTGGGGAGCTGGCATTTCTGCAGGAGACATTGGATTTTCACACATGCTTTGTTGTTCTTGTCCTCTGGACGATTTCACAGCACCCTGGCTCTGTAATGTACTGATGTGTGTGAGTCCCTTCTGATGCCTGCCCTGGGGTCTCCTCGGACCTTCCTCTTCCGCCCACACATCCGAGTCTAAGGTGTCTCCCTGTGTGAGGAAGGGAGGACGGTGGGGGCGAGGGCGGGTCCCTGCCCTTGTAGATCTGCCCCCTGGCCCCCTCCCCGGAATGGCTCTGTGTCTCCAGTGTGAACAGTGCCCTTGCCTCAGGAACGGGGTGTTGGCGCCAGCTGGGGTCGGCATTGCCCCTGACGGGGCGTGG
Source organism: Capreolus pygargus (assembly GCA_012922965.1). Lineage (NCBI taxonomy): Eukaryota > Metazoa > Chordata > Mammalia > Artiodactyla > Cervidae > Capreolus > Capreolus pygargus. The sequence continues at coordinate 855,380 of SNSB01004421.1, read as the reverse complement.
GCGGCAAGGCGCTGTCCCCAACAGCCACGCTTCTGCTGCAGGGTCGTGGACGTGCTGCTCAAGGCCATCATGCGCACCATGTGGTTTGCGGGCGGCTTCCACCACGTTGCCGTGAAGGGGCGGCGGGCACTGCCCACCGAGGCCGCCATCCTCGCCCTGGCTCCACACTCCTCCTACTTCGACGCCATCCCCGTCACCATGACGATGTCTTCCGTCGTGATGAAGGCGGAGAGCAGAGACATCCCCATATGGGGAAGTGAGTGAGCCCCCCATCCCGCTGGGGGAGTGAGCCCCATCCTGCTGGGAGAGTGACCCCCATCCTGCTGGAGACAGTGACAGCCCCCCACCTGCTGGGGGAGTGAGCCCCCATCCTCCTGGAAGAATGACCCCCATCCTGCTGGGAGAGAGTGACCCCCATCCCACTGGGGTAGTGAGCCCCATCCCGCTGGGAGAGGGAGCCCCATCCCACTGGGAGAGTGACCCCCCATCCTACTGGAAGAGAGTGACCCCCCATCCTGCTGGGGGAGTGACCCCCATCCTGCTAGGGTAGTGAGCCCCATCCCGCTGGGAGAGTGACCCCCATCCCACTGGGAGAGTGAGCCCCATCCCGCTGGGAGAGTGACCCCCATCCTGCTGGGAGAGAGTGACCCCCCCATTCCTGCTGGGGGAGTGAGCCCCACTCCCCGTCCCTCAGGGAGTGAGCCCCTCATCCTTGTGGCAGTGATCAGCGCCCCGCATCCTGCAGGGAGTCAGTGAGCCCCCCCCCCCAATCCTGCTGTGAGACTGCCCCCCCATCCTGGTGGGAGTGCTGAGCTCCTCCCCGTCCTGGGGGCACTGACACCCGCCCTGCTGGCTGGTCCAGGTCACGTGACAACAGACACGTCTGCACAGGTCCCAGCCCCGCGAGCTAGGCCCTGGACCTTGACCTCTGTGTTATGATTTCTTCTGCTATTACTGTGGTTTTCATTTTTTATCAGCACACAAGTACCCTCAACTGTGAGATGTTAAAGCGCTCCTTCAAGCTCTACCAGAGCGTGTTGCCCTTGGCTCACGGAAGCGCTGGAAGCTGGGGCTAGCTCCGTGCCGGGGGTAGTTGCTGGGCTGCACCAGTCTGTGGGCCCACTGCCTCATCCTTGTGGGTGGTTCCACCAGACCTCCCTTTCTCCTCATGGCCCTTTAGCAGCGTCAGGAATAATCCGTGAGGAAGGATGAAATAGTTTCAATTGCATGAAAAAGCAAACTGTTTCAAGACATGTGACAAAATATCACTGAGATCCACTTAGATTTTTTGAGTGCCATGGACCCAACTAGGTAGAATTTTATTCTTTTTAAAAATGTTTTCTTTTCAGTTTTGTAAGACCTCCAGGAAATAAAGGTCATGAAACATTATTGTTTACAAATAGCAAAACTACTCGGAAAAGAAGCTCACGGCCCGTCTTGGGCCCATGAGGGGTGGAGTAGGGCAGCAGGTGGACGCAGCTCCTGTGGCCTCACCAGCCCGGAGGGCGACCGGTCCTGCAGCCGCCGCTCCCGCCAGGGCGGATGCCCCTCCCGAGAAGGACCCCCCACCAGTGACGCCTCAGGCAAGCACCAGTGCGGCAGTGGTCGCCATCAGCTGCGGTCTGGGAGTCCTGAGTGCGCTCCTGCCCCCACACACACACTCATTCTCACACACACACACACACATTCTCACACACACACTCACACATTCTCACACACACACACACATTCACACACACATTCTCACACACATTCTCACACACACA
>SNSB01004421.1:819628-853514 GCA_012922965.1 Capreolus pygargus | reverse complement strand
AATCTCAGACACTCACACACTCATATACATTCTCATTCACACTCACACACACACACAGTCTCACACACACACTTGCTGGGGGCTAAGAATGGAGTCTATCTCCTTTGTTTTTAACCATGCAGTTTGCAGGCTTTAGTTCCCTGACCAGGGATTGAGCCCATGTCCTCGGCGGTGAGAGCACAGATCTCTCACCTCTGGACCCCAGGGAGCCCCTAAGAAGGGTCTCTGTGTCCTGGAGTGGGGACTGAGCACCGCGGAGCCTGGGGTTTAAAACGACAGAAATGTGTGTTCGCTCATCGTTCTAGGGGCCAGACTCCAAAACCCAGGTCTCAGCAGACTGGTCTCAAAGGAGAACCCATCCCAGGGCCCCCTCCGGCGTCCACTGACCTTGCCCTCCTGGGCGAACCCGGCTGTGGCCGTGTCCCCTCTCCCTTGTCTCCACCGTCATCTGGCCATCTGTCCTCCTCATAAGGACACCAGTCCCTGAGCAGCACTCACCCTGTGCAGCATGACCTCATCTTGACTTGGCCACATCTGCAGAGGTCCTGTTTCCCAGGGAAGTCAGCCACAGGTCCAGGGAGGTCAGCCACAGGCTCACGGAGGTCAGCTGCGGGTCCAGAGAGATCACCCATAGGCCCATGGAGGTCAGCCACGGGTCCAGGGAGGTCAGCTATGGGTGCAGAGGTCACCACAGGCCCAGGGAAGTCAGCCACAGGTCCAAGGAGGTCAGCCACGCGTCTAAGGAGGTCAGATACGTCAGCTGCAGACCCAGGGTGGTCAGCCACAGGCCCAGAGAGGTCAGCCGCGGGTCCAGGGAGGTCAGCTATGGGCCCAGAGAGGTCAGCTGCGGACCCAGGGAGGTCAGCCATGGGTCTAGAGAGATCACCCATAGGCTCAGGGAGGTCACCGCGGGCCTGGGGAGGTCGGCCGTGGACCTGGGCTCTCTGGCTCTTCCCTCAGTGACGCAGGTGACCGAGGGCTCTCCAGTCCGGCGGGTCAGCCCGTCTGTCTCTCTCCCACCTTGTCATCTGTGGCCCGCAGGTGATGGGGCTCCCAGCCGTCCACTGAGGCTTCAGTGCGGTCTCTGCTCCCTTGTGGCTGGCACAGCCCGCCGGGAACCTCCAGGGGGGGCGCGCCCCCACGGGCCCCACCCCCACAAGCACCCCGCCCTCTCTTTCAGCTCTGATAAAGTACATACGGCCGGTGTTCGTGTCCCGGGCAGACCAGGACTCCCGCAGGAAGACGGTGGAGGAAATCAGGAGGCGGGCGCAGTCCGGCGGGAAGTGGCCACAGGTGGGCTGCCTTGGTGTGTCCTGCACGGATTTATTCTGAAAGACCTGAACATAGGGGTCAGAGGGGAAAGAGAAACCTGAGAGCCAGAACGTGACTTCCCTAGAGGCTGGGTTCACTGTGTTTCACATTATTTTTGATAAGTGCAAGCCTAAGAATGTGCTTGTATATCAGGTAGTTTTGGTTCTGGCTTTTTAAAAATAAGAAATGGGGGGAAATAATTTTCACATGCATCTGAAGTTCCCAAGTCATCTTTTAAGTTCTCCCGTCAGAAACAGCTGGCTGGCCTGGCTCTGGAGTCAGCGGCCTCGTGCCTGAGTAGGGCACTGGGCTGCGCCAACTTGCTTCTCAAAGGTCTGAGCTTGCCCGGCACGCTTTGGTTCCCTCGGGGCACCAGGAAGGCGGGCCTGGGCCGTGGGGCAGCATCCTCGGCCCAGACATCCTCTGCCTGAGATAGCCGTGGGTGCGGTGTGACCCCTGCTGTGTACATATGTAGTTTTCCTTTTCTGTTGAGCCGACCTCGAGAAGCTGGAGCCCCACAGGACTCGTTGGGTTCTGGCTGCTCAGAAAATAGTGACAGCCTTGCTGTGGCCCCCTGCCCATGGACAAGCAACCCCTGGGAGGCTGTGCTTCCAGGGTCCCGGCTGCCACCCTTTCCAAGAATGGCATGACCCCGCCTCCTCCATTCAGCTCACCTGCCTGACCCAGGGTTGGACCAGCCCCCTGGAGCTGGTCTTTCCTCCAGGGCCCAGGGTTGAAAGCAGCCTTATGGGCTGTATTTTCCAGCACGTGGGGGAAGTCAGCTTCCATCCCCCTGCTGGGAGTCAGTACCTGTCAGAGAGATGGGAGATTCCAGTGACAAGGCGTTACCTTTGCTGCTGGTTCTGAGGGTGTCTGCCTTGTTGGCCCAGCCCCAGTCCACGGGGCCCCGTCCTCAGCCTCACGCTTCCCGCCCGTGCGCCTCTGCCCTGCCTGTGCCCGTGGGCTGGTCCGTGTCTGGCCCACACGGCAGCTCCGGAGGGCACTGTGCGTCCTGCCACTGGGAGACGCGTGCTGTTTGTGTGTCTGCGTTGCTTCCAGATTTTAGTAAAACCAGCAGTCAGAGGGGGAATTCACGAATGCTTCTGTCTGCCTCTTACCTTTCTCCACTGAATGTGATTGAAGTGCCTGAACCACTTCAGGCCCAGAAGAAGCAGGTTGGGAAGTTGGCCCCTGAACCGGCCCTTTGATGATGAAATTTTTTTTTCCCTCTCATTTCAAGATAATGATTTTTCCAGAAGGTACCTGTACCAATAGGACGTGCTTAATCACCTTCAAGCCTGGTATGTAGTGCCTTAATTATCTCTGTCTGTGAGAAGGTGGGGAAGGCCCTTACTCCCGGCAAAGTGCCTCAGCCCAGAGGTGTTCTCATATCTGTCTCCTGCGACCCTGGGGTTTGGTCTGAGTGTCCACAGCCGGCCCCCAGTGACCTCTGACTGAGAAGCCCACTCTGTGCTGAGACCCCCCCCGGGCCGTACGGGCGGGGGACGTGCCGCCGTGGAGATGAGATGTGTCCCTTCTCCGTCCACAGGTGCGTTCATCCCGGGGGTTCCCATCCAGCCCGTGGTTTTGCGGTACCCGAACAAACTGGTGAGTGCATTCTCCTGGGCACACAGGTCCAGCGAGTGTCCTGGTCTGAGAACGGCCTGGTGTTCCAGAGCGTTCCCCCGCACTCGCTCCTGAAGCCCTGCTCTCAGAGTCCTGGCCCGTCCTTGAGCCGGACCCATGGGTGTGAGAGGACCCCCCTCATCGCCTCAGCAGCTCTGCCACCCAGTTCACACTCGGGACATTTTAAAACTAAGTCCCGAAGGCTAGAGAGCAGGAGGGAGCGGGGTTAGCCGCCTCCACCCTCGGTCCTCGGGGGCACAAGCGCCCTCTTGACGGTGCTCTTGACAGAGTCCAGGTCAGCTTCCAGGGTGGGCCCTGGACAAGGCCTCAGGCCCCGGTGCCCATGGGCGCCTCTCCCCGGCCACGCCATCTGTAACCCGCCCTGCCCCAGGCTGCATCCTGCCTCCTCAGGGGTGTGCAGCTCTGGAGTCCCTGCCTGCCTGGTGCTGGCTGTCAGAACCTCCCTGGGGGACCCAAGGTGGATTCGCTCACACGAGCTCCCTTGGGAGCCTTGTCACAACAGGTCATGGCAGGGGGCGGGGGACTGGTTCAGATGTGGTGGGATCCCTCTGACGTCTGTGGGCCCTGGAGGCTTTCAGCGCCCCTGCTTCCGAGCCGGGCCCATGGGCCCTGGGTCTGTACCCCGACCCCATGCCCGCCGGTGTGGACAGACCCAGTGTCTGAATGCCCGTAGAGCCAGCAGCCACGTGGGCTGGTGCAGCTGTCCTTACAGCCCTGAAGAAGCTCGCCCCTTGGTCGGTTTCTGAGAACAAGGATCCGTCACCGGCCTGTAGAGCTCTAGACATCCCCCTCTCCAGTTTGTTCCATCGGCTCGTTTGAAGCAGGGCGCTGGGCGGCTCTGGGAGGAGGGGTGTCGTGGGGATGAGGGGCTCCATCGGGACTCACGGCTCCTCTCCTGCCCCCAGGACACCATCACATGGACGTGGCGAGGCCCGGGAGCGTAAGTCAGAGCCCATGCTGTCCTCCCCTCCAGGCGCCACCGAGCCACTTACTTTAGGGGTCGCCACGCCAGCCAGCAGTTCAGTCTGGCCTTCCCCGCACCCGGGATCCTGGGACTGAAGTTGATGGTCCCCCCACCCCGGCGGGAGGGGAATGGATTCCTCTTCCCACCTGCGTCTGTTTGCTCACTGGTTGAGCGCACAGCTTGACCCCGGAAAGGAAGGGGGCGCACAGGGGCCTGGGCGCCGGTATGTGCTGGTGTTCAGGGGCGGGAGGGTGGCGGCCCTCCCGGGGCCCCTGGCCTGCCCGAGTGGCAGAAGTGGCATTGCCAAGGCTGGGGGGTGGAGTGGGAGGTGAGGAGCTGGGGGGAGCTGGGAAAGAGGGTCCTTCAGGTTCCTGGTGAGCTGGGCTTGGAGCGGGCCGTGAAGAGGTGGACAGTGGTAGGAGTGCCACGACCTCAGGCCTGGGGGCCCTGGAGGGGCTGGATGTTGGGGAGACAAGGCGTCCTGAGCCGGAAGCCAAGCAGGGAGTGCGGCCTCGGGTCATGGCAGGCCAGCTTGGGCATCTCTGAGGAGCTCAGCCTTGTCTTCTGGGCTGCATTCGAAGTTGAGATTCAGGCTCAGGAAGGCTCAGCGCCTCGTGGAGACCAGCCTGCTCAGGGGTGCCCTCTGCAGGGGAGCGGGGCATGAGACACAGCATCAGAGCTGCAGGGAATTGAGACTTCACCATGCTGTAAATTTGTTCACGTTTAAGGTTGAAAATCCTGTGGCTGACGCTGTGCCAGTTTCACAATCAAGTGGAAATTGAGGTTTGTCTGGATGCGGCGTTACACAACATCGTGTCGGAGTCTATACTGACGTGATGTTTCACAATGTTGTGTTGTGTATGTTATTGCAATGTTGCATTATGTCATGTTAGGGTCTCCATAGACAGAGTGTTACCAGGTTGAGGTCTATAGAGATACGATGTTATATCGGGATCTCTATGGACGTGATATTATACATGATGCTGGTGTCTGTAGGAGGTTACAGGTTATCTGTCTTGCTTTGAACGCTCCATTTCTCATGGCTTCGTAGAGGGCTTCCCAGTGGTTCAGTCAATTTGTGTCTCTTGTATGACCTTTTATCCATTCAGGTGGAATTTTAAATATCCGCAGGAAGCTAAGCCCCTTGCTCCCCTATTATGGTTAGCGTAGCTTGACAGCATATAAAGCTCGCACACAAGCAATTAACGATTCTCTTGACTCACATTTTCACCTGATGCTGACACGGCTGGCATCGTGCTGCTGAACTTATCACACTCTTGCCCTCTGTTGAATGCCCTGTCAGACCAGGCGGACTGCCCATGAGTCTTCAGCCCGTCTCCAAAGTCCCAGTACCCGTGCTCTCTGCTCAGATAAACATGCCACATTCATGCAGCCTGTAAATTTAATCAAGTAGATGAGGAATAGAGTCTGTTTCCTTAAAAGTGGAATTCACTTGCTACTCCTACATCTGAAAAATGAAAGACTAGTCTCACACAGCGTAAAGCTTTTCATCTGCTACCTTCCAGTAAACACTGCAGAGTAATGCTGAATTTACACATGATCCCGGCCTTCAGCCAGGCTTTCCACTTCAGTAGAAATAAGCCACTTAATAAAGAACTGAGCTGAAAGGGCCGTGGCCCGCATCCAGGGGCGGCCGGCCCACAGCTCAGGATGCTTGCTGTGGCTCGTCTGCTGGTGGCCGGGAGGCAGCAGCGGGGCGAGTCTCCGGGGAGGGCACTCTGTTTCAGCCTGGTTTCTGAGTTTAAGAGTTGAAACCGTGTGGCTTTGTGACGTCGCTCTGAACTCCTTCCTGTGTCCCTCTGCAAGATGCTAGGGCTGAGGTGGAACTGCTGCAACTTGCAGAGTTTTTAAAAAGGTAGCAGTGAGAGACTGGAGCCTTTCCTACGATGGAGCCCGGCCCAAGGCATGGGACTTCCGTACATAAAACATTGAGCTTCAGTCACGCAGAGACCCGAGTTCCTGGGGTAATTTATAATGCAGTAGCTGTCCAAAAGCTGCTGAGAGCCTCTCAGATGAAACACGAAACTGAGACCATGAGAAATGGGAGCACATGTATGATTCTTCTGCATCTAAAGACTGAGCCCCCAGGTGTAGTTACCGCTCCATGCCCTGACTCCTGTGTCGACGGAGTGGTGCTCCTGCTGAGGCAAGGCAGTTTGGGAGTGTGCACACGTGTGTGGGTTTGTGGGTCTGTGTGTGTGCACACAGACACCTGCTTGAGCAGGAGTGACAACTCCAGACGATTCCAGCGGAAGGTGCTCTGCCAGCCCTTGCTCTGTCAGGGTGGACGTCGTGTTGTGGTGGTGATGGCTGAGGGGGGAGTCCATGCTCTTGCCGGCGACTGCCTTCTCTGTATGCACAGTTCCTTCCGGTGTACACGCCCTCGGAGGAGGAGAAGAAGGACCCCGCCCTATACGCCAGCAACGTGCGCCGTGTGATGGCAGAGTGAGTGAGCCCCGCGCCGCCCCTGCCCCCCAGCACCGCCGGGTCGGGGCTCTGTGGACGCCCCAGTGCCCGCCCCCGCCCCCCGGCTCTCATCACTCAGTGTCCTTGTCCCCGGCGTCCTGGCCTTGCTGGAGACCAGCCGGCAGCCGGGGCGGGCAATGGGTTTGAACCAGTCTGGCCGAGAGTCAGCCAGAGTGTGCTTGGCTGCACGCTCTGTCTCCCCGTCCTGTCGGAGGACGTTTCTGCTTGTTCAGCCTTCAGAGGATGGGTCATTGCCCCCGAATTCTCTGCATTGCAGCCATCACTGTGAGCCAGCAGTGCCCGTGGGGCTGTGTCCGTGCGTGCGCGTGGAGACAGGCAGTGGGGCTGTGGTCATGAGCGCACGGGAGGGCCTGGGCCGATACGTCCTGGCTGCCCTCCTCCTGGAGAGCAGTCCTGAGGTTCTTCCTCCATAGAGCGTGGGTTTTGTGCACTTGATCCCGAGGCGCTTACAGAACGGTGTGCCTGCAGCCAGGAGCATGCCCGCCTGAGCTTCCCTGCAGCCCCTGGCTGGTTCTGGGCCCTGGCAGCCTCACCCCAGACCCCAGGCGTTCAGAGACCATATGCCCATATGCCTCAGAGCCTTCAGCGCTGGGAGCGGAGTCTGGGGGGAACACCCCCCCCCACCCCGACCCCCAACGCTGACTCTGGGACACAGAGCCTCCGGGCAGCAGGAGGCGCTCGACTCTCAGCTTTTGGGAAATCAGGGCAGTGAGGGACCCTGATCAGCCCCTGGACAGATATACTATCCATAGAGTCAGAGGCCCGACAGTTTGGGTGTGATTTTTTTTTTTTTTTTAGTTTATATTCAGTAAATTAGCTATTAAAAATCTTAAGTATGTACCCTAAGGAAACTTCTGTGTTGTCATATGGTCCGTGTTGGCTCAGTGGGAAAGGACAGATACACATCGGGTCCTGTCTCGCCTCACGGCTGCTGGAGGATTCCAAAACCGTGAGGGTCCCACCCAAGGTCCCACAGGCTTTGCAGGCGGCCTGGGGACCCTCCGGACCTGCAGCAGCTCTGGCTCCCATCCCCACACAGCCAGACCTGAGTGCTTTTTAGGGGAGTTCAGCAGCCGCAGAGTGGAGCCTTCAGAATCATCGCCATGGCAACCAGGAACCACAGCCACATCCTCGTACCTGCAAGGGACTGGGTCCAGGGCCCTCAGAGACCAAAGTCCAGGGAGGCTCACGCGCCTCGTGTGCGACGGCCTCGTATGCTGCCCCTGTGTCCTCGGACGAGGAGCCTTGGATCCGGAAGGCGGGCTGACCCGCCGAGACGAGCGAAAGCCGCCTCGGTTACTGAGACGGGGTTGGCGGGGTCGTTCTCGATACCTGGTAAATCTCCTACTGTGGATGCACTTTCCATAAACGTCAGGAGAAGGCTGCTTTCCATGGAATCTGAGACAGCCTGTGGGATGACCGGGCCCTGCCTCCCTCTGACCTCAGGACTGTGCCAGCCTGGGGAGCAGGGTGCTCTGCACCCTGAGGGCGGCTTCCTTTCCCTAAGGGTGCCAGATGCGGGCTCTGTCCCTCTTGGGTGGAACTGCCGAGGCACCAGGCTGACCCGAAGCTGGGCAGCCCCAGGCCCCAAGTCACTGACGTGTGGGGTCAGCTATTCAGCCTTTGTGTTTAGTGCCGAGTGTGGTACTCCCTATCATTGCTGTTATTTTGTATTTTGGCTCACCACTTGGCGCATGGGATGGTTCCCTGACTAGCAATCGACCCCAGGCCTCCGCAGTGAAAGCGCCAAGTCCTAACCTCTAGGCTACCTGGGAGCACCCTGAATATGCTCCACACACCTCGGCACCCAGAGCGCTCAGTGCCCAGTGGCTCCTGTTAAAGGCTCCTACGTGGGGGTGGTGGGTGTTTGCGGGCTCCGCGGGCACCTCATCCCATCCTGCAGGCTTGGGGCACCTAGGGGGAGGGTCAGGGCCTCCGACCTCCCTCCAGGCCCCACTTAGGACCCTCCAGATGTGGCTTCTGGGGGGACCGACAGGAGGGGCCTCACTCCGGCGGGGCTGGGGGCAGGCCTGCGGCTTTCCCCGCATCACTCCCAGGTGGGAACGGCTGAGGGAAGCCGAGTCTGCCACCCGCCACTGGGTGGACGGGGCTGCCTGTGTCCTTAGCCCCAGGACAGTGAAAGTGGGACTTTGCCGGTGTTCTCTGCATGGCCCTCCATCTGAGCCAGCTGGGCTCACGCTCAGGAGGACGCGCCCTCCTCCCAGGCCCGGCGCTCACGCCAGAGGACTCATGCGGCACTGCCTGCCCTGCCTCCTAGGCCGGGGGTGGGGGGCCCCCAGAGCAGCTCATCCCCTCACACATGCATGGGCCCTCATCCGGCTTTCACACCCCTCTGATGCTGCGGGGCTTTGCCCCCCGATTCCTTTCTTGCAGCTGAGTGCCGGCACACCCCGAGCCATGCGGACACACCAGGGCCTTTGCCTGGGGAAGCCGCCCATTTCTCCAGCACCCCTGCACCCCACGTCTCACCCAGGGGGTCGTTCCTGTTCTTGGGGAGCTGGTTCTCTCCGTGACTCTCCCCTCCACCCTGAACACCACCTGTATTCTTATCAACTTCTACTTTTAATGTGTAACTAAAGCTTCACTGAGGCTGCAGAATGTGGAAACCTAAGCAGAAGCGCCACTTAGGGTGCAGATAGCTTGGGTCGTGCGGAGGGCAGTCTTTTGTTAAAAACGCACGCGTTCGGGGGACAGGCCACTCCAGGGCGCTGCGCCCACGGGTCCCAGAGCAGGAAGCAGGACATCTGAGCCAGCAGGCCTCGCTGTCACGTGGGTCTCCGCCGCCAGAGCTGAGCCTGGAGAGCATGCGAGAGGGGCCGGGACTCTGGGCCTCCGCCTGTGACGCTGCTCTTCGGCCACTCCCTCCCGGGACAGGCCCCCTGTTGCCCGGAGGGCGGCTGACCCGGCCCCTCCTTTCCCGCAGGGCCCTGGGCGTCTCCGTGACCGACTACACATTTGAGGACTGCCAGCTGGCCCTGGCGGAAGGCCAGCTCCGTCTCCCTGCCGACACCTGTCTTCTGGAGTTTGCCCGGCTGCTCAGGGGTCTGGGGTGAGTTCCCTGGTCCTCGCTGGTGGGCGCTGAGTCAAGCGAGGCGGCGGTCTCTCAGGCACCTGGGACAAAGGAGACCGTTCAGAGGGCACAGGCTTCATTCATGTGGGCCCCGCAGGGTCCCCTCCCGGGCACTGATGACAAACCCAGAGGTCGCAGGCGGAAACCAGTTGAAATGATTAACGGTGCTCTTTCTGAGGTTTGGGTTATTTTTTCTTTTTTGAAATGCCAGCATCATTCCACATAGAAGTGTCTTAGACCCTGAATGGCTGGCCTGTCTCTTTATGGACGGCCTCCCCGCCCCCAGCCCCGCCCCGCATCCTAGGAGGGCCGGTCCCAGGGTGGGCCCACTCACTGTGGGGTCCTAGAGCTTGGGGTTGGGGACACAGTTGGCCCTCAGGCTTCCAGACGAGCCCCTTTTCCCTAGGACTGACTGCTGCTCTGTCTATAAATCATCTTCAGGCTTTGCTGGGTCTTAAGACATAACAGTAAAGCTTCCATTTTCAGCATTCTATGACTTTATTGAAAACAGTCTTCCCCTCATTTTTTTTCTTTAGACTAAAACCAGAAAAACTTGAACAGGATCTCGACAGACATGCAGAAAGTGCCAGAATGAAGCAGGGCAGGAGGGTGACGCTCCCTGAGTTCGCAGCGCAGCTGGGGGTCACCGAGTCCGAGTCGCTGGAGGACCTGTTCTCCCTGTTTGATGAGGTGGGGGTGGCAGGGGACAGCTGGTTTTCCCTGGGGGCGATTTTGGAAGCGAAGGAGAGGCCAGCCTTTGTTGCCCATCTTCCTAGCTGCCCCGTCTTTTGGAGTGTTTTGTCCTGTGTTGTCAAATGCAAATAGAAATTTGGCTTTTAAGTCAATGGTTGTTGGCAAGCACGCCTGTAGCTAGGGGAATTGAAGCAGGTCGCTCAAAGACCCCTGAGTCCACGCGTGCCCTCGGGAGGTGGCGGGGCCCTTGCTAACGGTGTCTGTCCCCAGGGTGGCGGCGGGGAGGTGGACCTACGCGAGTACGTGGTCGCCCTGTCTGTCGTCTGCCGGCCGGCCCGGACCCTGGACACCATCCAGCTGGCATTCAAGGCAAGTGCGGTGCTTCTGCGACCTTAACATGTGGGGTCGGGGAGACACGGGCTCGTCCAACCTGTGAGACACTGTAGTCCCTTAGGACGTTGGGGAACTTAGTCGCGCGCTGGCTGTTTTCATGTGAGTGTGTACCAGCCATTGCTTGTAAAAAGGCCCAGAAGCGCCTCTGCCCGGTTCCGAGATGAGAGCCCCGCTCACCTTCCCGAGTCCTGCTGGTGCCGAGCGGGACCGCTGGGCCGTCTCTCCCCACACAGCCTTCCCCCCGGTCATAAGGGCTTCGGGGCTGAAGAGCCACCAGCCCCAGTGTGACTCCGGGCCAGTCTGCTCACGAGGCGGGCAGTGAGTCTGGGAGGCGGGGAAGGGTCATGCTGGGGTCCTGGCCCACCTGGATCCAGCCAGCGGCCCTGAAGGCGGGTCTCATGGGATCAGTCTGCTAGGATGGAGTGACGCAGGCCTTGCCCACCAAGAGACAGGCTCCATCTCACACTAGCGAAACTCACGGGCACCTGCTGTGTGTAGGTCAGGGGAGCCCTGTCCCTCGCTGGTGGAGAACGCCGTCTCTGCCTTCCAGCCCCAGCAGGCCTTCCCCATGGCTGGGAGGGACCCCACAGCGCAGGGTGGCTCCACCAGTCCCGGCAGAGGAGTTGACGGGCAGCATCAGTGCTTGGTGGACAGACCAGGAAAGCCCGTCCGCATCCTCTGGCCTCAGCGGGCACCTCTCGGTGCCCATCGCCCCTGTGCCAGCCCCGCCCCGTCGGGCGGCCCCGCAGCAGCTTCACTGACATGGCTGGGCAGAATCTGCCATCATGATGGCAGCTGGTGGGGGGCGGGCGACCTGCTTTCAGCACAGCAGCTGAGCATGAGCACGACCTGCTAGGGCATCCACCCCGGGCCCGGTGCACGGCCGGGGGTGGGGGGCAGGGCTGCCTGAGCGGCTAACCCGAGGGTCCCGGTGATTCTCCGCAATGGCCTCCCCTGCAGGGACTGCCCCTCGCGGGCTCCCCGGAAAGCCGGTGGCCCTGTGTCTGGCATCCCTACAGGGCGCCCGCGTGTCCTGCTCGTGTGGACGGCCTGCCCCACCTGAGGTCGATGACCCACAGGCTCCCCCTCGGCCCCCACCCGCAGCCCAGGATTGGGGCGTGTGTGAGCAGCTGCGGGGCAGGCGGCCCTGAGATGTGGTGAGGAGGGTCTGCGAGGTGCCCTGCCCAGGGTTGCGGACACGCCTGTGCCTGTCCCCCTGGGCTGATGGTTGAGATGCAGCATTATAGCAGAGTTCAGGCTCCCAGAGACCTACACCGAGCTGGGGCTTCCCCAGAGCAGTGCTCGCAGGCAGCGTAACGTACTTCTGGGTCCCTTGTCTCCACCTTTTCTACCACTGTCATCGATTCAGATCAGTCGCTCAGTCGTGTCCAACTCTGTGACCCTATGAATCACAGCATGCCAGGCCTCCCTGTCCATCACCAACTCCCAGAATTTACTCAAACCCATGTCTATCGAGTCAGTGATGCCATCCAGCCATCTCATCCTCTGTCGGCCCCTTCTCCCGCCTTCAATCTTTCCCAGCATCAGGGTCTTTTCAAATGAGTCAGCTCTTCGCATCAGGTGGCCAAATATTGGAGCTTCAGCTTCAGCATCAGTCCTCCCAATGAGTGTTCTGGACTGATCTCCTTTAGGATGGACTGGTTGTATCTCCTTGCAGTCCAAGGGACTCTTCACGAGTCTTCTCCAACCACAGTTCAGAAGCATCAGTTCTTCGTGCCCAGCTTTCCTTTCGGTCATCATCATGTGAAACTGCAGATACGGTCGTGGTACAAACCCCACCAGCTCAGGAAGGTGAGGGGGGCTACCCGGGGCCTGGTCCTCCTATCACAAGCCCGGTTCCTCCTGGCCTTTCTCAGACAGACAACAGGGTCATCTCGGGACGCAGAGATAGAAGTCCCCTCGCTTCCGCCTGACAAGCTTCAGGCCTCAGGCCCCCTCGTCCCCTGCAGCAGCTCTGAGCACTGGCGGGTGCGAGGTGCCCGAGGGCCGGGCTGGACTGTGGGGTCTGGAGGCTGCAGAGAGGTTTGTCTGCAGGTGGTCTGGTTTGACACATATAAAGGGCGAGATACAGGGGACTCGGGAAATGTCCGCCCCACAGCCCCAGGCCAGGGGCGGAGCGGGCTGGGCCCCGGGAGTGGTGGAGGCAGCCCTCCAACACGAAGCACCTGGCGGCGGGTACCCCACCTGCGGAAGGCTGTGTGAGCGGGTGGCCGGCTCGTCTCGCTGAGAAAAGCCAGTGAGCCCCTGGGGGCACCAGGCAGGGCCCGAGCTTTGCCTGACCCAAGGAGCAGGCGTCCTGCCCGGGGAGCCCTCCTCCAGGCAGGAGGGTGGAGTGGACGCTCCAGAGGTCACGGGGTCCAGGAGCAGCTGGGCCTAGGGGCCCCTGGGTCACAGTGGGGAGCTGAGCCCGCAGGCGGCACGGGGGGCAGCCCCCAGCTCTGCCACAGCCCCGGTCAGCCTCGGGGGTCAGGGGGCCTCCTCCAGAACCAGGCGGGAGGGGTGTCGGGAAGGTCGGCTACAGAGGGACAGCGGCTGCAGGCGGGTCTAGCCCCGTGTAACCGGGCTCTGGCTGCACCAGCCCGTGTGGCCTCACTGGTTGCAAGGCGCCCACAGCGGTGACCCTCAGGGAACCTCGAGAGGACAGGCCCGTCACCCTCAGGTCCTGGAGGGCCCATGACGCGGGTACAGCCAGGTCACAGGGAGAGAGCGGGTCAGGCTCTGCCTTTGTGGGGGTAAGGATGGGGCCTGGGGCTTGGGGATTCATTCTTCAGCGGTGAATTCAAAGCAGAAGGGGGGTACGTTAGAGGAGGGAGAGGGCGTCACTGCGGTGGTCCGCTGTGTGGGTCACCAGGGCTCCTTGGCAGGGACCTCGGAGGCTGGGGGCCGGCCTAGCTCCTCACCCTGCGGTTTTGCCAGTGACCACGCGTCACGGCCGTGGTGTGTTCACCCAGGGGGACGTCTGAAGCGGGTGCCTCGCAGGCAACGGCCGAATGCGGGGGATTGCGCTGCAGTGCCCGGAGCACCGTGTCTGGTGGATTTGAGACATAAGAGCGGGGAACTGAAGGCCCGAGGGTTGGGTCGTGGAGCTGGGCGCCAACCGTCCGGACTGTGGGCTCCAACGGTCCCGACCCTATGGGGTCTGGCCCAGCCCAAGAGCAGGAGCAGCCCGGGCCCATGGGGCAGGGGAGGCCGCTGGGTGACGCCCGCCCCGCCCCGCAGATGTACGGGTCACAGGACGGCAGCATCGACGAGCACGCCCTGTCCAGCATCCTCAAGACCGCCTTGGGGGTGGCCGAGCTGACGGTGACCGACCTCTTCCGGGCCATAGACCAAGAACAGAAGGGCAGGATCGCGTTTGGTGAGTGGCCGGGAGCCGGGGAGGACACCCCCGTGCGAGGTGGGGCGCCAACTCCCCTGCACCCCCCGAGACCAGGCAGGGCTGGGGCGGGGATCCCTGTCTCCTCGCAGGCAGTTAACAGGCACGCTCTGCGTCTGGCCGTGAAGCAGATGCCCTCCCCAGCGTCTGCCGGGCGGAGATCAGAAGGTCCCTGGGGCCAGGAGGGGTTCCGCCCTGACGCCTAGGGCACCTCCTCTCCGGGGGGCTTGGGCCGGCACCTGTCGCCACACACGGTGGGACGGCTGCGCGCCTCGGGCGGGAACCCACCCGGGGACGAGGCCTGGCTGCAAGGGCAGCAGGAGCCTCCGAGGGTGGCGGGCTCATCAGAGGATGAGCGGAAATCTCCCTGAGACGAGAGCAGTTTGCTCAGGAAAGGTCATCGCGCGCCTCTTGTTTGGCTGCGTTTTTAAATCACAGCCAAATGTCAGGAGGAGCCGCCGGGCCTCGCTTTGGGTGCGCACGCCTGTGGTAAGGGGGCCACGCCTCGCGGGGAGCGGGGGCTGTCGCGGCTCTGAGCCCCGGACTGCAGACCCCGTGGAGGCTGTTCCCAGCGGCCGAGGGGGCTTGGGCGCTTCTCTTCAGCCGCCTGGAGACTGCGGCGCCCCGACCCGGGGCTCAGAGCATCGCCGCGCCCCACCCCGAAGCTGGGGCCGAGTCACCGGGAGACACAGCGCAGGCCCGCGAGGGCTCGGGGGCGGCTGTGCCCTGGGGACACCGGGAGTGGCCCTCCAGTTCCCCCAAGCGTGGCCGAGGCGTTGCGGCGCCGCCGGGTCTCCGCAGGGACTAGGTCGCCGCAGAGAAAACAAGCGCGGGGCCTCCGGGGCGTGCACGCAGATCCCAAGACGCCCCCGGGTGTGAGGGGGCACCCGGGAGACGCGCCGGGCTCCAGACGTTCGCCCGCGAGCTCCTAACCAAGGTGCCTGTCTCTCCAGCCGACTTCGAGAGGTTCGCTGAAGCGAACCCCAGCTTCGCGGAGGAATACCTGTACCCCGAGCAGACGCGCCTGCGGAGCTGCGCCCGGACGTCCCTGGCTCCCACCCCCAACGGCTTCTGTGCCGATTTCAGCCCCGAAAACTCAGCCGTTGGGACGGAGCCTGTTCGCAAGAAGCTGGACTAGGGCGGGAGGGTCTGGGGAGACCAGGCCTGTGCGGAGCCCAGCCGGTCTCACACTCCGGCGCGTGCTGCCCCTGCCTGCCCTCGGGCCAGGCCGCCGGACTTAGCGCGCCGTAAGGAAAGCCACAGCAGCTCGCGGGGCGGCTCCGCCCCGCTTCCTGGCAGCAGTCGCGGGCCCGCGGTTGCTTTGTCCTCACCTCGAGCCCCGGTTCTGCCCCCATCCCCTCCCTCGGGCCTTCCAGTCCGGTCCAGGCCTGTCCGGGCAGTGCGGGCCGGCGGCCTCCACGGGCACTTCAAGGCGGCACTCCCGCTCGCGCCTCGACTCCAGCAGTCTCCGCTGCCCTCTGCGGAGAAGGGCAGGGCCGCCGTCCGATTTTTAAACGTTTCTATATTTGCAGGAGCTCATGAGTCTTTTGTAAACTTCATTTAGATACTTCAGGAAACATTCAGCCTTTTTTTTACAAGAAGAGAATCGTTTTTCTACTTCGTTTTCCTTTGAGGGCCAGAGGATATTTATTTATAGGCCCTGTTTTGATAGATCCTGGGGCTCTTTGGAGCTTTGAGTTGACCTTCTCTCCTGCCCCTCCCATCCATGCAGCCCCCTGCCCCGCCGCTGCGTTGGGACGCCACAGGCACCCCATCTGGAGCTGCCTTCCTGCGGCCTCAGCCCTTCTCAGCCCCGCTGCGCTTACACCAGCTTGGGGTTTCTGTTCTGGGGTGACCGGATCCACATCACCGAGTGCAGGCTGCGACCAGAGCCCTGAGTGTGGGGAGGGGAGGCGGCCTCGGTGGAGACCAGCGGGGGGCTCCTATCTCCGGCTGGCACCCCGAGGGCACTGTCAGACCCCCGGAGGGTCCACCAGTCGCTGACCCCCCAGCACCCCCCTTTTGCCCCAGGTTTCCCGGGGCGTCAGGAGCCAGAGCAGCCTCAGGGAAGGAAGGTGTGGGGAGCAGGTGGTGGGATTCAGGGAGACCTGGGGGCTGGGGTACCTCTCTGTGCCCAGAGTGGGGGGGCGGCAGCTCTGGGCTCAGAGAGGGCCTCCAGGGGGCCTCCTTCACAGTCACGAAATCACCTTGATTCATTTCCTCAGACGTGATTAGAAACGTCTCCTCAAAGCACAATGACAACCACACGGAGTGTGTTCCCAGAGCACAGCCTCTGGGTTTGTTTGGGACTTTTTTTTTTTTTTAATTTCTAAGGCGATTGGATTTGCTCTTGGGGCCATCACCATGGAAAGTGACCACCAGGGCTGGAATTGCAGAGCAAATATTTACTGACTTCCTGAGGCTCGGAGACCTGCATGTCAACCGACAGATGGACAGGCGTCAGGAAAGAAAACCCCCTTTCACTTCTGTTCATTCCAGAGCCCCTCCAGCCCTGCGCTGGGCAGGGGGCACCTGACATCATTCCAGGGCACTGGCCCGCTGGACACAAAACTTCTAGCACAGCCTTGGCAGCGAACAGGACTGAGGTCGTGACCATAGAGTGCATGAAGGTTCATCTTTACAAGACAAAACCCCGCGCCCGGCCATGAAGGAGGTGAACGAACCAAGATGTTCTGAGCAGGGGCGTCAGCCCGCGTCTGTGGATGAAGGGTTTTTGAATGAAACGCTGCTATGCGTTTTCAGGAAAAAATCTCTGATAAACAGACCTTGAATGGATGTTTGTTCCTCCTGATTCTCTTTTCTCTCTCGTAGTGACTTAGGGTCGTGGGTTCAGAGCTGTGAATGTACAGAGCTCGGGGGTGGATGCCCCGTGCGTGGGACCAGGAGCTGCGAGGGGCCCACCGCCTGCAGGGGCCCCACGGGTGCTGGGGGTGGGGGGGGGTGGGGCAGGCAGCTCCAAAACAACCAGAAGTTTTCAACAGGACGAATAAAACATAACGTCTTAAATGCTTGAGGATGTATTTTCTTATGTGTGTGGTTTTTTTTTTAGAAAGACAACAGCAGACCTGACTCAGGCTGTCACAGGAGCACCGTCTGGCTGAGGTTTCTTGGTGCTTTTCTAGGAGGCTGGGAAAGCACGGTCATTGAAATTCCATAGGAAACACTCTCTGGGTAACGGGAGGGTCTGGATGTTTTGCGCTCACATGGACAGCGGCAGACATTTCCCAGAACTCAACCTCCTAGGCTGTTTGCAGACCTGCGGTGTCGGTTTCTATCCTTTCTCTGTGAAACCCACACCTTCTTCACACGCTGTTGAACAGAGACAGTCAGGGATCTTGAATTCGGGCCCATTGAATCAGTAAAGGATTTGGAAACAGGAAGAGCTGAAGTACCGCAGCCCCAAAAGCTGAACGCCGTGAGTCTTGAACACGGGGTGCTGCCGAGAGTAGCAGGCGCCCGGTGACCGCACTGTCCATCCCTGCGGCCACGCGGCGTCCCCCCTGACCTCCCTGTGAGGTAGTGACTCCCGTGATGTCATAACCCCCCGCCACACGTTCGCTTCACTTCTGCTGAGAAAGTGGGGTCCCACTGCCTCCACTTCCATTCAGGGGAGTTCTTCTTGTGCCAGTGGACAGCATCGGATACTCTGTCACGTGAGAAACTAGGTGATAAAGTTCCCACTCACCACCACTGCTGTTCCTGCTGTAAAACGAGAGGATGTGTATGTAGACACATGCATGTACACGTGCACATGTAAACGTATGCGTGTACATGTGTGTGCACACGTGTGCACACGGGTACCCACGCACATGCACGCACACATGGGCAGGCATATGTACATGCATGTGCATACACGTGCACGTATATACACAGGGACGTGCACATACCTCTGTGTACACAGGCATGTGCACATGCATGCACACGTGCCTGCCCATACATGTGTACACATGCGCACACATACACATTTGCATGCACATGTACACAGACATGCACACACATGCACGTGTGCCCACATGCACATGCATGCATGTGTACACACAGGCACACAAACGTACACGTACACATTCATGTGCACTCACACATGCCAGTCAAGAAGGCAGTCACTCGGACACTGCAGTCCTGCCTCCCGGGGCTGGTGTGTGGCTGAGACTGGTATTCTCTGCTTCCTTCCCCCACCCCCCCCACCCCCGTGCCATGGTCCCCACATACCTTGGCCAGTCAGGTCTTTCCCAAGAGAAAGGAATCACATTTTCTTTCCAAAGCACCTGGAGCCTTTGTGGCCTTGACCCCACTGGTCACAGGGTCAGCTGGGAAAGAGCTGAGAGGCGCCCAGCGGGTCCCCTGCCCGCCGCGCTGTCGTTGGCGTCTGTAACAGCACCCCGTCCTGTTGCCTCACTGGCAGGAGGGCCCCCATCGCTGTGACCACCTAAGCTTGCAGGGCAGTGGCCCCACCATAGCCCTAAGTAGGAGCATCCCAGCCGAGGGAGCTGAGCCCTTAAAGACGGACGAGCCCGGAGCAGCAGAGAAGTTTCAGGGCAGTGACAGGTGACCCTCACTCACTGTCTCCAGGCGCCCCCCCACCCCCGCCCCGCGCATCCCCACATCCCTCTCCTGGGACCCACCACCAGGCAGACACTCGGGGAAGGGAGAAGAGGCTGACTCTTCTGCAGAAGCGCAACGCCAGCCCCGCTCACGTTTCCCAGCCACTGTGCACCACCTGGCCCCCAAGCCCCACAGGCCAGACACGTGTCCAGTGGATGGCGAGCCAGGACATCCCCAGACAGGGTCACGCAGGCCCCGGGGGTCACCAGGAGCGAAGAGCTTCCCCTCGGCTCCTCCCGACCCCCCCACCCCGTGTCACAGGCGTGGGCCCTGCCGAGACCAGCTCCACACACACCCGAGGTGCCACAGGCACCCCATTAGGACTGACTCCAGTACTGAGGTGTCAGATGCTGACCCTCCGCCCATCAGGCCAGTGCTTCTGGTGGGGACCTGCTCAGAGTGCCAGGCTTCCCTTACAGTGAACGTTCCTTCCCGATGAAACCCGAGGTGGGCGATCAGCGGCGGTGAGCTCTGCCCTCGGTGCTGGAGGAGGCTCGGAGATGGGGGTGGGGGACAGGGACAGCATTACGACAGGACAAGCCCTTCCCCTCCAGGACAGGAGGGGCCGGGGGGGTGGGCAGCGTCTGGCCACAGCCACGCTGGCCTTGGCTGCTCTTGGCTCAGCTCTGGGTGGGGCGAGTGCGTCGCCCCACCCCCTCTGTCCCTTGTCACCCGTACTCGCTGGGTTGGCTGGAGAGAGAGGCGACAGCCACCACCCAGGTCCCACCCTGGACGGGGTACCTGAGATGCACGCTGCAGGGCAACCACCGTGAGCCCCTCGTGTGCATCCGACGGAGCACAGACGGAGGAGGCCGACCCAAAACGGCACTAAGGGTCCCATCACGGGAGACGCCAGTCCCAGAGAGGGGTGTAGGACAGAAAAACACTGAGCAAGTGTTAGCCTGAGTTCTCCCAGATCTATCACCTCAGACAGCCAAGAAGCTCCATTAGCCACAAACAGAAATATAACAAAAATACTGCAAGGCTCATCACAAAAGGCTCTGGAAGCCGCTGGCAAAGAGAACCTTAAAGGCAGCCAGAGAGAAAGAGAATATTGCTGTGGAAACAGGTAAGCACAAGACACACGTGGGGACCCGACTCTGCAGAAAAGACGAGTGTTACCTGAAGCAGGGCTGTGAACACTTAAAACGCAGGTGAGCCTCCAGAGAAAGCAACATAAAAACAGAGGGGGGATTTCCCTGGTGGTCCAGTGACTAAGGATCAGTCTGCCACTGCAGGGGACATGGGTTCAGTCCCTGATCGGGGAAGATCCCACAGCCGTGGGCCGCTCCGCCCGAGCACCAGGACTATGGATGCCCGCGCTCTAGAGCAGGCTCTGCAACGAGCGAAGCCAGCGGGGTGAGAAGCCAGCACACCCCAACTCAAGAAAAGGCCGCGTAGCAACAGGAGGCCTAGCACGGCCAAAACTACATAAACAAAAAATAAACAAATTTTTTTTAAAACATAGAGGTATAACTAATAAGCCTATAGTAGAAATAAAATGGAATATTTTTGGATAATAATTTCATCCAAACTAAGCAGGACAGTAAAGAACAAAGAACAGGTAATACAAATAGAAGACAAACAGCAATGGTAAAATTAAATCCAAGCACACTAGTAATTACATCAAATACAGACCCAAAACTCCTAAAGGACAGTTGCTAGGCCAAACTAAAAAAACAAATGAAAAATTCTAACTATATGCTGTTTAAACACATACTGAAAGTTAAAAAACAGGAAATATATGTAATATGCAAACATAACTCTGAGACAGTTGATATGGCAGGATTAATACTGCACTAAGTGACCTTTAAGATGAGGAGGATTACAGTGTCAAGGCAAACACCGCAGCTGATAAAGGGTTCAGCTCCCCCAAAGGACCAGTCATCCTAAAGGTGTGCATCCCCAGCAACGCAGCTCGGAATGTGCTAAGCAAACACTGACAGAATGAACAGAGGAAACAAATAAATCAGCAAAGAGAGCTGGAGATTTTTCACATAATTCTCTCAGTAATCGATAGACCCAGCAAGGAAAGAAGCGCAATTATGTAGGAAATGTGAACAACCTCGTTTACCAAACTTAATTGCTATTAAAAATGCACATGAAGCAGTTGACAAAACAGACTCTTCGCCTGGCTCAAGGGTAACTCTCATTAAACCTCAAGACATTTACAGCCGGCGCTGTCTGTCCTCTGATCAGCAGGAAGCCTCCTGTTCCAGGGGCAGAACCCAGCTCCACACTCTGACTGCACACGTGTCTGGCCGGATCTGCGGGCCGAGGGTCGGTCTCTGTCATGGGGTTGTCAAGAGCTGCTCAGGCTCTGATTAGTTCTTTTCAACTTAACAGAAGTTAATGAGCCCACAATTTCGCTTCTGGTCAAGATGGAGGCGCAGTGGCTGGTTTCGCCTCTGTCCTGGAAGAGGTGATCAGTGCAAACTCAGATGGGTTTTGCCTGAACCATGAGGAAATCGTAGCCCCTCAGCCAAACACAGTGCTGGCCCCAGCACGCAGAGCTTACGAGCAAGACCTGAAAGAATGACCAAACTCTTTGGAAGGAGCTTGCCTGCAGCCCAAAGTTCCAGAATATTCAGAGGGATATACAACTACCCAGCACCCAAAAGGTCAAGTTCACAACGCTCTGCATCCCATCACAGGTCACGTAGGTGCAAAACTCCAGGCAAGATGACCTGTCATCAACAGAAACAGACCCAGAAGTGACTCAGGTGATGGAATTAGTAGATGAGAGCATTGACGATCACTACGCAAAATCGCTGGACTCTGTGTTCAAATGCCGGCTGGAAGCAAGGCTGGCCATGGTGGAAATGCAAAAGGTGTCTTTTAAAAGACACAAATTTGGACTGCCCTGGCAGCTCAGCAGTAAGGGACCCACCTGCCAATGCAGAAGATATGGGTTCCGTCCCTGGTCCGGGAAGACCCCACAGGCCCCGGAGCAGCTGAGCCTTTGCACAGCTATTGACCCAGTACTCTAGAACACAGGAGCCTAAACCACTGAGCCCACATGCTGTGAGCACTGAAGCCCTGGCGCCCACGCTCCAGAACGGCAGACACTCCAGAGAGAAGCCTGAGCACCGCAAACGGGGAAACCCACACAGCAACAGGACTCAGCACAGCCCGACGCAGACACAGAGACAAGGTGTAAAAAGACAGATCTGAACCCTGAAGGCATGAGCCACAACGTCTGCAAGACACCCCAGCTGGGAGGAAGGGAGACTGACCTCACAGGAGGGATGGCAAGTGACCTCGAAGGGCAGCAGCAGGAGCTGGCCAAACCAAAACAGAGGCAAGAGGCAACTAACCGAGCGTCTGTGAGCACGGGACTTCACGTCGCCCAACAGACCTGCCGCTGGAGTCCCCACAGGAGAAGGGCGGACAGAAAAATATGTGAAGAAATACTTTCCCAAGTTGGATACAAACTATAAAGCCCTGGGTCCAAGAAGCATAAGGATTCCAAGCAGCAGTGCCATGGAGGAGACGCACCAGGAGCATCGTAATCAAATGCTTAGACCAGACGAGGAACAGAGAGCCAGCAAGGCCAAGGGCTCAGAGCAACAGGTGAGCAGAGAGTGGAGCCGCACCCCGCGGCATCCACGGAACAGAGGACGCTTCACGCAGCAAAAACATCTCTTTTTTAGCGTGTATTTTCTTTTAATTTTAATCTCTTTTAACACACACACAAAAAAAGAACCCAAAGAAAAATGAAAGTGTTTCTAAACTCAAAAGCTGAAAGAATCCATCGCCAGCCGGCTGGCATACCTCACGGCACAGTGAGAATGCAGGTCCTTAAGCCTGAAAGTGACTCCGCTCCGGACTCGGCCTGCAGGGGCTCAGACGAACTACGTGGGAGACAGAAACACTGCTCTTCGTTTAGAGTTCTGTCCAGGGTGGTTATCTGAAGCGAAGGCGACGACGCATCCTGGGGCTCACGACACACAGGTGATGATGCGACAGTGGCCGGGAGGGGTGCCGAGCAGCAGCCCCGGGTCGGCGCAGGGGTGGCGTGCAGTGGTGTGGCATCACGGAAAGGAGATGCCGGAACAGCGCAGCAAAGAGACATGGCTCAGAGTCCAGCAGAGGAGGCAGACACGGACTCAGAAACAAAACTCCCGGCCTGAAGGGCAGCAGAAACGTCGGTAAAGGGGATGGAGGGCATGGTGCCGTACATGGTGGACTTAACCCAACTGTTTCAGCACCACATTAAACGTAAATGGTCATGGACCCTCAGTGATCAGCGGAACTCATCAGATAGGATGTAAAAGTGAGACTTGACCACGTGATGCCAACAAGCAGACCTATCATGGATACCAAGAGGCCAAAGGAAAAGGGCAATGCCATCCGCATCAAGAGAAGGTGGGGTGGACGTCAGTCTCAGAGCCCAGGTGGTCAGCCCAGGGTCTAAGCAATGTCATGCACGATAAGGATGTCACTCCCAGGAGGACGTGGTGACCCTAAGGTGTGTGGCTGACAAGAGGGCTTCCCCGTGAACGACACACGTTGGCAGGACCGCAGGGACGCAGAGGCCAGCCCACACGGCTGTGCCTCAAGTTCTCAGCACGTCTCTCTGCGTGACCCAAAGGACAAGGGAACAAAACTGACCTACATTCACACCACAGGAGCATCAAACGGGTCCTACACACAAGGGCGCAACCTAAAACTTAAACTCTTAGAGAAAAACTTTAGGAGAAAAATTTTTGCGATCTTGGGTGAAGTAAAAATTTCTTCGATACAGCACTAAAAGCAGGATTCATTTAAAAAACTGGTAAGTTGGGCTTCATCAAAAGTAATAACTTCTCTTCTTCAAATTAAGAGAATGAAAAGACAATCCAAGATTGCAAAAGATGTTTGCAAGTCATCTATCTGATGAAGGACTTGTATCCAGAATATATAAAGAACTCTCAAAACTCAACAATTGTATAAGAATCTAATCTAACAAGTGGGCTTCCCAGGTGGCTCAGAGGGTAGAGAATCTGCCTGCAATGCAGGAGACCTAGGTTCGATCCCTCAGTTGGGAAGATTACCCTGGAGAAAGGAATGGCTATCCACTGAAGTATCCTTGCCTGGAGAATCCCATGGACACAGAAGGAGCCTGGCTGGCTACAGTCCATGGGGTCACAAAGAGTCAGACACAACTGAATGACTAACACCTTCACATAACATAACAAACAACCCGAATGTGCATGAGAGCTAAACAGCCACTTGACAAGAAGTGATGAGGATGGCAACCACACACCAGGACTGCAAAACACTTTAGTCACTAGAGAAACGCCAGTTTGATCTGTCCCAAGATCCTAGATTCTACTGCACGTTTATTACAACGGCTAAAATTTAAACATTTAAACCAAGTGGCCATTCTAAGTGTTGACAAGGACACAGAGCAAGAGAAATCCTCATACACAGTGCTCACGGAAACGTCAAATGGCATCACCACTTTGCAAAACAATTAGTTTTAAAAACAGTTAAATGCACATCAACACAAATGGCCCAGCCATCCCACAGCTAAGCTCTTACTCAAGAGAGTAACATGTCCACACAGAGACTTGTGTGCAAGTGTTCCATCCATCAACTGGAGAAGGGGTGAATAGATGACGCTCTATCTATAATGATGGAATACTAGTCAGCAAACAAAAGGAAATCACCGACTCAGGAAACAGCACAGATTCAACTTAAATAGGCTGAAGGGAGGAAGGGACCAAAAAAAAAAAAAATCAGTCCTTATGGTGTGGTGTCATTAATATAAAATTCTGGGAAGAATAAAGGATCTGTAGCCGGCAGACAGTGGTTGCCTGAGTGGGGCGGGATGAAGAAGGATACACAGGGGCATGAGGAGGGTCTGAACACAAGGAATATTACCCTCAAGGTGCTGTTCTGTGACCACAGAAGCCTCCCAAACTGTGCATTTCACATCCGTGCAGTTTATGGTTCATCGATTAAACACCAGTAAAGCTGTTTGTAAAGCAAGGGCATGAATGGCAAGATAATGACAGAAAATAAGATCAGCTTTATGTGGGTGGGAGGGTCACAAAATGTCCCGCAATCTCGTTTTTTTCAGCAGTGTTTTGGCTATCCTGAGTCCCTATACATTTCGGAGCCAACTGGTTGAGCTCTTCAAAAAAGCCAGTGAGAATTTCGGTTTGAGAAGAATTGGCATCTTCATGACACTAAGATCATGGATGTGGTCACTCCACTTCCTTCAGCCTTTTAGTTCTTCAGCAATGTTTTCAACACTTGTGTCTTGCACACACATGGCGGTTTGTTTGGGATGCTATTCTAAACGAAATTATTATGAGTTTTATTTCACAGTAGCTTGCTACTGGCACACAGAAACACAGCTGATGTTTGTGTATCCAGGGACCTTCTGACTTCCCTTCTTAATTCTAGCGTTTGTCTTGTAGATTCACTCAGATTGTCTCCATAGGTGATTATGTCATCTGCAGGTAAAGCTCTTATCATTAATTTCTCAATTTCTGTGCTGTCTCCACAATGCACTAGCCAATGCGTAAGAATCACCGAGGCGCAGGCCTCTGAGCCTCCCCGCTTCTCAGCTCAGGGTGCCCTCCCGGGGTGTCTGCCCCCAGGAGGATTCCCCTCCCTGCTGAGTGCAGCGGCCTCGCTGGCGGGGTCAGCGCAGGGCGGATCCGAGTCCTGCGGTCACAGGGTCGTGGGGCGGGACCCTGCAGCCCGGGGATGGGCCGACGGAGGGCCGCCGATGGGGGCGGGGGCAGCACGCCTCAGCTCACATTGAGTCTTTGTCCGAGGGGGCGAGCATTCCAACTGACGGGGCTCGGCTCACCTGGGGACGGGAGCTGTGGCTCGGAGCATACTCACCCGAGGAGAACAAGGGTTTTCTGAAGAATGTTCTGTTATTCTCCAAAACCCCCAAGGTCTGCACTGAGCCCCTGCAGGGCTGCCAGAGGCTCCACGCGGCACCCCTGGCTTCCAGAACCTTCCGCGCCCCATGGGTCCGGCCAGGTCCCTGCTTCTCGGAGTGTGGTCCAGGACCAGCCGCAGCTCATCCCCCGGCAAGTTGTTAGGAAGGCAGGCCGCTCCCCCTCCCCCCCGCCCAGGCCCCCAGCCCAGCTGACGGGGTCTCAGGATGAGCCTCGGCTCCACGGCACCCTCTAGGGGAAGCCGCTGGCTCCCGGCTCCCCTCAACACTGAACCTTGGGAATAACTCGGGCATGTGCCAGCCCACCGGCCTCCTGCGCCGTCTCCGCAGCTGCCCGCACGCACCCCGCCCAGCTCTCCACCGCAGACTCCCAGCCGTGCCCTCGGGAAACGTGGTCCTGGGCTCCCAGCTTCCTGCCGGGTCGCCCGGGGGGTGGGGGGTGGGGGACTCCTGGGGGTGTGACGGGAGGCGGGGAGGGCCAGGCACCCGGCGGTGTGTGGGGGGGTGCCGGTCCAGGAGAAACTCGGGGGGACCGGGCTGCGACTTCTCACTCCGGCGCCCCCTCCTCCCCACCCCGGCCCCTCCACCCGGCGCCCTCAGGCTGCAGCGCGGCTCTTCCTTCTCTGCTCACGTGCCTCTGTCCGCCGCGAGAGGCCGGAGGGCGGGCATCCGGGCGCCCCCGAGGGCAGAAGGCTGCGGAGCAGAGAACCCCTGCTCGCCCTGAAGGTCGCGCCTGAAGCCGTGGCTCTCTGGGTCCTCTTTGCACCGTGGAGGGTGGGCAGCGAGCAGAGAGGGGAACAGAGGCCAGGACACTTCGTGAAGGTCGTGCGAGCCCGTGAACCTGGTGTCGGGCTTCAGGCGGGCACCCAGAGTCCTGCCAGCCCTCTGGGCACCGACTCTCCGAGCACCGGGTCAGGAGGGGAAGGGGAGCCGCGCGCAGATGACCCGTGGGCTCCGGGCCTCAAGGAAGGTGCAGCCACAGAGCTGCTGGCCCCTCACGTCTAAAGCAAGGCTGGAGGGAAGGGGCCTGAGCCAGGGCCCTCGCGTCCTGCCAGCGCCCTGGGAGGGGGCATCCTCTTCCACCCTCCAGCGGCAGCGCCCCCGAGAGGCCCTTCTTCCCTGAGAGCATCAGCTCGCTGGAGGCCAGCTCTCCTGCGCCGGCTGTCTGCATCCAAGTCTGCACGTCCTGGCCTGAGCTGTGGGACCACGCGGCCCGTGTGTGTGTGTGTGTGTATGCTTAGTCACTCAGTCAAGTCCGATCTTTGCAACCCCATGGCCTGCAGGAGGCTCTGACAAGTTCTGAGCTGCTCCCCTGGAGAATGGGCCTGTTGTTGTTTAGTGACTAAGTCCTGTCTGACTCTTTGCAGCCCCATGGGCTGTAGCACGCTAGGGCCTGTTAAGGTTCCTCTTTGCTGTGGGTTGAACTGTGCCCCCAAATTCGGATGTCAAAATTCTAAGCCCCAAGACTTCAGAATGTGGCCTTAATTGGAGGTGAGTTCTTTACAGGGGTTGTCGAGGTAAAAGGAGGCATTAGGGCAGCCCTGACCTAACATCACACACACATTCACACGCACACATAATACCTTGTGAGCATACAGGCAGAGATGGGGTGGTGCTTCTACAAGCCCGGGGTACCAGCAAACCCTCAGAAGCTGGAGGAGTCTGGACCAGACTCCCCACCCCACCCCCAGCCCTTTGAAGGTCCAGCCCCTCCAGGACCTTGATCTCAGACTTCTGGCTCCAGAGTCAGCCCTGGCGGCTGGAGCAAGCCAGTCACATAAAGTCTTGGCAGGGACCAACCCCGTCACCTGCATGGCGACTCCTGAGCACTCCAGCTCTTCCCTCTGGCTTGAGGACGCACGCGTCCCTCCAGCCAGGCACCTGCTGGCCTGTGTGGCTTGGGGACAGACCAGCATGTCCCACACTGCTACCCTGCTCTGCTCCGTCCCGCCCCGCCCCGCCGCCCTCACCTGCAGGCGGCCTTCTGATGCTCACATAGAACCTGCATTCATCCACCAGGGCTTCAGCCTCTCGGGAACCTCAAAGGCACGACCCTGAGGTCAGCGTGTGGCCTTTGTCCTTTGTGGGTGGGGCAGCTGTGGGGGGGCACCCACGTGGCCCTCCGAAGTCAGGGTGCTGAGACAGGGCCACACCCAGCGGCGACCTCCAATGGGGCAGAGCCACAGTAGGGACAGTGGCCTGGCCACAGGCCCCCCCAGGCCCTGCAACTGCAGCTGGTCCACGGCAGACGGTGAGCAACTGCTCAAGGGTCAGCAGGATGGGACTGAGTCACTATCACCTGTGGCGGCCTCTGAGCCAGCAGCAGTCACTCTGAAGATAAACTCTGGGCCGAGTTCCAACGCCGTGAAGGCCGGCTGTTTAATCAGCTCTTAACCCCACAGGTTCTACCTGCACAGGTGCAGGCCGGGGGGCCGAGGGGGGGACCCCGCCCGGGGTGATGCAGGCACACCAGCATCAGGCAGCCAGCCTTCTCAGTCTTCTGCAGCCAGGCCGCGGGCCCGGCTTCCTCAGTCACTGTTCTCCAGCACCCCTGGGCCCCTCGTCCTGAGGCCGGGTGGGCGCCAGCGCCCGGGACGCCCACTGCGCCCTTCTCCTCGTGCAGGTTAGCGACGTCGTGATGGGCCGCTCCTGCCTGGGTCTGTCTGCCACAGAGGCGGCAGCTCCGTCTGGGTGGGCTTAGGCCGAGGCTGGCCCCCACGGGGATCACCCGCCTTCCCGGGTCTTTCCTTCCAGTGTGTGTGCCTGCAGACGTACACGTCTGAGCCGGCTGGTTCCAGCCCGTGTTCCTGTGACCCTGTCCATCAAGCCCCAACCTAAGATGCCTCTTCTTTCTCGAAACTCACGATGTGGAGCGTCTGCAGGCAAACGGCCCGCTGGGATGGACACTGATCCTCACAGGTTCAAGGTGGTGTGTCACCATCTCATGAAATCCCTGTCATCTCCCTGCATGCACGTCCCCAAATCGATGCTGATGCCCTCCCCCCGGCCAAGGACGGTCCTGGAGGGTGGCTCTGGTGGGATGAGGCCCCAGCGGGGGCTGAGCCCTCATGAATGGGGCCGGCGCTTTTATAAAGGCGGCTCCAGAGAGCTTCTGGGCCCTTCTGTCCTGGGGGGACTCAACTTTGTAAGCTACCCGGCCTGAGACATCTTTGTCACAGCAGCAGGGAGGATGGGACGTTGAGTGCTGGGCCCTTCCCTCCTGCCTGGAAGGGTGGTTCCTGCCTGGCACCAGGTATCAGCCCCGGCCCAGGCACCAACGATGTTCTGGGCACCAGGTACCAGCCCCTGGTGGGGAGGCTGCAGGAGGGGCAGGGAGGTGTGGTGTCTGGAATGAAGCTGGAGCCCTAGGCATAGTGGTATTGAGGAGGCAGAGTGGTGTACAGGCCCTGGCAGAGGGATAGTGCCGAACAGGGACACGTATGTGGCTCAGAGCGGAGAGCGCAGTGTGGATGCCCCCCTGCAGGGGCCGCGAGGTGGGAAAATCAAAGCTTACACGGAGTGGGGGTGGGGGGGAGGGTAGCTGCCAGGGCTTGGGGGTCCGGGAGGGCTCCTCCTTGGGCAGAGCCAGGGTGTCACCTACCTGGATACACCTCAGGGTGCACCTGAGGGTCCGGGGCCTGCTTGGTGGCTTGGGAACTCCATCCCTCCACGTCTCAAATGTACAGTCTGGCGGGGGCTCATCTCGGCAAAGATCCCAGTCCGCCTGGTCAGGGAGCAGGTATTGACCGCTGTGGTTTCCGGCCCTCGGGGAAATCGTTTTCCGATGCGAGAGTGATTCAAGCCCTTTGGTTCCAATCAATTCGCGCTCCAGGTCGGCAAAGCGCGGGGACGCTTCGCTCCTTGCCCGACGCGCGGACACTGGGTCCTGCGCAGGCGTCTCTCAGGCCACAGAAGGACGCGCATCTCCGCAGCCCCGGACCGGGACGAGGATCGATCGAGTACCTAGCCTCCCGGGCGCACAGCCGGAGGAGAGAGGGCGGAGACCGGGCGGGGTCTGAGATTGCCCACCAGGGCGAGGCCGGGGTCCCGGCAGGACCCCCGCTCCCAAGCCGCCCCAGCTCGAGAGGGACGACTGGTCAGGGAGCTGTCCCCAGGGCGCCAGACAGACCTCGGGAGGGGCGGCTGCAGGGGGAGGAGGCGACGGAACCGAGGAGAGAGTTCCAGACGACTGGTCTGGGGAGCGGGGTGGGTACAGCGTCAGGGTGGAGGCCGGTGCAGCAGCGGCTGGGGGAGAGGAAGCGGAGGGAGGCAAGACCCCCCTCGGTCCCCGCCCACCGCCCACCTCCTTCCCAGTCGCGACTGCCCTTCCCGGGTTTCACTGGGGCGGAGCAGTGGGTGAGCCGAGGGAGCCCCAAGCTCCAAGCCAATGCCGGTGCGCGGGGCAGCTCGGGGGTGCAAGCTGGGGTGGGAAGGAGACGGAAAAGCGCCCTTCCTGAAGAGGGAAATGGCTACCCACTCCAGTATTCTGGCCTGGAGAATTCCAAGAACTGTATGGTCCGTTGGGTCGCAAAAAGTCGGACACACTGAGCGACTTTCACGCTTGTCTTGCGAGGCCTGGGGCCACAGGCGTCCCGGGTCCCACGCGCCCCAGGCCCCAGGACGCTTTAGGCCGGGCCGGGGCCGGCGCCGCCGCCCGGACTCCGCGGAGCGTTCCCGCGGGCGGGGTGCCGGGGCGCGGGGCGCGGCCGCTCTCACCCTCCGCCCACCGGGGCGGCACGGAGGCGGAGCCAGGGCGGGCAGGCGCCCCCGTCGGCCGGCGGGGCGGGTCCTTGAGACAAGATAAGAGCCCTGAGCGCCGCGGGCCCGGAGCTGGAGCTTTCGCGGACGCCGGTTGGCGGCTCTCCAGCTGCACAAAGGCTGGGCGCGCAGGTGAGTCCGGGCCGTCCCCGTGGGCTGCGCCGCGCACCGGCGTCCCCTGAAGTCTGAGGCCCGAGGGCGCGGGCCCAGGCGGGAACCGTCGAGGCGGGGTGGGCGGCGGGCGCAGGCAAAAGTCGCCGACAGTTGGGATGCACAGCGCACTGCAACAGGGCAACTGGCCATCCGAAGGTGAGGCGGCCGAGAGGTGTGAGCCCGAGACGGGGCGCGGGGCTTGTGTGTGCTCCCCGTGGCCCCTGCCCCAGACTAGGAGAGGGCGCTGGGCAGGCGCAGCTGTGCCCGGCTTCCCTGCCCAGCTGGCTCCCTGTTGAACTAGACCTGTGCCGGCTGGGGGCCACTTGGGCAAGCGGCCCCCAGACCCAACCCCGGGTGATTTATCTCAGTGTGGCTTTTTCTCGCAGGGTTTATTCTGTGATGTCTAAGATGGGGCAGGGATGCCCAGGGAGGTGGGGGTGTGCGCAGGCTCTGGGCATGCAGGCTGGCCTGTGAGGCCGTGGCTTCGGGCATGAGGTGGGCTCACCCCAAATGCCGAGCCAGGGTTTCCCCGGCAGGTGGTCTCCGGCCCGCCTGCGAGGGCTGCCTTCAGAGCAGTCCGCTGGGGTCTGCACAAGCCCCGCCCGCTCTCCTGGACCCTGCAGCAGGCCAGTCCCACTGCTCCTCCCCCCGAGTCCCTTCTGTGCCTCTTCATCCGTCTCAGGAATGTGCCGTGATGAGTTGTGTTGTGAGTTTCTGTTCAAACTCCAATGCAGAGGAAAGTCACCCCGTTCCCGCTGCCTCCTGCTTCAGAGTGTGAGTGTGTGTGTGTGTGCACGCGTGCACACACGCACACACATGCACACCTGCGAGTGTGTGCAGTTGAAACATCCAGACGCCAGAAGAAGTCATGTTTCAAGTTGCCCATGGCCTTGAGGGCCCACCTTGCTCTCTGGCGTGATTGTGTGATTTCTTCCATCCTCCCTGACTCACTACCCAGAGTGTCGTGAAGGTGACTAGGAAGTGATCTCCTGGATGAAGCCCCTCCGCGGGAGCTAGTCCTGTGAGCCCAGTAAATCCCAACCGCATGCTCCCATCCCTGCCTGGGCTGTCCAGGGGCCACAGTGGATGTGGATGTGCAGCCATTCCTTGAAGGAGATTTTTGTAATTGCTACTTTGAAACTTTG
This sequence comes from Capreolus pygargus, assembly GCA_012922965.1. Taxonomy (NCBI): domain Eukaryota; kingdom Metazoa; phylum Chordata; class Mammalia; order Artiodactyla; family Cervidae; genus Capreolus; species Capreolus pygargus. The sequence continues at coordinate 821,927 of SNSB01004421.1, read as the reverse complement.
AATTCCTGTGGATGACCCTGGTTTTAAAATTTGCTTCTGACTTTGGTTGCTGAGTGTAAAGAATGAGTGTTCACTGTTGTGAAGAATGACTATGGAAAACCATTTGAAGATCGTCACATTATGACGGCAGTGGGGGGTGCGTGGAGGTAGCCTCTTGCGTTATTACTAAAACCACATTAGAGGTGACGCCACCCTGCACTTTATGGAATGGACTGGGGGATGGGGAGCGGGGCAGGGGTCCGAGGCCCCCACGGCCTGTCTCCCAACCCCACGAGGGGTGTAGGTCATCTGCTCACCCTGGCTCTGTCTCCTTAGGTGCTGGGACACCTTGTTTTCTGTCCCCAAAGAAACATCTGGAGAGCCACACCTCCCTGCTCCCCCGCCCGGTGCATCGTAGTTCTGGCTGCTTAACCCGTGCATCCCTGTGTGTGTTTATCTTTCATGCTGGCTGAAGACTGAGAAGGTGGAAGCACGGGATTCCCGAGTCCAGGAGGCCATGAGTGAGGGCAGGTGCTCTATGGCCCTGATGTCTTCCGTGGTGGCTCCAGCCAAGGAGGCCAACGCCACAGGCCCAAAGGCGGTGGAACTCGTCCTGCTCAAGGAGCAAAACGGGGTGCAGCTCACGAACTCCACCCTCCTCAACCCTCCGCTGAGCCCCACGGAGGCCCAGGATCGAGAGACCTGGAGCAAGAAGGCCGACTTCCTCCTCTCTGTGATCGGCTTCGCTGTGGACCTGGCCAACGTCTGGCGGTTCCCATACCTATGCTACAAAAACGGCGGGGGTAAGTCTATCCGCCTGCTCTCTGCCCTCCCACCTGAGGGGGCTGGAGGCTGGGCTCTGGGAGGGGCAGGGGACGCGGCGGAGCAGGGCGCATGGGTGTCCTGGAACCCTACAGGGTAGCGCTCAGAGCAGTCTCGTCCCCTGACTGTTCTGTCCGGTCGAGGATGCCGAGGCCAGGAAAGCAGGAGGGGGGCTGGAGGTACTGTGATTCTGCCTTCTGTTTCCCAAAGTGGCCTTTACTTTAGAAAATTCTTCAAGGCCCAAAGAACGACCTCTTGGACCGACCCACCCAGTGTTCACAGTATGCAGCAGCCCTTGTGCTTGGAGCCCCAGGATGCCCAGGGAACGTGTCTCCGCCCCTCCCCGGCCCCTGCCTCCCCTGCACAGCCAGCCCTAGAACTGCTCCATCTGGGTTCAAGGCAGAAAACTAAGAAATGGGCCTGGGTCACCCCCAGAATCCAAGCTGAGAAGCCAGTTGGTTGGCGCTTGTTTCCCATGAGTCTCCTAGACGCTGCCGCTCATCAGGGTCATTCCATGCCCCGCCCTCAGGGCTTCAGGCGGCTTCCATGGGGAGGGCCTGCCAGGGCACCCGTGAGCAGCTGGGCCTTTCAGAGCAGGTACAGAAGTTGATTCAAGACAGGCAGCCCTGTGGGGTCTCCCTGCCTCCCCTGCCCCTCCCAGGAAGAGCCATGGCAGAACCACCCTCCCGTGAGGCAGAGTGAGACAGCTGAAGACGGCTGAGCCGGTGGGGCCCCATCTCTGTGCTCAGAGTGCAGTCGCCTGGAGAGACCCCAGCCCGGCGGCACCTGCCAGCAGAGAGCTCTGCCGCAGCCCGACAGAAGCAGGCTGGCTTCCTGGGGGCCAGGCTGCGTTGGACCCCAAGGATCCATGGCTCACGAGGACAGACATTCCCATGGAGGAGAGAGAGGGGACCCAGGGCCGGCCGGGCGGAGAGCAGACAGCAGTGAGGAGCAGAGCAGCACCCGAGCCGGGCTGGTCCGCACTGCTCCAGGGCCTGCACGTACCTGGGGGGCGGGGTGACCGCGGTGCCCAGAGGGATGTGTCAGGGTGCGGTGATAGCGGGGGCCACGCACAGAGGCGGGAGGCCCAGCCCCCAGCCTGAGGGGAGCTTCGAAAAAGGGTGACAGCGGTCGAGCCCGGGACATTCGTGGACGGCGGCGCGCTCGCTGGGATGACGCTGGGCTGGCGTGTCCTCGGGCCCAGGCTGAGCGTGCTGTCGCGCCCCCAGGTGCCTTCCTGGTCCCCTACCTGTTCTTCATGGTCGTCGCCGGCGTGCCGCTGTTCTACATGGAGCTGGCCCTCGGGCAGTTCAACAGGGAGGGGGCGGCAGGCGTCTGGAAGATCTGCCCCATCCTGAGAGGTAACGGGCGGGGACGCCTCACGTGCCTGGCAGAGGGTGGGCCAGGGCCGGGCGTGGGGCGGGACGGGGCATGGACGGGGCGTGGACGGGGCGTGGGTGGGGCGGGGCGCGGGGCGGGGCATGGGCGAGGGCGGGGC
>SNSB01004421.1:807676-819528 GCA_012922965.1 Capreolus pygargus | reverse complement strand
CGGGGCGTGGGCCAGGACGGGATGTGGACGGGGCGGGGGGCGGGGCGGGGCAGGGGGCATAGGCCGGGGCAGGGCGGGGCGTGGGGCGGGGCACGGCTGAGGTGATTGCGCAGCTGCATCCTGTGCTGCTTTGCTGGGCGTCTAGGCACTTTAATGCCAGTCCCGCTCTAAAGATCGGTCACGACCGAGGGTTTGCGAGTGTGTGTCCTTGCTCCCAGGCGAGGCCAGCCTGCAGTTCCTGGCTGGTGTTGTTTTGTCCAAGTGCTAACACGGTAGAAAAGGTAACACAGCCTCCTATCTGTATCTCTGTGATCTACTGTCTGTCATCTGTGTTAGTTCACTGGGGCTGCTATACAGAGTGCCATAAACTGAGCGGCTTAAATAGCAGACGTTTGTTGTGTCGAAGTTCCGAGGTCCCTCCTCAAGGTGCTGGTTGGTTCCTTCTGAGGCTGGGGGAGGGGGCCCTGCTCCCAGCCTCGCTGCTGGGGTCGTGGGGGGCTTTCCTCTCCCTGCGTCTTCACGTGTGTCTCTTCATCCAGGCTCCCCTTTTTATGGGGACATCAGTCTCAGCAAACTAGGGCCCACCCTGACTTGATTTTCCTCTGTAAAGACCTTGCCTTCAGTAAGATCACATTCTGAAATACTGGGGGTTACTAAAACTTCAACAAATGGATTTTGGAGGCCACAGTCCAACCCATAGCACTATCTGTCCCCCACCTGTGTATCCATCCATCAGTCTATCCATAGGTCTGCCTCTCATCTGTCTGTCACCCGTCTGGCTATCATGTATCAGCCATCTATCATCCGCCTGCCTACCAGACTTATCAGGTCTATTGATCTATCGTCTGTCTCTCTGTATCTGCCGCCCTTCTGCCTCCGGGCCGCTGTGCTGCTGCAGAGGGGCAAAGCCCACGTGCCCTTGGAGCCACGCCAGCCCCGTGTGCCCTCGTCACTCTGCTGTGACCATGAGCAACCTGGCCCACCCAGGGACAGATTGTGCACAGCCCTGGGGTCAGAAGGACCAGCGCCTCAGGCTACTCTCCCTGGGACACAGAGCTGGGTCTGCTCTGGCATTTGGTCAAAGGCGGCTCTGAGTTCCCCAGACCACAAGTGGAGGATTTGGTGTACAGAGTTGTCACCTTCAGGAGATCTCTGGCAGCCACCCATGGCCAGCTCACCGCCACGGAGCAGCTTCCGAGAGGCGCTTGGAAGCCATGTGGCTTCCCGACTCTGCGGCTGCCGGCCAAGTCCACCATGAGCCAGCTTCTCCCGGGGAGTGCAGGGGAAGGAAGTGCAGCGAGGAATTGTTCCCCGAGGACGGGGTCCACCCTGGAGGAGGCCTTCGGAAGGGACAGCGTGGATTTTGCCATGCTACTGAGCATGTCTTTCTAGAGGGGCTGTGTACCAGGGCCTGTCTGTGCTGTGTACTCAATCGCCCCAGTTGTGTCTGACTCTTTGTGACCCCACGGACTGTATACAGCCCGCCAGGCTCCCCTGTCCATGGGGTTCTCCAGACAGAAACACTGGAGTGGGTTTCTATTTCCTTCTCCAGGAGATCTTCCTGACCCAGGGATGGAACCCAAGTCTTCTGTGGCTGCTGCATTGCAGGCAGATTCTTTACCGCTGAGCCACCAGGGGAATCATTCCTGATACCAGATCTGTTTAATGTCTGCACATTAGTAAACCGGAGTCACTCTTTCTGCTTGCAGGGTAGGAAGAGAGTTTTAATGAAGTGTCCTGAGCAGGAAAACAGCCTTTCCTAAGGGTCAGAAAACCTATGACAAACCAAGACAGCATATTGAAAAGCAGAGACATTACTTTGCTGAAAAAGTCCCTATAGAGAAAGCTATGGCTTTTCCAGTAGTCATGTATGGATTTAAGAGTTGGACCATGAAGAAGGCTGAGCGCCAAAGAATTGATGCTTGAGAGTCCTTGGACTGCAAGATCAAACCAGTCCATCCTAAAGGAAATCAGTCCTGAATATTCGTTGGAAGGACTGATGCTAAAGCTGAAGCTCCAGTACTTTGGCCAGCTCACTGGAAAAGACCCTGATGCTGGGAAAGAGCCATTTCACTGGAAAAGACCCTGATGCTGGGAAAGATTGAAGTCAGGAGGAGAAGGGGTCAGCAAAGATGGTTGGATGCTATCACCAACTCAATGGACATGAACCTGAGCAAACTTTGGGAGGGTGAAGGACAGAGGAGTCTGGCATGCTCAACCAAGGGGTCTCAGAGAGTCGGACACGACTTAACAATTAAACAACAATTAAACAAGGAGGGTTAGACCCACAAAAAAAAAGCCAAGGCCCTCCCTGCAAAAGTCACCATGAAGACAAGCTCCCCCTGGCCACAGGCAGGCGGGACAGGGCCGGTGCCCACGAGGCCCCAGGATACTGATGCCCAAGCCAGTCCCAACAGCAATGCCGGGAAAGAATGTGGACATGAGAGAAGTCTGTGTGGAGCTGGGTAAACTGAACCCCAGCAGTGGGACGCAAGAGCGCTTATCCACCACCAAACAGGACCAGCCGTCCACCACGGGATGGACGTGCCTCCAAAGACTGCTTGCCCCTTCGTTCTACTCCAGTGGTCAGCAGCCCCTCAGTGACTCTTCCAAATTCCAGGTCTTGTGACCCTACAGAGGTCACTCTGACATGGCCAGGGGACTCTGGGTGGTCAAGCATGACCCTGGAGACCCTGCATGGTCATGCATGGTCCTGGGTGATGTTAGGTGGACCCAGATGCTTCTGTCTGCCCTGAGTGGCGTGGGGGGGGATGGTTAGTAAGGTGGCCGTGAGTAACCTTAGATGACTGTAGGCAGCCCAGCTGGGTGGGGCTTGTCTTGGAGGCCTGGCTGGTCCTGGATGAGCCCAGGTGGCTGTGGGCGGCCATGGAGACCCCGGTCATCCTTCCGTGACTGTTAGTGGTCCTGTTTGGCTCTGGGAGACACAGGGTGCTCCTGAGCGACCCAGGATGGCCTTCAGGGCCCTATCGGCAGGGGTGGCCCAGGGTGTCCTTGGGTGACCCTGAGTGGCTTGGGGCAGCCTTCGTTGACTTGCTGTTTTGTATTCTTGGGTCTCCCTAGATGGCCCTGGGTGGCCCAGGGTAGTGGTGAATTGTTCTGATGGTTTTATTTGGCTGGTGGCCCTGGATACCCCTGGGTTGGATTATCTTGGTGACCCAGGGTGGCCCTAGGGAGCCTTATGTGAGCCCGGGTGTCCCTGACTGGCTGTGAGTGATGGCGGGGAGCCATGGTGGCCCTCGGTCCTCCTGTGTGTCTGCAGCAGCCTCGGGTACCGGGGTGTCCCTGGATGGCCATGCCGGTCTGGTAGGCCTTGGATGGTGCTGGAAGGGGTGGCCCTTCCTCCGAGACAGCGGCGGGACCCCCCCTCGCTCTTCTCCAGGCGTGTTTAGAGGCACCGCCTGGCTGCGGGAGGCGGGTGCAGCTGCGGCCCGTGGGCAGGGGCGCCGCTGACAGGCCGCGCTCCCCCCAGGCGTGGGCTACACCGCCATCCTCATCTCGCTCTACGTCGGCTTCTTCTACAACGTCATCATCGCCTGGGCGCTTCACTACCTGTTCTCCTCCTTCACCGCCGAGCTGCCCTGGACGCACTGCAACCACACCTGGAACAGCCCCCGCTGCTCGGATGCCCGAGCCGCCAACACCAGCTCTGGCCCCAACGACACCCTGAGGACCACGCCCGCCGCCGAGTACTTTGAGTGAGTGGGGTCTCCTCGGGGCCACCATCCCTGGGAGGGGAGGGCGCCAGCCTGGGGTCACCCACGGGTCTGTGCTGCCCCCGGGCTGCGGGGAGGCGCCTCCCTAGCCTGTGTCTCATCCCACTCCCCCGGCTCTCGAGAGGCTTCTTTCTGACCCCACCTCCAGCAGCTCAGCTCCGCTCCTGGGGGGAGACCTCGCAGGAAGGAGGACTGGACAGCCCCCCCCTTCACCCCCCGGGCCAGCTGCCCTTCCCCACATCCTGAGAGAGGCCACTTCTCTTGAGAAAGGCATTCGCAGTGACTACTGCAGGCTCCTGAAGTTCCCGGTGACTGCGATCTTCCTTTAGGACTGAAATCCTGGTTGGGTGCAGTCTGCTCATGTTTCTAGGTGGAAATAAGTGCACCGACAATTTAGAAAAGTGAACCTCAGCCCAAAATATAATTCCGGTTTAATCGCAGATGGGCACAATTTCAGAGCTTGTTTTCAGGTAGGAAACCGCGAGCGTAAACATGAAGGCCATCTCACTGTGAAAGTGATAAAGTCTGTCCTGGAGGAGGTGATCACACGTCCGGGGGCAGAGAGGCTTCCAGAGGACACCTTTTATCAGCAGCCGGCAGCCCAGGGTGGTCCATGAGGGGCGGGCCCTGTCCCACAGGGTCAGCAGAGCGGGGTGAGACCCCAGATGTGCAGGGCAGGGCTGAGCCCTCGGTGTCGGGAGCATCTGTCGTGTGGGTGTCGGAGCGGCCCTGCCCAGGGGATGAGCGAGTCCACAGAGCCTGCGACGTCTAGGGTCTGAGGTTGTGTGTTCAGATAGTCGGGGTCTCGTGCTCAGCTCTGGGGGCCCCCCGGGGGGGAACATGTCTCTAGGACTGACCACTGTGGAACGCCACAGCGATGGGCAGGGACACAGTGCCAAGGTTTTGGGTAGGGGGCGCTGGGGGGCCTCCAGAGGGGGCCAGGTCCTTCCTCAGAACTTACCAGGAACAACATGGCTAGCACGTGGCTGGTGTGCAGTGGGACCTGTTTAGTTTTTCAAAAGAGACTCCTTTTGGTGGTTTGCGGGTGAAGATGTCTGGAAGGAGGGGAGGGGTGTCTGTGACAGGGAGGTCAGAGGGTCACTGAACGCCCGCCTGCCTGGAGAAGGGGAGTCCAAAACTGGGAGATGAGGGCCTGGTCTCCGGGAGCTCTCAGCAGCTGCCAGTGGGTTTCAGAGGAGGGCTGGAGATAGGGGTCTGCCTGGGGTCGTCCCCATCAGATCCACCTGAGAGATGCTGGGGCAGACATCCCCATGGGAAACGGAGACCCAGTACCATCACCTGGGTGCGTGGTCAGGATCAGAGTGACAAGGAAGCCAGAGGTGGTAGATTCCTCCAGGAAAGGATGGCAGAGTGTCGCCAGTGGCTCCGCCCTCTGAGGAGCTTGCAGCCTGCTGGCTCATTGCCACAGGTCCCAGACTTAGGAGTGTCTCGTCCACAGAGCAAGGCCTGGGCTCCACGTATGCTCCCCGCGGTCTGCTGTGCCCAGACCTGGTCTAGCCTTGACCTCAGTGTTAGCCTGTGATGGCAGAGAAGGGACCAGAGTGCAGAGGGAGGGGGCCCTGAACCAGAAGGGGCAGAGCAGACGGGGCTATGGGCAAGTGCCCCCCATCCCCCAGATCCCCCACCCCATCCCCCACTCAGATGTCTAGAGACAGCTCTCACTGGAGCTGGGTTTGTGTTTCACCAACAAAACCGCGGCTAAGTTTCCAAGCTGCGGTGTTTCCTACAGTTCTCAGATGGATTTTGGTGCTGTCTAGAATGTTCAGAAAGCTGTCAGAGACATGGAATGTGCCAGGTGAGGCCACCTGGGGACAGTTAGGAGAAGGGCATGGCTACCCACTCCAGCAGTCGTGCTGGAGAGCCCAGCGGGCTACCGTCCACAGTGTCGCAAAGAGTAGGACACAACTGAGTGACGAACACTTTCTTCACTTTCACCTTTTGTTTGGGAGGTGCTGAAAAAGTTGATTTATGTAAGAGATTTTCAGATAAGAAAACTAGAGGGGAAAAAATTGACTAGTCAGTGATTTATTACTGAAAATGCTAAAAGGAAAGAATATATGTGATAGCTGGATTAAAATTAAAAAAAAAAAAAAGCTGACTAGGGTAGTCTGTTTGGAAATCCCGTCTGGAAGAGAAGGCTTGAGATGGAAAGCTGCCCGCCCCTTCCCAGGAAGGGCTGTCAGCAGGAGCAGACATCCAACCGTAGCTGGAGGTGATCCCGGGACAGAGGCTCAGCCTTTGAAGGTCTACAACACAGTCAAAGATGATTAACGACACAGTCAATATTAAACCACGCCAAGAATACCCCCAGGTGATCCTACCAGCAGGGAAGACTGAGTCTCCCTGAGACAAGCTCCAGTGACTGTCAGGTCTGAAAAGGTTTTCTGGAATTTAAACTCACCATATAAAGCCTGGTGGGCTACCATAAAGGCCAAGGTAGTTATTAATACAATCATGCGGTTGTAAAGCTGGTAGTCCTACAAAGTGCGAGCAGCCTTCAGAAATCCCAAAATAAGCCTGTGTAACTCCAACTCCATAAACACTTATGAAAACCACCTTCACCTACTTTCTAATATACATTTGTTGCTGTTCAGTCAGTCATGTCCAACTCTTTGTGACCCCATAGACTGCAGCACGCCAGGCCTCCCTGTCCATCACCAACTCCTGGAGTTTACTCAAACTCATGTCCATCGAGTCAATGATGCCATCCAGCCATCTCATCCTCTGTGTCCCCTCTCCTGCCACCTTCAATCTTTCCCAGCATCAGGGTCTTTTCCAATGAGTCAGTTCTTCACATCAGGTGGCCAGTGTATTGGAGCTTCAGCTTCAGCATCAGTCCTTCCAGTGAATATTCAGGACTGATTTCCTTTAGGATGGACTGGTTTGAAAGCTGTATATTTAACGCTACAAACTAGCCTCTAAGAGGCCACTTTAACTGCCTCCCTCGTGTCTGATATGTTATGTTTTCATTTTCACTAGTTTAAAGTGTCCCCTTGTCTGCCTTGTGATTTCTTCTTTGACTCACAGGAGATGTTTAGAAGTTTGTTCTTTGATTTTGAAATATTTGGAGGTTTTCTAGGTATATTTCTGTTATTGACATCTAACTTAATTCTGACTTGGTGAACTAATATATTTTAAAACTTCATTATTTCTAAATCTACTGAGGCTTGTCTTTTTGCCCAGTATGTGGTTTAATCCCTGTGTTTTCCACATGCATTTAAAAACAATGTGTTTCCTGCCGCTGATGGGTGAACATGTCAGCTGAGTCGTGCCCACTCCGATGTTCTTACCCTCACCTTGTCTGTCCACCACTGTGACAGGCGTGCTGAACTCTAGACTGTAGCTCCGCATTTGCCTGCTTCTCCTCACAGAGAGGGTAGGCCTGTGTCTCCACTAGGCCTGGGGGCCTGGCCGGTCTGGAGCGGGGGACAAGGGTCCCCAGGCAGTTAGGCCAGGGCCTTGCTGCCGTGCCTTCCATGGGAGGGCAGGTCTCTGGGCCGGCCAGGGCGGGGAGGTAGCCCCCAGGACCCCATCCCCTTCCTCCGTAGGCGCGGCGTGCTGCACCTCCACGAGAGCCAGGGCATCGATGACCTGGGCCCTCCCCGCTGGCAGCTCACCTCCTGCCTGGTGCTGGTCATCGTCCTGCTCTACTTCAGCCTCTGGAAGGGGGTGAAGACATCCGGGAAGGTGAGGGGGCAGGGCTCACCAGCTGGGGAGTGGACAGGGGGCCGTGGTGCGTTGGGACAGGTGGCTGTGGTTGAGGAATGGTGTCAGGAGAGTGGTTTCAGCGCAGGGGTAATCACAACAAAATATTTGTGCTGATGAAGATATTTCGGTCATTGTCTGGGTGCCCAAAGTAACGATCGCCCAAATGCACACATCGCTTGGGATAACACTCCTAGACATGTTCCAGCCCCCGGAAGCCTTCCAGTAGTGCTATCCTCTGCCTCGCCCATGACCATCTTTCACACATGATCCATGTACACATTTGCACAATCAGTGAGATGCAGATCACCCGCATCTCACTCATCAGAAATCCAGCCACTGCTCCCTACAGCCACGGCCCAAATGCAGACAGAGAAGGCCCCTTCCCTGCCAGACTGTCCTGTTTCAATCCCCGGGAGAGACAAACAAGAAAGAGGGTACTGGGCAGTCCCGCTCCGGGGGTGTTTGCTGAGCTGGCATCCTGGGACTGTCTGGGACACCGGGCTTGCCAATCCAAGGCCCTCTGTCTGAGCACATGCCGTCAGAGTGATCCTGTGCCCAGCCCTGCCCACGGTGGCCAGTGCAGTCGGGTGATGCATGCTCTCCCCAGGTCGTGTGGATCACGGCTACCATGCCGTATGTGGTCCTCTTTGCACTCCTCCTGCGAGGCATCACTCTCCCGGGGGCGGTGGACGGCATCAGAGCGTACCTGAGCGTGGACTTCCACCGGCTCTGTGAGGCCTCGGTGAGTGCACCCTCCGCTCACGGCCTGTCCAGCGGGGCTGGCAGGGTGGGCCGTTAGGCTTTCTGCATCTCAGGCAGGAAACTCTTTGCGTGGGGTGACCTGCCGCGCCCAGCAGAGTTCACTGTCCAGGTGAGAAGGGGCCGTGTGCGCACAGCACGGAGCTGAAGGGACCAGGGTAAGAGGATTAGGAGAAGGGGTCACCCCGGCCTCTGCAGGGAGAAGCCAGGGCAGCTGCCCCTTGGCCTCCTCACCTGGGCCGTCCACTCCCTGGAGGAGCCCTCCTGGGTCCTCAGATGAGCACCTGGGGGTCGGGGTAGGGCGCCGTCTGTGCCCAAGGGTGTTGTTGCCCAGCTGGACTGAAGCCCGAGCTCTGGCCCTGGCATATCCTGAGCTGAGCTGAGGTGCTGGCTTGTGTGAACCAGGCCCACCATGGGGAGCCAGACTTTGTGGTCAGACACCCCGATGCCCACACAAGGTGGTGATGTGACCATCTCGTGAACAAACTCAGTCCACCATTCAGCTGCGGGTTTCCTCAGCAAAGGACTTCATCATCTGGGCTGAAATAGCAGGGCTCGGTGGGGCAGTGGAGGGGGCTGGCCGGGGAGGAAGAGAGAGAGGAAGAGGCCGCAGGGCGACAGCCCTGGGGGAGGGGGTGGTCACTGGTGGGAGAAGGGGCCATTGGAAATCAGGTGGACCACACTCGGCAGCTCTCTAGGCACAGGCCCCAACAGCCGCCCGGGTAGACTGGGCCACTGGGAGGAGCGGCCTCGGCTGCGGCGTGGGGGTCCCAGCACCGCCAGCTTGTGAGTCGGGGGCAGGGCTCACGGAGGGGAGGAGGTTCCATGGGTGGAGGGCTGTGAGCGATGGGAGCAAAGCGGAAGAAGGGGCAGTCGGCAAGGCTCTGAGCCCCCAGGAGCCCCGGGGGAGGGGAGGTGCAGAGTGGAGGCCGGACACTGAGGAGCAGAGAGAGGAGGGCGCCTTGGCCACGGGCCCACAGGCCCACAGTGGAGGGCAGCCATGGGCGGCCCCAGGGAGCCCCCCAGGCAGCCCACCTGTGAGGCCAGTGAGAGCTGCACGCATGTCTCCACGGAGCCAAGGGAGACGGACACGGGTGGCTAGGGGAGCGTGAGGTCAGTGGGGGTCCCGGGGCCCCACCGCAGAGCCGGGCCCAGGGCGCCGATGCGTCAGCGGAGTGTCGTCCTCGGGAAACCCCGCAGTGGGCGAGGTGTGCTGGTGGGAGCAGGTGGCCGTGGTGTCAAAGGCCAGGTGGGGTGTGACCCAGAATTCAGAGAAGAGTCGGGTGTCAGGGGGAAGAACGTGCAGAACAGCTGTCAGCCGTGTGAACAGATTCGTCTGTGAAGCAGAAGGAAGTAGAGACCAGAGGTTGGCACAGGTGAGGTTGATAGGCAGACGGATAAGACAGACAGACAGCAGAGTTCAGATGGATGGATGACAGACATCGGTGGCCGGCAGTGAGGAGTGGGACTGCCCTGAGTGTCCCCTCCTCTAACGTCCCGTCTTCTTGGGCAGGAAGGGACAAAGTCAGGACAGAGCAGTGCACAACCGCTGGGTTCCTGGGAGCCCTTGGGCCCAAAGGCCAGGTCCCTGCACCCCCAGCTCAGAGGGCAGAGCTGTTCCTGTCCCCCCCCCCCAACAGGGTCCTGGCTGACTTTGCACCGCCACCTCCAGGACAAGGCAGGGGCTGGGCCTCACCAGCTTGGTGGCCATCCTGTGCTGTCCCCTGGGCTGCTCCAGGCCCAAGTGCTGCCTGGACACCCTCTCCCCGGGCTCAGGGTGGCCTCCCTCAGAGGCTGAGCAGCCCTGGCATCTTCCTGGGGGCTGGGCAGTGTGAGGGCAGGTCCCATTAACTCCCCTGGGATGTGATTAGGGGCTGGCTCAGATTGGGGTGCAGGCCCCCAGCACCTTCCCAGGCTGTCTGTCCCCTGGGGGTTCAGAGGTGGCAGCTCAGTCCAGGGGCCACAGTGGGAGGCCTGGCCAGTGTCCTCTCTGGTCCAGGCCAGTGGGATCGGAGCGAGTGGTCAGGGTAGAAGGACCACCAGCTCTGTCCCCTCTCGTGTCCCTGGCGCCACAGACCCTGTGCTGCTCTGACATAGAGACGGACCTCCATCTCCTGGGGGCCATCTGTAGGTCTTCATGGGGATGAGGGCACCCCCTTTGGGGTCAGTGCCCCTGTCCTAGGTCGTGTCCAGGCTCTCGGCCATTCATCTGCAGCTCTTGAGCCCCTCTGCTGGGCTGGTGGGGTCTGGGCTGGGACCCACACTGTGCTGTCCTGGGGAGGGGGGGGCTCCATCCCAGCAGGGGGAATGAGTACAGGCAGTAAAGGAAGGGCCAGTCTGGGTCGGCCCCAAGAGGCTGCCCAGCAGATCCCAAGGTGGGCTGTGGGCAGGACCCAGGCTGGGTCCTGGGGCAGCAGTGAGCAGAGGCCTGGACAGATGGCCAGGAGGTGCCTCTGGGTGGGTGAGCCACATGTGCTAAGGCTCTGGGGTGACCACCGGCCACAGAGGACCTGGGATTGCAACAAGGCAGGAGCCCCCAGTCCCCAGGCCACCAGCCCCTGTCTGCAAAAGCCTGCTGCCCAACGACCAGCACCTTGACCCCCTGCTCCCCCAGCCACTCCAGGCCTCTAGCTAAAGCCTGGTCCTGCTATCCTCAGTGCTGGGGTGACCCAGAGGCTCTGGGTGTGCTGCCCAGAGGACTGAGCCACATTGGTCCTGGTGTAAGGGCTCCGTGTCCAGCCCCCTCAGTGGGTCATGCTCAGGTCAGCTGCCCTGTGTCCCCAGTCAGGGGCTCTGGAGTCGCAGCTGGGGAACCCGGCCTACAGGCCTCATCTCGGGCTGGGGGACTTTGGGAACAGCCCCCAGGACCCGCCCATCCCCACCTTTCACGCAGTGGGCCTGGCTGATCCCCGAGGGCAGGTGTCGCTGTCCTCCTCACCCCCTCCCCAGGCTCTGCAGGGCCCAGGGGCACCCACGTCATCATCACCGGGTCGTAGGGTGGTCTCTGCACCACCCTGACCTGAACAGATCGTGTCCAAAGTCTGAAATAGGGCCTCAGTCCAGTATCGACCACATGGCCTCATTTGTCACGTGTGTCAGCTGCCCGGGATGTCACCTGTGCCACCTCCAGCGAGTGCAGAGCTTTGGAGCCACGTTGGCGCCACGGGCCTTTCTGCATGTGCCATAGTGGGCTTCTGCGGGAAGGCTGGGAGGCAGGTGCTGGGTGGAGGCACCAGCGTCACACAGCCCTGTCATAAACCCCTGCTCTTACCCGGGTCTTGGGCCCACTGAAGTAACCTCAGGCCCCGCACCAGGACGCAGCCCCCTTCTCCTCAGGCCCTCTCAGGTTTATGCCCTGAGGTGACATTTGCTCACTGACAGTGATGCCAAGTTTAAGTATGACTGTTCCTCAGAGCCTGTGGTACTGAGGGCCCAACCCATGACCCCGCCTCTCCCCAAGCTGGCCGTGGCCCCACGTCAGGGACCCACGTCGGGACCTCTCCTGTCGGGGACGGCTCACCCCACTCTATCTCCCTGTGGGGACGGCTCACCCCGCTCCGTCTCCCTGTGGGGATGGCTCACTCCGCTCTGTCTCCCCTCAGGGACGGCCCACCCCGCTCCGTCTCCCCA
>SNSB01004421.1:793460-807666 GCA_012922965.1 Capreolus pygargus | reverse complement strand
CGGGGACGGCTCACCCCGCTCTGTCTCCCCTCAGGGACGGCTCACCCCGCTCTGTCTCCCCTCGGGGACGGCTCACCCCGCTCTGTCTCCCCTCAGGGACGGCTCACCCCGCTCTGTCTCCCCTCAGGGACGGCTCATCCCGCTCCGTCTCCCTGTGGGGACGGCTCACCCCGCTCCGTCTCCCCTCGGGGGCCTCTCCCTGTGGGGCCACTCACCCTGTCTCTCCACTCCTGCAGGTCTGGATTGACGCAGCCATCCAGATATGCTTCTCGCTGGGTGTGGGCCTTGGGGTGCTCATCGCCTTCTCCAGTTACAATAAGTTCACTAACAACTGCTACAGGTGAGCCCCGGGCTCTGAGAGAGGCCTGTGGAGTCCTGCGGGGGCGACTGACCCGGCAGGGGGAGTGTCCCTGACTGGGAAACTCTGTGTCCCTGGGTGAGGGGAGGGGAAACGAGCTGGGCTTACAGCCCCTTAACCCACGCGTGAATATGAGACGGGAAGCGATGGGCCAGGGCTGGTTCCTGCTGAAGGGAGGCTTTGAAGCAGGAAGACGCTGTCTCCTCCCTGGGGGAGATCTCTCAGGCCTCCCCAGGCCCCTCCTCTGCCCAGCTCAGCTGCCCCATCCTCCTAGCATCCGGGATCTGGCTCCTCACCGCTGTCCCCCACAAGGAAGGGTCTGTGCGTGTCCCCACCTGGCCTCCGGGGCCTCCGGGGCGCCCCAAACCCCGCGGAGCGCCCCACAGAGTCAGCACCGAGACAGGCAGGAGCACGGCTGTGGCACGTGCCAGAGCCCCAGCAGCCTGCCAGCCGGCGCGGCCGGGCCCAGGAGGACCTGAGCAGCCTGCAGCCACTTGCCGGCCCAAAATCCTTCTAAAGACACAGAAAGGATTTCCTCCGGGACTGCTTTCTTTGACCTTTCGGCCAGTATTTGCTTTCTTTCATATCGTGAGGATAAAAATGCGGTTAAAAATACAAAGGCAGTGTGCACAGCAGAATGGCCAGACTGACCCCTACTCAGAGGTCCACACAGAGGTGGCGTCTGGCTGGCAGGTCTGGTGGCGTCTCCCGAGCTCACCCTGTGCCCACCAGGGTCTGTGAAGGTCCTTGCACTCAGGCACCCGGGAGGGCTGGCCCCGCAGCGCCCCCTCCCTGCTCTGAATTCTCGGCCCTCAGAGTGGGGTCCCCGGGCCAGCAGCCCTGGACCCCCAGGCATGTAGAGGGAACACAGCATCGGGGGCCCACCAGACCCACCCCGTCAGCACCTGCATCTTGACCAGTTTCCTGGGAGGCATCTCCAAGCCCTGCCTGGCAGCCCTGTGGGTCACGGTGGGGAGCCCGTGGTCACCTGGGCTGCCCACCGGAGCCCGGCCTTGCCTGTGGGATCGTCTCGCCATCAGCGCTGAGTTGAGAGTCCCGGGAGCTCCTTGGTCCCCAGGCAAGCGTTGTGGCCAGCGCCCAGAGCTGCTCAGCAGGGGGTCCGGGTGGGCGGCTCCCCGCTGTCACCGGGCGCCAGCCTCCCTCCGCAGGGCAGCCCAGGACGGGCTCTGGGGTCACAGGCGGGCCGACCTGCACGTCTGGGGAGCGCCCCGCGCCCGCCGGCCGCAGACAGCCAATTAGCAATAATGACGGGAAATTGCAGTGGCGCCCGGGCTGGGACAGCCTGTCTTGTTCCCGCAGAGACGCGATCATCACCACCTCCGTCAACTCGCTGACGAGCTTCTCCTCCGGCTTCGTGGTCTTCTCCTTCCTGGGGTACATGGCCCAGAAGCACAGCGTGCCCATCGGGGACGTGGCCAAGGACGGTGAGTGGTGAGGTCCCTGCCCACCCGCTCCCGGCCGCCCAGTTCTCAAGTGCTTCCCTGAAAGCTAAGAGGGGCACGCGCGGGCGCCCAGGGCCCTTCCCAGGAGCAGCTGACGCAGCGGGGAGCAGGGTACCTGGGCACACGGCACCCACCGCCTCCCCGCACTCCCAGCTCCTGCCGCCTCGGGCCCGCCTGCTGGACGTCCAAGGCCGGGTCGAGGTTGGTCCGCAGCCCAGGGCTCCTCGCCACTGGTCCTGCAGCCATTCGGACTGCAGGGTGAGGATCCGGTCCCCCACCTGGTGGGGGACGTGCAGCTGAGGGCTCGGAGCCGTTCCAAGCGGCACAGACGCTGGACCTCGGTGTGGTCAGCCAGAAAGAGGCTGGGCTGGTGTGGACACCAGCAGTTACTCTGTTCCGAAGCTTTTCCCCCAGCCCTCCAGGGGCCTTGGCATATAAACATGGGAGTAGGGTAATAGCAGAGAAACCCCCGGAGTCTCTGGCACACGGTGGCGACAGAGACCCCTGTTCCAACCTGCTCACCCAGCCGACGCGGATAGGAGTGTCCGCAGACGAGGGGTCAGCGGAGGAGAGTGGGCAGCAGAGGGGTGGGCACCGGTGACTGGCGACACGTGGGTGACATGGGGAGCAACCTGGAGGAGAGGACGGGGGGCCCTGGCCCAGAACAGGGTGCTGGAGGGCCCTGATTGCTGCGCCCCTGGGCATTCCGTGCAGGGGGACGGTCTGCTGGTGCTAGATCCTGGGTGGAAGGCATGACTGAGGCAGTCTGGAACTGGGTCAGTCCAGGACCTGGGCCCGAAATCGCTGCTGGCCCCATTGGCCTGCAGGGCGCTCCTCTCCTCCTGGGTCTTCTTACTCTTGAGCAGGAGGGTGACGTTGGCAGAGCGACCAAGGAAAGCAGGGGCCTGATCCCACTGGCGCCCTGAGCTCTCAGCGGGTCAGCCCATCAGTCCATCTGTCGAGTGTGGGAGCCCCACTTGGAAAGAGTGGGGAACAGAGTTTGGAGCCGGGCGGACAGGCCCCTCTTAGTCTGGCAGAAAAGCTGGGGACCCGATGAATTTCCGCGTGCTTCCAAATCCACTCTTTCCTCCAGGAAAAAAAAAATCCAATAAAGGCAGGAAAGGGAACCTAATGCAAATAAGGACGGAGCAGTGGAATTTACTCACCATTGCATTTATGCATTTTCGGCTCTTGCCCTTTATTATGATAAATAGCAATAGTTTGCGAGAATCCCCATTAACCCCTGAAACTTAGCTGACCATCTTCATTGCATTTCCCAGAAAAGCAAAGTAAATGTCATTTATGGCTCTAATTCTCAAGAAAACAGGGGGAAATATTAACCCAGGAGCAAAAATGAGAGGTGAGGATACTGGCCTTAGTCCAGCCAAGCTGATGGGCATCTTCCAGGCTCCTGGCACTTAGACTTTAGGGCTTTTCAAACCATCCTCCTGTCCCGCCCGCATCAGAAACTTCACTCCTTCCTGCGGTGTTGGGAGCCCCAGAGGCCAGGTCAACACCCGGGCCCCTGACAGACCTTGGAGGTGGAGCCTGGCTCCAGCCTTCGATGCTCTAGAAGCATCAGTAAGTGCCCTATCGGCTGATGCCTGACCCAGGCCCCACTGAGAACGGGGAACCAAGAAAGTGGTAAGTTGTATGTGCATGAGCAAGCTCTCAGAGGCCACACAGCACTTCTTGTAAAACTAACCCTGAAAGTGATCAACTGGCAGTTTCCTGTGGGGATATTCTTTACTCTGGGGTCATTTGCAGTCAAAGTGCCCGAGTCCTGACCGCTCCCACCCCTCCCCACCTCCACCCAGATCCCACCTGCTGGGGGTGAGGGAGCTGGCGTGGCCCCCGGTGTCCCCACTCCCAGAAGTGTATCTGGGAGACAGTCCAAGGGGACAGAACCACGCCGTGTTGCAGGGAGCATGTGGAGATGGCGTGCTAAGTTGTGGCATCTCTGTAACAGCACGTGGTTTTTAAAGATCACACTTAAGAGTCATATGCTGGCACAGAAAAGAATACCATGTGGGCTGCCTGACCACAGTGAGCGTGAGTGTGAGTGTGAGTGTGTGAGCGACAGGCACAGGAAAGCAACCCAGAGGCCCCCAGGGTCTGGAGGGAGGAAGCACAGGGCCCCCCCGCCCCCGGCAGCCCCTCCCGCCCTCCCCCTGCTGGGGTGCCCCCTCCTGTGGGGGCACAGGCTGTGGAAAGGGTCGAGGGCTAGTGGGGACAGAGCAGAGCCCTCGCTCCAGAGTCCTGGGCCCCGAACTCAAGGAGGGAGGGTTTTGCAAGGAGAGCAGTTTTTGCACCACCTTAGGGCCAGGTTGTGGGCGGGGGGTACCCGGAAGTTCAGCCCAGGGTAACTGGAGGGTCTGCTCTCAGGGCCAGGGCTGATCTTCATCATCTACCCCGAGGCACTGGCCACGCTTCCGCTGTCCTCCGTCTGGGCCGTGGTCTTCTTCGTCATGCTGCTGACCCTGGGCATCGACAGCGCAGTGAGTGATCTCCACGCTCCGCGTGCCCTGGGGCCCCGCCGGGGACAGCCAGCTCACCTGCCACCCTCGGGGGCCGGCCAGCCTGGAGACCCCCGGGGACCCACAGTTCCTGGGGAGGGCTCTTCAGACCAGCTCTCCCCTGCTGCCCCTGGGAGCGGGGCGAGTCCCTGGCAGGGGAGGGGGCGTAGGGTGCTGCAGGAAATGGGGGCCACACAGCACCCATCGAGGCCCGACCTGGCTCCAGCTTTGCCTGCCCCGCGGCCGCCAGCTTGAGGGGGTGCCCTTTCAGGGTTGGAGGGGCAAAGGCTCCCACCTGGCCCACTGGACATCCATCCTGTGGTGGCCCTGTGGGCCCTGGGGAGGCAGACTCCCTCCTGCTCCTCCACACGGCCTTCTGGGGACCAGAAGCTGAGATCTCAGGTCCTGTGTTCCCCTCCCCCCAGCTTCCTGGAAGGAGGAAGGCGCCCCCAATCCTTCCCCTGTGAAAGCTGCTTCTCCCAGTCAGCCTTCTCACCCGCCCCCTGTGTGGACACCACCCATGGTGGGTGAGTCCCGCCAGCCCCAGAGGAGGTGGTCCTGAAAGAGCAGGGCAGAGGCTTCTTGGGGGCCAGACTTCCTGGAGACACCCCCTCTGGACAGTGCTGAGAGTCAGGAAGGCCGTGTCAGTGAGGACACAGCCAGTGGCCAGGCCAGTCCTCCTGGGAACAGAGATCGGCTGTGCCGTGGGGCAGACACTTGCTTAGAGAAGCCGGGCGGAGCTGAGCCTTTGTGGCGACGCAGGGGGGGGGTGGTGTGACTCTGGCCCCAAAGCTCCCCACCAGAGGGCGGGACGCCAGCCCGGTCCTCCGTCTCCAGTGGCCGTGTCGGGGGAGCAGCCCTTGCGGGGGGCGCTCTCTGCCCCCCCGGGACCCCATGTGGCTCCCGGCTGAGCACGTGGGTGGAGACACCGCAGGCGGCCCCCAGCCCCCGCTCTGTCCCGGCTGCAGATGGGCGGCATGGAGTCCGTGATCACCGGGCTCGCCGACGAGTTCCAGCTGCTTCACCGGCACCGGGAACTCTTCACACTGCTCGTCGTCCTGGCCACCTTCCTCCTGTCCCTCTTCTGCGTCACCAACGTGAGTGCCCGCGCTGCCCTGGACGCAGTCTCGTGAGCACCCGCTGCCGACAGCGGGGCACCCCGCACCCCCACGAACAACCTGTGGCCTGTGATGATCCACGGGTGTCCGTGCTCACACACACGGTGGCCTTGAGTCAGGCAGGGCAGCCCCCACGGTCACTCAGAGCTCCCGCGATCGCACACAGGCCCCGGGCGCCTGAGGGCCTGGTCTCCAGTGTTTCAGCACCTGGATAGCTCCATGCGAGGCACCCTTGGGTTTGTGGGGCAAGACTGTTGGGGGGCTTCCCTGGGGGCTCAGCTGGTAAAGAATCCACTTGCAATGCAGGAGACACTAGTTCGATTCCTGAGTTGGGAAGATCCCCTGGAGAAGGGAAAGACTATCCACTCCAGTATTCTTGGGCTTCCCTTGTGGCTCAGCTGGTAAAGAATCTGCCTGTACTTCGGGAGACCTGGGTTCACTCTCTGGGTTGGGAAGATCCCCCGGAGAAGGGCAAGGCTACCCACTCCAGTATTCTGGCCTGGAGAATCCCATGGACTGTATAAGCCATGGGGTCACAAAGAGTCAGACACGACTGAGTGACTTTCACTTTCATCCAGGTTTGGGTCAGGTCTCTCCGGGGCATCTGCCCCGGGGGTGCAGGGCCCAGGGCCCCCTTCATCACAGAGGCTCTGCCATGGTTGGCATTTGCCGGTTTTCATCCCTGACTGTACCAGGAACCCTGGAAAAGCGGGGGAGAGGTTGGTTGTTTTGTAATAGCCAGGTTCCCAAGTGGCTGCTCATGGACTGAACTTAAGTTTCTTTCCTGAGTGACACTCCATAGAGAGAAAAATAGAAGGTGTCTGTAAGCTGGCACCTCAGGCCAGGTTCATGTTTTCGGAGGAGCACTTCTGTGGGCAGGCGTGAGTGCCGGGCACCCCAAGCTTAGCGGGTGCTCCCCTCCGTCCCCGGTCCCAGGGCGGCATCTACGTCTTCACGCTGCTGGACCACTTCGCGGCTGGCACGTCCATCCTCTTCGGGGTGCTCATGGAGGTCATCGGGGTGGCCTGGTTCTATGGTAAGAACAGAGCCCTCAATGGGATGGCGCGCTCCCACCGGTGGGACCAGCAGCTCTGCTGGCGTTGTGAGCGGTCAGGCCAGCATCCTCGGGTTGGTCACTGTGGCACCCAGCGGCCCTGCGTCGTGGGCAGGGTGGCATCACAGAGTGGGGCTTGGCCGAGGCTGTTTGGTTGGATCCGTGAAGGCAGTGAGCTTGGACGGCTCCCTGAAGTTCCCCCTGTGGTCAGGGCACTCGGTGTGACCCTGGGCTGGGCCTGGAGGAGGAGGGCGTGCTCGGCTCTGGGTGCCGCCTGCCGGTGGAGGCAGTCTCTGTGCCCGGCTGAGCAGAGCCCCGGCACCAGGGAGGCAGGGGAGCTGGCTGAGGGGGCGTGTCACTGGGCACGGGTCACCAGGGCCCTGAGCTGATGGGAGGGAAGAGACAGTAATGTTCAGTGCGTGTGCCAACACTCAATCTCAGGCCAGAGCTCCTGACTCTGCACGACGGCTCCACCGGACTTCTGACCCCCCTCTCCTGGGTCCAGCACTCATCCGTGCGTTAGGACTGGGAGCCCCTCAGGGTGGAGGACCAGCTGGTCAGCAGGTGGTCCCCAGAAGAGGCTGGGCCCAGCCTGCAGCCGTGTGCCCCTGCCCCTCCTGCGTGTCCACCGTTTCCCTGGATGTCCTGATGCAGGTCTGACAGCAACAGAAAGCCGCCCTGCAGAAGCTGTGTCCTTCCCGGCCCGCCGCCCGTGAACCCCGGGCTAGCTCTCCGTTGCTCTCCCGGAGCTTGGGTCCTGGTACCGCTTGGCTCACCTGACCAGGCGTCCTTGAGGACGTTAGCCATGAAGGCCCAAGATAACAGGCATACTTCTTGCACGTGTGTGCGCTCCGGCCAAAGCCAGAGGTCTGTGCTGTTCAAGAACCGCAATCTTGAGGCAGCCCTGGTGCCACGTGAGGGGTCACGACCTCTGCTTCAGCCCTGGAGTTATAACCCGAAAAGCACTCTAGCATTGAGAGGCTTAACAGACAAATAGTTTGTGTTCCAAGAACGTTTTTCCAATTACATTCCCTTTTCTGCAGAAAAGGGAAATATCAGCCTCTCTGTACTTCACCGGCACCTGGAATCAATACCTCATCTACAGTTTTAGATTGTAATCTCCCCAAATCAACTGTGAATGTCCATTGGAAGGACTGATGCTGCAGCTGAAGCTCCAATACTTGGGCCACCTGACGTGAAGAACTGACTCATTGGAAAAGACCCTGACGCTGGGAAAGACAAGGCAGGAGGAGAAGGGGGCGACAGAGGATGAGGTGGTGGGATGGCGTCACCAACTCGATGGACACGAGTTTGAGCAAGCTCCGGAAGATGGTGAAGGACAGGGAGGCCTCGAACGCTACAGATCATAGGGTCGAAAAGAGTCAGACGTGACTGAGCGACTGAACACCACCACCAAAATAAAACCTCAGAGAAAGAGAGAAAGTGCCTCAAAGGTATCCAGCAGCCATGAACACCACAGAGCTGGTGGAGGCCCAGGGGAGCTGGCCTTGCCGCGACCACACGCTCTCCAAAGCCTCTGAAGGCAGAGACCGGGCTTTCTGCAGAAAGCAGTTCACAGCCAGAGCACGCCGGCCTCTCAGTGCCCTGAGGTCCCTGTGGTCTCCGGATGGGCCAGCGTGGGAGGGGCTGCCTGTCCCAGAGCTGCCCGAGGGGCCCCGGGGGACACCCCGTCTCTGCGGGCCTTTAGGTTCAGCCTCCACCCTGCTTCCTCACTCCCCCTCTGATCCCAGGTCTGGTGATGGGGCCGGGTGTGAAGAGGGAATACTGCATGGAGTTGTCTCTCCGATGTCCCTGTGTGTGACGTGAGACTGTCCGCAGGGTGGGAGAAATCATCGTGCGATCTGGAGAAACTGGCTCATCCAGCTTCTAGCAGGAGCTTTCCCTACCATATGATGATTGTATACGTGTAATGAGATATAGTTCAGCCCTAAACAGTGGGACACTCGGACAGCTGCTCCTGCGTGGGTGAGCGTACAGGACGCTGTGCTCGGGGACACGAGCCGGTCACAGAAGGACACATTCCCCGGGAGGTCCCTGGACGGGCCAGGGTCACAGAGGCTGGAAGCAGGACGGGGAGGGGCCGGGCCCTCGGCCGGGGAGGTGAGGAAGGCCTGGGGACGGCCGCGGGCGTGGCCGCACAGCTGACTGCCTCAAGCCGCTGAGCTGTGTGCGCACCGTGGTTAACACGGAAAGCTTCACCTTACGTATGTTTTACCGTGATTTTTGTAAAGGAAAAAAATGTTCACTACAGAGGGGAGGCAGGGGTGGCCGTGGGCCTCGGGGAGGAGGGTGGGAGCCCCACAGGCTCTCCCTTGCGGCCGTCAGTCACGCAGGGTCGCCCTGGGGACGTGCACCGGCGCGGGCGGCGTGACCCCCTAGGCGGCCTGGGCAGCGCCGTGCGCCGGGCTCCGGGGGGGCGGGGGCCTGTATCCGGGCGGGCCGCGCTGACACCTGCCTGGCCCCCTGCAGGTGTGTGGCAATTCAGCGACGACATCAAGCAGATGACCGGGCGGCGGCCCAGCCTCTACTGGCGGCTGTGCTGGAAGTTCGTCAGCCCCTGCTTCCTGCTGGTGAAGCCCCGCCCCTCGACCCCGCCCACCCTCGGCCCCGCCCCTCAGCCCCCGCTCCGCCCTCCGCTCCGCCCTACGCCCCTTCGCTCCGGCCCCCTCCGGCCCCCTCCCTCCTGCCCCGGGCGCGGGGGCGCGTGTGCCTGAGGCTGGGGGAGGGGCTCCCCTGTTACAGGACAACCCCCCAGGGCGGGAGTCCGCAGGTCTCGGAGCTCGGCCGGGAAGGCGGGCTGGCCCCCCAAACCCTCCGGTCTCCTGAAGGCGTGGCCCCCACCCTGGGCCCACCGAGACCACCGCGCGGGCGGCAGGGTGGTCCTCACCCGACTGAGGCCTGTGAGCGGCTCTGCCCGGAGGTCGTCGGCCGCCCTCTGGCTGGAGGCCGGGGAGGGCAGTCAGCCTCTGGGTCAGCGGGTGCTCGGTCGCCAGGCGGGACGGGAGTGGACGGGAGTGGACGGGGTTTACTCACAGCACGAGCCTGGGCCTCACCGACACGTGCACTGGCTGCTCGTGGCCTGGGCCGGGCTGGGCAAGCTCAGGCTCGGGGGCAAGTACCCCAGTGGCCTGTTGCGTTGGAACCCGGCCGTGCGTCCACACCACGGCTGCAGGGCCGGGTGGCCGCGGCCAAGTTCCGGTGGCTCAGGACCCCGGACTGTCCCCCCTACCCAGTGGGGCCGTGCGGCCCTGAGCACAGAGGCCAGGCAGATGGGGACCAGCAGATCTCAGCCCCCGCCCCCACCCAGCCAGCCCAGCCCCCCGGATGTGAGGGGACACGGGCAGCCCCGACCCCCAAGGGCCAGCAGGAGAGGACCTGGAGCGGAGGCGAGGCTCCTGGTCCAAGCCCACTCGGGGTCACCGCCCCTGCTTCCAGACAGCGAGGTGTCCTGCTCCTCCCCACGTGGTAACCCGGGGATTACAGGGGGCAGCAAGAGAGCCCCTCCATCAGCCCTGAGACGCAGGGGGATGTGCCCCCCAGCGCCAGGGCCCGCAGCCTCAGGCCAGCGTGTGGGGGAGCCTCCTCCAGAGTCCCCGCTTGGGAGCCCCTGGCCCCAGCTGCCCCTGACCCTGTTCCTCGGTTTCAGTTTGTGGTCGTGGTCAGCATCGCGACCTTCAGGCCCCCGCACTACGGAGCCTACGTCTTCCCCGAGTGGGCCAACGTGCTGGGCTGGGCCATCGCTGCGTCCTCCATGTCTGTGGTCCCCATCTACGCCGCCTACAAGCTCTGCAGCCTGCCTGGCTCCTCGCGGGAGGTGCGTACCTGCACGGGGCCCCCTCTCCTGCTCGAGGCTGTCGGCGAGGTCAGGTGGGAGTCGCAGGCCTACTCCCACCGGCTCGTCGGACCAGCTGGAGAGTCTGGAGTGGGCGGTGACCATGCTGGGTATGAGGGCTGGGGGGTGCGGGCACTGTGCCTGTGTGTGTGTCTACACCCACGTGTCTCTGGGTGTGTCGTGTGTGTGAACCTCTGTGTCCTTACGTGGGCAGGCACATGTGTGTCCTCGCCTGCGGTGTCTCTGGGTGTGAGCACGCCCGCTCTGCATTGCGCAGATGGCCATGGTCTCAGGGTGGTGGCGGACTCGGAACCAAGCCCACCCAGGGCTGAGCCAGGGCAGCGGGGCCGCCAGGCAGGACCCCCATGAGGGCAGAGGTGGCTGGGCCTCTGGGTCAGGCCCACTGCTGTGTCCCCTGTGGAGCGGGCTGTGGGGGTGACCTGTGACCCGAGCACAGGGGTCTGTCTGCCTCCCACTGTGGTGCTGGGATTCCTGGAAGAAGAGATGGAGACCATAGCCCCACACGTGCTCTCGGAGCCCTCAGACGCTGCTCGGTGCCCAATCCCGGTCTCTCTGAGGAACGCGGGGAGTGAAGCCCCTGGCTATACCCCAGCAGGTCCAAGTGTTCCCCGAGGGCCACGCGGCATCTCTCTGGCTTGGACGCAAAGGCGGGGGCCCCTCGCGGGCTGGCCCCCGGCCCGTCCCTCAGTGTCAGGCAGGCCCAGCCCAGGCCCCTGCGGCTGCAGCAGAGCTGGATGGTGTCAGGCCGTGGAGGCCCCGCTCACAGCCCCCTCGCTGGTCTCCGGGGGGCAGCCCTGCAGAGAACTGGCCCTGGGAGAGACCCCTCTGTGTGGGCTGGGGAGGGGGGCCTGCAGGCCAGTGGGCTGGACCTCCCACCAGCCAGATTCTGCTCCCTAGAATCTCAGCACTGGGGTGAGGGGGTCAGTGACAACCAGGGGGGACGCCCGGCCTCAGACAGTCCATGGTCCAGCTGCTGAGAGGCCCGGGGGAGCTGTCCAGGGGGACAGGCAACAGAGGGGGGACCAGCGACCCCTCTGGCTGTGAGAGACGGACAGCGGGGCCTCCTGACCCCCACTCCACGGGAGCCCCAGGAGCTGCTGGAGCCTGCAGGCCCCGGTGTCCGCAGGGTCCGCCACTGAGACTCCACGCCCAATCCTGGTTCCCTCCGATCGGCCTGGACTGTGCTCCAGGGTCTAAGGAGACCTGGCCGTCAGCCCCTGCCCTGCGTGGCGGGCACCCCAGGCCTGCCTACTGTGCTGGGCCGGCACCCACGGCAGCCCCTTCTCTTCTAGAAACTGGCCTACGCCATCACCCCCGAGACGGAGCACGAGCGGGTGGACAGCGGGGAGGTGCGCCAGTTCACGGTGAGTGCCGCGGGGGGGCTCCTCCCGCCCCAGGACGCCAGCGGCGGCCACAGGCGCTGCCCGGCCCAGTCCCTCCAGCAAGTGGACACTGACTCAGACACCCTGCAGGGGGCATGGCCGGGCGGGATTAGCGGACAGAGAACTTCACTTACGGAGACTGCAGGGTGGCTGACTTGGCGCAGGACACTGTTTGAGCTTTGTTTTCTGTCTCCTCCCTTCCAACTCTGATGTCTTTATTTCTTCTACTTTCATTAGTCTACGCTGTGACATCTTAACTAACTTCTTAATTTAGACCCTGGATCGTTAATTTTCAACCTTTCTTCTTTTCCCACATAAGCATTCAAGGCTAAGAATTTCCCACAAAATACCCTGGTGGCTGCATTCCATAGCTTTTAACATGGCATTTTGTTTATTATTTAGTTCTAAACATATTTTAGTTTTCGTTGTGACTTCTTCCACCCATCAGTAGCCTGTAACTCTGTCTGAAATCCCCAAATACATGGGGATGGTCTATTTTTTGTTATTCATTTCTAAATTAACTGTATTGTGTTCAGATACCTTTTTACCTGTTCTTTGAAGTCTGTTAAGGCTCCTTTGTGGCCAAGTACCTACCCAGCTTTTATAAATGTCGCTTGTATCTTTAGATGAGATGTCTTCCCCAATTGTTGATACACAATTCTCGTTCTGTCCATTAGATCAGGCTGGTAACTGTGTTGTTCAAATCTTCTACGACTTTGCCCATTTCAGCTCTGTTCAGCCATCAGTAATCAGGAGACATTTACGGAATATCCTACCGTGAAACCATATTTGTCCATTTTCCCCTGTAGTTCTACTGGATTCCACTTTATCTGACCTGAACCAGTTTTCTGGGACTAATATGGGCTCAGGATTATCAGTCTTCCTCAGAACT
Organism: Capreolus pygargus; assembly: GCA_012922965.1. Lineage (NCBI taxonomy): Eukaryota > Metazoa > Chordata > Mammalia > Artiodactyla > Cervidae > Capreolus > Capreolus pygargus. Next base: position 795,009 of record SNSB01004421.1, on the reverse strand, counting down.
CAGCCTGTCCTCTCGCCCTTGAGGTGCTTTTGCTCTTAAAGTCCTTTTTGTCTAGAGGACTATAGCTGCACAAGGTGTCTTTAGAGTTTACATAAAACATCTTTTGTAGTCTTTTAACTTCCAAATTTGCAGTCATCCTAAAAATTTAGGTGTCTTTTGCAGACCTCAAATAGACTGAAATATTTTAATCTGGCAATTGGGCAGATTAATCTATTTACCTTTGTTGGGATTACTGATATAGTTGGGCTTGATTCTGCTATCTTTTTAACTCTGTTCCATTTTTTTATGTTTATTTTTCTCCTTTATTGTCTTTTATGATTGATTTTGGAGGATTTGTTTTCTTATTCTACTCTTTCCTCTCTATTTATTTGACACTTATATGCTTTATAAATTTTATGCTTGTTTTTAAAATTGTGCTATGTGTATTTCTTTTAAGATTTTTTTGATGTGGACCGTTTTTTAAGTATTTACTTATTTGGCTGTGTGTGGTCTTTATTTGCTGACACAGCTTTGTCATGTGGGATCTTTCATTGCATTCATTGCACGAGCTCAGTAGTTGTGGCCCCCAGGTTAGTTGCTCCACAGCCTGTGGGGTCTTAGTTCCCTGTCCAGGGACTGAACCCACGTCCCTTGTGTTACAAGGCAGGTCTTACCCACTGAGCCACAAGAGAAGTCCCTGTAACAAGCACATTTCACTTCACTTCAAGTATTAAGTTAAGCATTATATGAACCCCCATCCTGATTATCACAAGGACTTAAATTTTCCTCCTATTGAGTAATGATACTAATAATTAATAATTTTGGTGTTTAGTCGCTAAGTCGTGTCTGACTCTGTGACGCCGTGGACTGCAGCACACCAGGCTTCCCTGTCCTTCACCATCTCTTGGAGCTTGCTCAAATTCTTGTTTGTTGAGTCAGTGATAATATCCAACCATCTCATCCTCTGCCGCCCTCTTCTCCTTTTGCCTTCAGTCTTTCCCAGCATCAGGGTCTTTTCCAGTGAGTGAGCTCTTAATTAATAATGAGCTATTATTAACCAGTGTTGCATTTATGTCTTTTTTAACCCACAAATTAGGCACTGTTACTATTGTTGTTATCGCTGTTTTCTCCAGAAACTCCTCTGGATGAGTGTGCACATCTGGTGTTTATTTGTTTGTTCACTGTACGTTTTGGCATCTACATCTTTCCTTGAAAGATCAATTTCTTGCCTCTCAAAAAGTATCCTTCAGACATTCCTCTAAGGGAGTGTTTTTTAATGTTTATTTTTAACTGAAGCATAATTGCGTTACAGTATTGTGTTGGTCTCTACCAACATCGTGTATCTATGAGTGTCTTTACTTTGCCCTCATTTATGATAGAGTTTGTGCAGGCATGTGGTTCTCAATTGAATCACCGTCTCTCAGCATTCTGACGACAGGGCTTCTCCACCTGCCTCCCCACAGTCCTGCTGGGATGGGAAGTCCTGTGGGGCAGGGTCTCCTGTGGGCAGGGTCTCCATGTCCTGTGGGGTGGGGTCTCCATGTCCTGTGGGCAGGGTCTCCGTGTCCTG
>SNSB01004421.1:731218-772021 GCA_012922965.1 Capreolus pygargus | reverse complement strand
TCCTGCACGGTGACAACATGCCCAGGCGCCCGGCCCGAGCCCCAGACCAGGGTTTTCCTGGGTGTCAGCACGTGGCCCTGAAAGCACAAATTGCCCTCATCAGGGGGACATTCCAGGCCTTGGAGTCAGGGGCAGACGGCCAGACCTCACCAGGGCCGGGCAGGCTGTGCCGTGGATGTCTGCTGAGACGCTGCGCCACAGAGACTACGGCGGCATGGACGGTCCTGTCAGATTCTCCCCTAATTCAAGTGGGGACAAGGGACTGGCCCCTGGGGCTTCTGACCTTCTGGAGGAAAGACAGCAAAATCTGAGACATTTGGCTCCACACGAGAAGGAGGGGCCTTGAGTCAGCTTCCAGGGAAGCCAAACTTGAGGTCAGGTTAAGAGAGAGGTGAAAATGGGGGGCCACCAGGGAAGAATTGGAAAGCCTCAGCTCTCAACTCAGCCTGGAAAGAGAGACTTAGAGAAAGCTAACCATTCAGAACGAGACGACCGGGTGGCCAGCGGAGAGGACTGGAGATGCCTGGTGGGGGGCATCCAGCTGTGAGTGGCTGCACAGAGCAGCCTCGGAAGTCCAGCAGGAGGAGCGTGGCTGCAGATAGCAGGAAGGCTGCCTGGAGGAGGTGGTGTGAGGCTCCCAGGCGCTCTCTCTGCTTACAGGGTCTCCCTTTGCTTGCAGGCCCAACACAGAACCAGGAGCTTCTGGAGGCCCAGGCCCCGCCTGAGGTTGTATGATTGAGCACCAGCACGGATGGAGGTGTGACCAGGTGACATGTCTGGGGACAGTGTCACACAGATGCAGTTTATTCAGAGAGTTGTGTTTATTTCACGAGCAGACTGTCTCCTGCTCCAAGTTCTGAATGTTGTATGAAAGAGTAGAAGTAAATGTTTATGTCCTGTCCCCTGCACGCACGCACACACACGCACACACACACTTACAGACACACACACGGTGAACCCCAATGTCACTGGAGCCTCGAAGTCCGTTGAGCGAGGGCTGCACCCTCTCTGTGACAAGATGCGCATGAGGACCCGACCTGACCGGCCCAGGGGAGTGCCCTGCTCCCAGCTCTAACGGGCGCAGCACGAGCCGGCCCGGCCTTGGGCAGCGGAGAGGCCAGGCAGGGATGGTGTGCAGGACCACACCCAGCCCGCCCCAGGAGCCCGGCCCCAGCTGCCAGGCAGGCCTCACTGTGCTGCCAGGCCCCGAGCTCAGGCCACCCCTCCTCTGTCGGGGGTCTCACACACGGGGATGCCACCGTGCCACCCATGCTTGCCGGGGCCGCTCCCCTCCACTGACACCCCGGGACCTGTTGCTTCTACTCCCGGGGCAAGGCGCGTGTGGCCCCTCCTGTGCCCTGCAGGGCTGTGGGCAGACGGGAGACCCACAGGCCCTGCGGCCTGCGCCTGCCAGCTCTGAGGGTCCAGCACCTCAGCAAGTCCTCAGACGCCTCCTCCCACCTTTGCCTTCCTCGTGGGCCTGCCTGGCCTCCACCGCCCAGCCCTTTGCACACCAGGCGGGGATGGGGGCAGCGGGCAACACAAGAGTCACATGGACAGCTCGGGGTGGGCAGCTCGGGGTGGTCGGGCACCCGGGCTGCCGCCCCAGGCACCTCCAGCTTCCACTTCCTCGTCAGCATGTTGCTTGTGTCTGGGGCGGTTGTGGCTCGTTTATGTACACCCACGTCGGGGACAGCGTTGCTGGACACACTTACACCGTTTCAGCCCAGGCCGCACTTGTCTGGGCCCCCCGCCTCTCTGCACTCAAGCCTGGCTCCCCGTGCACCTGGCGGGTGCCGTCTGCCCCTGCGGCCCGCTGTGGGGCCGCCATGCCCTCTCCCGGGCAGGCTCTGCACCCTTGTGGCAGACTTTCCCCAAGGAAGGTCGGGGCTGCAATATGGGTCTTGATCAGTCAGGGGGGGTGATTAAACAGCAACCAGACACAGACCTGGAGCCCGGACAGAATGCTGGAACCTGGGGAAGCAGGCAGGGCACCAGACGCATCACCTCCAAGTGGCCTCTTCCTGCTTCCCCCTCAAACTTCTTGGCCTTCAAAAGCCGCTGGGCTCCCCTCACGTTCCAGGGAGGAGAATCTATTATTTGTTCAAAAATAGGTTGCCAGTACTGACCCGGGGCATGTGAGCCTCTCCAGAGGGCCCGCCTGGCTGTTTGTGTGATAATAACAGCTTAGCGCACTGAGGCTGAAGCCTGTCATCTCATCAATCGTCCTCCTGGGAAGCTGGTCCCTCGATGAGGGTTCAGCCGGAGTGGACTGCCCACCAGCGCCTCCCTGGGGGCAGAGGGGTCAACCAGCCCAGCCCCCTGGAGCCCATCAGGACACACACTGCCCTCCCCAGCCCCCCATCCAGCCAGGACACTCCCTGCTGCCCGCGGGTGGGCACGGCTCCCTGGGGCCGGGGCCGAGGCAGCCTTCAGAGGAACAGAGGGCAGAGATCGGTCGCCCGCTGGTCCGCACCCTTCCCTGACCCCAGGCCCCTTGCCGCCGGCTCCTCTAAGCCCCGAAGCAGCAGAGTTTGGCAGAGGATATGCAATGGAGAAGGGCTGCACGGGATGAAATGCTTCCCTCCAAACTTCATGTGGACACCCTGGCCCCCAGGACTCAGGATGGTTTTTAAAAACATGATCGAGCCGAACAGGGTCATCAGGGAGGGCCCTAATCCAGCCTGTGTGCTGTCACCATGAGGGGAGGGGGGCAGGACACGGGGACAAAGGGCGGGTGGGCGAGCTCAGTGAGAGGCGGCCCTTGGGCGTCCCCAGCCTCCAGCACTCAGACCAGGAACATCCGATGTCAGAGCCACCACAGGGACCCAGGGCCCTCCTGACGCCCTCTCCAGGCCGCCCACCACTCTCTGAGCAGCCGTCCAACAAACCGTGGTCCAGCAGCCACGACGACCCAGATCGTCTTTGTGCTGGGCCACGGGCTCGCGACATCCGCTCTCCCTGACAGCTCCTCTGGCAGGGGAGTGATCCCGACTCCACCAAGGGTAACATGAGGAGGGCGCCCACGTCCCCCCTGATGTCCAGCATCCAGGACTGACCGCTCACGGCTGTCTCACTGACCCTGCTCCCTGCCCCAGCTGTCTCGCTGCATCTCAGCGTGCACGATATCCGCTGCACCCAGGGCAGGCAAGGTGCGAGCTGGGAAGCTGGAAGAAACGGCGAGGAGCTGCAGGAACAGCAGACACGTTTATTCTCTCCGGGCTGGCACGTCAGCCCGGCAGACACGCTGTGTTCTCTCCTCTCGTGGCTGACCCAGCGGACACAGCTCCAACAGCCTCAACAGCACAATGCAGCCGCGATGAAGCCGCAAGGGCTTTTCCGGGTGGAGCTTACACAAGCTCACAGAACAAAGGTAGCCCAAGGCCAAGCGAGTACCTTGTGATGTGCACACACAGTGCTCTAAGCGATCTTGGTGGTGACAGAACTGTGTGTTTACAAAATGTGGGGCCAGAGCAAGAGGGCACAGGCGAGAGAGCCTGGCCACCGCCATCTCGGCTAACCTGCTCTCTCCCGACAATGGCCAACCTCACTCCGCTGGAAGTCACCACGCCCAGGAGCAGGAGCCGACCTGCTTCCAGGGCAGGAGGAGCCAAGAGGCCATCGTGCATCCTGTCACCCCAAACAGTGCCTGCTGCTTCCACATTTGTCCGTGGTAGCACCTCAACTGCACTTCTGGAAGTTTCTCTTCATTTTTCCTGCAGGGACCCTGCACAGTTGTCTCTGAATCGCTGAGGTGAGTGGGTGCAGGGTGGGGCATTCCCTGCGCTCAGGAAACACCCAAAGTTCAGCATAGAATGGGGCTCAAAACAGCCACAGTTCTGCTCCAGCGAGCCCAACATCCCTCACCTTCAGAGACACAGCCACGAAAACTCCCATCATATGACCACATCTCGCCCATCCCACGTGGACCCTGGACCCTGAAGGCGGAGCTCCAGAAGAGCAGGCAGGCTCAGCCAGCTGCTGGGGTCCCAGCAGGGAGCCACCAGGAGGGGATGATGCTGAACCTGGTGAGAACACCGGGCATTTACCATCTGAATCCATGCCACCAGCTCTTACAACCCACCTCAGACACAGTCAGTAAACATGAGAAAATGTGTGCTCGAGGGTACACGTTACAGCCCTCGTTTTAATAACTGAGGGCTGGGAACAACCCAACTGCCTATCAACCTGTGCAGACCGTTGGGTAAATGGTGGTGTGTTCAAAACCACAAAACGGAGACACGTGTGGCCGTGAAGAGATAGAAGGGATACCACTATTCGCTGTAGGGCGTTTTCTCCAGGTGCAGGGGAAAAAAAAACCTCACTGGCGTGGGATGGGGAGGGAGCTTCCAGAGAGAGGGTACATGTGTATCCCTCTGACTGATTCATGTTGATGTACGGCAGAAACCAATGCAGCACTGATGCAACTGTCCTTCAATTAAAAATAAAGTTTTTTTATAAAAATCCAATGGGACCTCTAGAGATGAAAAATATAACATCTAAAATGAAAATTCACAAGATAAGCTTAACAGCGGTTTAGAAACCTCAGAAATTTATCAAGAAGCTTAAATACATAGCTTTCAGTTCAGTTCAGTTGCTCAGTCGTGTCCGAGTTTGTGACCCCATGGACTGCAGCATGCCAGGCCTCCCTGTCCATCACCAGCTCCCAGAGTTTACTCAAACTCACATCCATTGAGTTGGTGATGCCATCCAGCCATCTCATCCTCTGTCGTCCCCTTCTCCTCCCACCTTCAATCTTTCCCAGCATCAGGGTCTTTTCAAACGAGTGAGTTCTTCACATCAGGATTGGAGCTTCGGGATCAGTCCTTCCAATGAATATTCTTCATTGGGCTGATTGCTTTTAGGATTGACTGGTTTGATCTCCTTGCAGTCTAAGGGACTCTCAAGAGTCTTCTCCAACACCACAGTTCAAAAGCATCAATTCTCAGTGCTCAGCTTCTTATGGTCCAACTCTCACATCCATACATGACCACTGGAAAGACCATAGCTTTGGCTAGACGGACCTTTGTCAGCAAAGGTTCTCTGCTTTTTAATATGCTGTCTAGGTTCATCATAGCTTTTCTTCCAAGAAGAAAGCATCATTTAATTTTATGGCTGCAGTCACCATCTGCAGTGATTTTGGAAGCCATGAAAATAAAGTCTGTCACTGTTTCCACTGTTTCCCCATCTATTTGCCATGAAGTGATGGGACCGGATGCCGTGAGCTTCATTTTTTGAATGGTTAGTTTTAAGCCATTTTTTCACTCTCCTCTTTCACTTTCATCAAGAGGCTCTTTAGTTCTTCTTCACTTTCTGCCACAAGGGTGGTGTCATCTGCATTTCTGAGGTTATTGCTATTTCTCCCAGCAGTCCTGATTCCAGTTTGTGCTTCATCCAGCCCAGCGTTTCTCATGATGTACTCTGCATTTAAGTTAAATAAGCAGGGTGACAATATACAGCTGTGACGTACTCCTTTCCCAATTTGGAACCAGTCTGTTGCTCCATGTCCAGTTCTAACTGTTGCTTGTTGACCTGCATAGATTTCTCAGGAGGCAGGTCAGGTGGTCTGGTATTCCCACCTCTAAGAATTTTCCACTCTTTGTGGTGATCCACACAGTCAAAAGCTTTGGTGTAGTCAATAAAGCAGAAGTAGATTTTGTTCTAGAATTCTTTTGCATTTTCTAAGATCCAACGGATGTTGGCAATTTGATCTGATTCCTCTGTCTTTTCTAAATCCAGCTTGAATATCTGGAAGTTCTCGGCTCACATACTGTTGAAGCCTTGCTTGGAGAATTTTGAGCATTACTTTGCTAGCATGTGAGATGAGTGCAATTTTGTGGTAGTTTGAACATTCTTTGGCATTGCCTTCTTCTTTTTTTTTTTTTTGAATTGGAATAAAAACTGAGCTTTTCCAGTCCTGTGGCCACTGCTGAGTTTTCCAAATTTGCTGGCATATTGAGTGCAGCACTTTCTCAGCATCATCTTCTAGGACTTGACATAGCTCAGCTGGAATTCCATCACCTCCACGAGCTTTGTTTGTGGTGATGCTTCCTGAGGCCCACTTGACTCCACACTCCAGGATGTCTGGCTCTGGGTGAGTGATCTCACCATCGTGGTTACCTGGGTCGTGAAGAGCTTTTATTACAGTTTTCCTGTGTATCCTATGTCACCTCTTCTTAATATCCTCTTCTGCTAGGGCCACATCCTTTCTGTCCTTAATCGCGCCTATCTTTGCATGAAATATTCCCTTGGTATCTCTAATTTTCTTCAAGTGATCTCTAGTCTTTCTCATTCTATTGTTTTCCTCTATTTCTTTGCATTAATCACTTAGGAAGTGATACATAGCTTTAGAAGGTATTCAAACCTAAGCAAGAAGGGATAAAAGCTGAGAAAATTAACACGGCTTCACCAACACTGGGACAGCAAACCATCTCATATATATACCTAACACCACCCCCCAAAGAAGAGACAGATAAAACATATGTGAAGGTATCTTGGCTGCAATGTTTTAAAATTTAATGAAACTCACAAACTGAATAAGTTCAACAGGACTGTCTTGCTGATCCTGCTCACTATACCAAGTGTCTCACTGTTCCTTGATCCCAAGGTAGTCAAGGCACAAGCAGGAAAGCTGGAAGAAAACTCAGGGAGCTGTAGGGACCGCAGGCACATTCATTCTCTCCCGACTGGCACAGCAGTGGCAGCAGCAGACCCACTGCACTCTCGCCTCTCAGGACTGACCCAGCGGACACAGGCGCGACGCAGGCATCACGCAGCCCCTTCACAGCACAGCCAACACGCTGACACACGCTGACACACACACACACACACACACACACACACACACACACAAGCTTAACATAGCCCCTTCACACCAAGGGCTTCCCTTGTGGCTCAGCTGGTAAAGAATCTGCCTCCAATGTGGGAGACCTGCGTCTGATCCCTGGGTTGCAAAGATCCCCTGGAGAAGGGAAAGGCTACCCACTCCAGTATTCTGGCCTAGAGAATTCCATGGACTGTACAGTCCATGGAGTAGCAAACAGTCAGACATGACTGAGCAAGTTTCACTTCACAGCACAGCTAACACACACATGCATGCACGCACACACACACGCACACACACACACACACACTTTCCAGATGGAGCTTATATATGCTTACAGAAGAAAGGTTGCTCACACACACACACAGACTTTCCAGGTGGAGCTTATACATGCTTACAGAAGGTTGCCCGTGACCAAGCGGCAACATCATGATGCACACGCTCAGTGCTGTAAGTGATCTTAGCTGTTACAGAATCATTATTTACAAAACGTGGGGCAAGAGTGAGAGGATGTGGGGCGGGAGAGTCTGACCACGCCATCCTGGCTAATTTGCTCTTTTCCTACAAGAACAGACAAGGGAAACTACTACAGCAAATTGCTGAAAACCAGTGACTTTTTATATAAATTCTAAAAGCAGCCAGAAAAAAATAAGACTATGCACGGTTAAACAAACATAGGCATAACCGCCAATTTCTCATCAGTAACAGTGTAAACTGGAAGATAATAAAACAATATTCAACATGCTGGAAGAATGCCCATCGACCTAGAATTTGATACTTAATGAAAATCTTTCAAAAAGGTGAAAGCACATTAAACGCAGTCTCATTCAAGCAGTGGTTGACAGAATTCACCACCAGTGGATCTGCCAAACAAGAAACTCCTAAGAAGTTACTGAGGCTGAAGGAGTAAACAGCAGCTAGAAGCCAGGCTATGCGCAAAAGAGCAAAGAGAGCAGAAGTAAATTTTACTTAAAAGATAATAGACTGTTTAGAGCAAAAACGATGGTGCAGCTGATGGCGTGCTTAGAAGCAAGTGAGGACTGAGGTGGCCTCTCCCCTGAAGCGGGCGCCTACAGCAGGGAGCCCAGGTCCATGTCCTTCACCCTGAGCTGCCCATGGTATCATCCTCAGGGGCGGTGGTGAGTAGTTCCTGGGGCCAAAAAATACGGTAAAAACTTAGGATCACACGAAGAGTCCTCTCGGCTCGGGGTTGACCGTGAATGAAGTATAGAGAGGCCCCTGGGGGAGAGGGGCGCTCCCTGCAGCCCTGGATGGCTGCAGCGTCTCCTCCTTCCCCGGGTGAGCCCACCCCCATGAGAAAACGATGCAGAGCACCGGCTCCTGACGGTCCGCGGGGTGGGTACGCGCGCACAGAGGTTCTGATCTCACACAGCACACGGAGCCGACATTTGAGGGGCCCTGAGAATGAGTCTCACTCTGGTGAACGGTTTGCATTCGAAGAACCCAACCAAATGCGCAGGCCCACCAGGTTAGTTCTCCAAATCACCAGCTTCATTCTCCAAAGATCACCTATGAACCAGCACCAGGAGATGCTCAGATACATGAGCACTGGTATGAATAATTTTCCAACGGTGGGCATTTTTCTCAGGTGGGAAAGTGAACCCCGTGGGAGCCACATCCTCACCAGGAGGGCCGGGCATCAACACAGGGCGTGACCTGGAGTCTGGAACCTGGGTGGGCCCCAAGCTCCCACACGCCATAGCTGACGCACAAACAGCAGGACACCTAGCTATGCAGGACAGCTCTCCTCCCTGTGTGCCAATAACTAGCTGCACCTCGGATGAGACTGGGAGAGGGGTCTGAAGCTGCACCCAGAGCCCCTCCCCGAGGCCCGCCTGCATCCTGGCCTTTGGGGGCCGTGAGCCCCACCCCCCTCTCCCACCCATCCCTCCTTGGGCTTCCACAGCTGGCGCTGGTCTGTGTTCCCCACAGGTCACAGGCCTACAGCGCACCTCCCTCCACTGCAGAGCAGCGCAGCGGGGGCAAAGCTGTGAGGTGGGGAGCAGCCTGGCCCTGCAGGGGCTCCCCCAAGTGTAGTAGGAGCCAGGGCGTGACGGCCAGGGCACAACTCACTGCTAAGGGGGACGGATTTTATACTCAGGGTGACAGGGGTCAGCAGAGGGTTTCCAGCAGGGGGGTGGCTGTGCTGAACAGAGAGCAGGCTGGAGGGGAAGACGGAGAACGGGGTCCAGCTACATGCTGTCCCGGTGGCTGGGCCAGCAGGGCCACGAGCAGATGCTGCATGAGTACATAAGAGGCAGGGGAGTCTCCGATGTCCTCAGGGTCCCTGGCCCGTCTCCCAGGGGCATGGCCCTGAGCCACCACTGCACTCCGCCCTCTGCCTCATTCCTGGGAGGCCTCCAGCCCTCCACTGCTCCTGATCCAGCAAATCGCTCTCCCGTCCACCCCCTTCTCTGAAACCCTGAGCATTCACTGGGGCTTTAACAGCATCTACCACTTCTATAAATGCTTAGCAACGTTTTTGATTGCCTGAGACAGAAGGAAAAGAGAGAGAGAAGTAGATGTGAATAGGAACGCAGATGGTACGCTCTCCATCACAGGGAGTTGGCCACTGGGCATGGGCAGCTACAGTGAACCAAGGGTCCTGATTCCACAGGCTCTCGGATGGAAACAGGAAGAACACGTCCCCTTCCAGAGGCCATCAGGGCATCTCTCAACAGGAAAACGTGAGCACCATCAAGCCACACAAGTTCCCTCCCTCCCTGGAGCCCCAGCCAGACTCTCCGTCCAGCAGGCGGTGGGTTCTAATGGGAGCTCTTGAGGTCCAGGTTCAGCCCCTGATGACGGTGGCTCCCAGGACGCACTGGAGAATGATTTTTACAAATTTCTTCAATGCTCACATATTGATATAAAGAGATCACTCTGGCTTATACATCAATTCACTTGAACTTGATCCTCACTAAATAAAATGACCTATTTGTGGTCTATCAAACATACATTGTACACCTACTTTAATTATTAGAGAGAAGGACACACTGACCAGAAGAACGTCCATGTTGAAAGTAAAGACTAAAAGCCGCTCTTCCCGAGACCGGACGCGGGACTTTCTGTGATAAAGACTCCCTTCCCAGAGGCAAGGCCAGGTTGACTCCGTCAGCGTGCTCGTCTGTTTTTGTTTGTTTCAACCTTAAAGAAATGTATCCCTGACTTGTTTAACGTTCTTTGCTTTTATAAGATATAAAACTGTGCTGAAAACCACGCTTTTCCGGAGCGGTTTCTCAGAGAAACCAGGGAAGTGGGCCTTTGGCCTGGTTCTTAGTTTGGCTCAAATCAAACCCCTTTCTAATGACTGTTGTTAGTTCTGACGGGGGGGGGCCCGCCTTTCTTTTAGAAAGGCTGCGTTCTTCTTCACACACGGCCCACCTGGGGGCTCATATCTGAACACAGCGAAAATAAACACGAAACGGTCGCTGCCTTTCGCGCGCCTATTTTTTTCCGCCTCCACCTCTCACGTCGTCGACCCAACTCCAGACTCAGGCTGAGGGACCGCGCGCTCCCCTACGCCACTTGGCGTCGGCCCGGGTCCAGGGGTCCCGCCGGCTCCTCGGAAGGAGGCTGCGCGCGGCCCGGCCCGCCGCCCCGCGGATACCCCTCTCCGCGAGACTTCCCTCGAACCGCCGGAATCGCGGGGCACGGCGGGAGGACGGCGCGAGGACGGCGCGGCGGATGACGTCACACCGCGCCGCCGACGCAGGCGCGTGCGCAAGGCCGGTGGGACTACGCTTCCCAGGGGGCCACGCGGCGCGCCCACTTCCGGGGGACGGTGAGAGGCCGGGAAGCGGCGCGGCGGCGAATCCAGCGGCGACAGGTCGGCGGCGACAGGTCGGCGGCGGCGAGCATGCGGGGCAGCCGGCGGCCCGCGGCGCGCGGCGCGTTCGTTCCCCGGCGGTGGCGGCGGCGCGCGGCGGCTCTCGCGTGAGCGGCGGCGGCCGGAGCGTCCGGCAGGGCGCCGGGCGGGCGGAGTGCCCGCGTCTGCGAGGCGGCCCGGCCGGGCCCGGCGACGGCACCATGTGGAGCGGCCGGAGCTCCTTCACCAGCCTGGTCGTGGGCGTGTTCGTGGTGTACGTGGTGCACACCTGCTGGGTCATGTACGGCATCGTCTACACCCGCCCGTGCTCCGGCCACGGCCGCTGCATTCAGCCCTACCTGGCGCAGAGGCCCAAGCTGCAGGTGAGCGCGGGCCCCCAGCCGGACCGCCACCCTCGGGCGGGGCGGGCCGAGCCGGGCGCCAGACTCTGTCCCGGGCGGGGCCGCCTCTCCGCCCCTAGCCCCAACGACCCTCGCCCGCTGCTGGCCCCCTGCCCCGCCCCATTCAGCGGCCAGCCTCAGGCTTCAGCAGGTGTCCCCCTGCGGCAGGCCTGTCCCTCACGGCCATCCCGTCTCCGCCGAGTTCTGTCCCCTGAGGCACGGAAGGCATCTTCCGTGCGGCGGCCGCTCAGGCCTTCCTCTGTCAGCGCCCGGCGCTTTCTGCCAGGGCCCCCGCAGGCTTGATTTTCCTGACGGTCCTTCTTCCAGCTCAGTGTCTACACCACCACGCGGTCCAACCTGGGCGGCGAGAACAACGTGGATCTGGTCTTGAACGTGGAGGACTTTGACGTGGAGTCCAAATTTGAAAGGTATGTATGTGGGCAAGGTGACTGGCAAGCCCCGTAGACATTGAGATTGTTGAAGAGTCAGTGTGTGAGTGTGAGAAGTGGTGTTATCAACCCTCTTGTGCACGGTGGAGCATTTCAGCTGCAAACATCTGTGAAACGTAGGCAACAAACTTCGTTTCACTTGAAAGTAGCAGCTGACCAGTTTGTCACTTAGGAAGTAGCTTACGCGGCTTCTAACAGTTGTGGGATGCAGCATGGCCCTGGGGAGTTTCCGGAGCAGTGGGGATGGATGCAGACGGCGTGGAGAACAGAGCTTACACAGTTCCCACAGCAAAACTTGTGTTTTCCCAGCAAAACTTGTGTTCTCCCATCAGAAGTGGTTCAGTTCTGTCATCTAGAAGGGAAAAGAGAAAGGTGGAGGGAAGAATTTAGCAGAAAATCAAAATTAAGTGAAGTGTAACTTTACAGAAAAGAGCAAGCAGTATAAACATTGAAGTATGTAGCATAACTTTTTAAAGCTGCATGTAACTGATGGTTCTAGTTTTTTGTTTCAAGAAATGTTATTTTAAAAGCAATGTGCTCATCACGAGTCGTCCTCTTCCATCTTTGTCGTCTGGGAGGCATCAAGACGAGTACTGGGGTGTGTGATGTTGTGCAGAGCACGAATCCTGTGGGAGAGCTGCTGTGGGGACTGGGCAGGTCATGCGTGCCTGGGGTTGGCCCGCAACCTCAGCGGCCAGTATGCAGGCCTTTCAGCTTTGCGGCAGTTGCCCGTGCTTTCAGAGTACGTTGCGTAAATGTACGTTTAGGACTTCAGGAACATCTAGGCAGGTGGGTTTCACTCTTAGTACATCTCTGCTGACAGTGATTGGTTTGTGTTCAAAACGGCATTTTTTATAGACATACTTGCATAGTCTCCACCTCCATAGAACAAAATACTTATGGGGTTACCATCATCATTTGTGTTGTTTCAGGACAGTCAACGTCTCTGTTCCCAAAAAAACAAGGAACAATGGCACGCTGTACGCCTACATCTTTCTCCACCATGCCGGCATCCTGCCCTGGAACGACGGGAAGCAGGTGCACCTGGTGAGCCCACTGACCACCTACATGGTCCCCAAGCCAGAAGAGGTCAACCTGCTCACTGGGGAACCGGCGGCACAGGTGAGCAGTGCCAGCGGAAGGAAGCCTGCTGGCCCCTTGGAGTCCACACGTGTCTGCACGTGAGTTAGTGATGTGCAGTCTGAGTGTTCGGCAATCTTCTTTACCTGGATTCCTTCTCAGCTCACCAGGCCTCTGAGCCCTGGGAGCGTGTGTGCAGGGCAGAGAGTTGGTGCAGGCTGGGCCCCCTCGGCTATGGTCAGACTTGGAGCTGGTGATGCTGTGCTGGGGCAGGATAAGGCAGCGCTGGGGTGTCGATTCTAAGGATGTGACCTAAATTAGGAGAAAGGCAGGAGTACAAAGTGTTTCTCGTACACCTAGAAAACCACACGTGCAGGGAAGACTGGTGGGCGCGCACTTGGCCGTGACTGCAGGGGAGGACAGAACAGGTAGCCTGGTGTTTGGGGCCGTGTACCCTAGAAGGAGAGTTCTTCACGGCCAGCAGCGGCAGCTCACCGGAGGTGTCCCCACTGTCTCCTCTGTGTCCTGGAAAGGGCCCTGGGTTCCCTTCCCATGCAGACTGCACAGCGCTGCCCCAGGGTCTTCCCGGGAGCCCAGCAGCCTGTGGAGGGTGGAGGGTGGAGGGCGGCTCTGCATCGGGCAGGTGCTGAGTCAGCGTCAGCTGTTGCTGCTTCTGGGAAGACAGTTCTGGTGTTACTGCTAGAGCTGAACTGGAGCTGGAGGGTGGAGATAAATAGAGCGTCGCTGTTCACGGGACTGCTCAGATCCAGCGTTAAGATCTCCCCGCCAGGAAGGGTTTGTTCTGAATTCGGTGGATTTAGGCTTGTTGCCCAGGTTCGGGCACGCCCCCTCCAAACGGCTGGGTGGGGCTGCTGTAGAAGCGCCTAGGTTCAGGCTCCTTCCAGGCTGTAGGGTTTTCCTCTCCAGACTGCCCGCGCCTCCTGCCCCTGTTCCAGGGCTCGGCCTTCCCGGGGCCTCCGCTCGGGCTGGGGGCCCGGGACAGGAGTCTGAGACCCAGGACCACGTGCTCGGGAACGGCAGACCTTTGGCTTCTGCTGTGAGCAGGCGGTGGGGAGTGAGGGTCTGGGCGAGGGCCGCTGGGATCCCCCGCGGGCTGCTCGGGCCTGTGCTCTCTGCTCGAAGGCTCCGTGAGGGTTCCACACCCCCGCCCCAGACCCGCCGGGCCCCGCCCCTCCCAGCCTTTCCCTGCTGAGTCAGCGCTCATGGTCAGCAGCAGATCGAGGCCAAGAAGAAGCCGACGAGTGCCCTGGACGAGCCTGTTTCTCACTGGAGGCCCAGACTGACCCTAAACGTGATGGTGGACAACTTCGTCTTTGACGGGGCCTCCCTGCCCGCGGACGTGCACCGCTACATGAAGATGTAGGTGCCGCAGCTCGGGCCTCGCCGCTGAGGCCCAGGGCAGGGGGTCGCTGTAGTTCACGTGCCTGGGTTGAGCCTCGCTCGTCACCCCTGTGCCGACAGCAGGGGGGGATCCGGTGGGTGGGGGAGCCCCCTCTTCCCGCCTCCTCGTGTGGTCTCACGGATCACAGCTGCCACCAGGACCCGGAGGGAAGAAGGGAACAGTGGGTGTTTGTCTCGGAGGGAGAGTGGAGAACCTGATTCGGCCGAGTCACCCTGCACCCTGGAGGCTCTGCCCTGTCTGCATCCCGCGAGCTTGCACTCCACTCCCTCGGCTTAAACATTGATCGTTAGGTCATCCTCTTACCGTTACTGACCATCATAAGCGTAACTGTTAAAACCGGCTTAGGTCACCCTGCGTCTCTGCGCTGCAGGGAGCCCCCCCAACGCCCAGCCCGGCCCCGGGTCAACATGTAGCACCCGGAAATGCGGATGAAAATTGTTGCCTTCCACACTTCGCAGTGGTTCCTCTGGTGTGGTTACAACGTTTTACCTTTTGTAAAGTCAGGATCTTGTTTTTTAACGCTGGGTGCATTCATAGTTGATAGTGTGTGGGTCACTGGGTGAGAGGCCCCTGCCCGCCCCCGCCCCAGGAATGCGGCCTTCAGGTCTCACCACAGCCTGGACACCCCCATGTGGGCACACGCACAGCCCCTCGTTCTTCTCTGTGTTGTGAGTGGCGTCCCACCGAGCGCCCAGTGCCCAACCTCACTGCGTCCCCCTGGTGGCAGCTGTGAGGGGGGAAACGTAGCGCGCGGGCCCCTCCGCTCCCCTTGGGAATGCGAGTCCTGGGCCTGTCAGCGGCCAGAAGCCGCTGGCGTCACGGTTGGGGGCGCGGTCTGTGAGGAGGACCCAGAATCTTGGGGCTTCAGTCCTCTTGGGTACGGGAGCCCCCAGGTGACCTGGAGACGGCTCTGTCCCCAGGATCCAGCTGGGGAAGACGGTGCACTACCTGCCCATCCTGTTCATTGACCAGCTGAGCAACCGTGTCAAGGACCTCATGGTGAGTCGGCCACCCCCCTGACCCCCGATCCCATCACAGCTCACACACTGCGGGCAGGCGGGCCCTACCTGTGATGAGCATGGAACCTTGGACAGCTGCCCATCCCCCGAGTGGCTGTGGCCGTGGCTCCATGGGGGCCCAGGTGTCTGGTGTGGAGGCCCGGCCTGTTCCCAAGGTATCTGGAGCAGAGCCTGCCTCCTCCAGGCTGGCCCCCAGTCACCTGCTGCCCCTGGGGTGGGCTGGACTGACCGCAGCGGTAACAGCTGACACCTGAGGTTGCTTACCGCTGCAGGCATCATGCTGGGCGCCTTGCAGCACCCGAACAGGCATGTCACAGTGTCCCCGACCCGCAAGGACTCATTTAGGGTCTGGGAGGTGGCCTCTCCATGGAGGCTTCCTGCTTAGTGTCTGCTGGACAGAGCTCAGCTGTGTGGGGCCCGCTGACCCACATGTGCTTGCCTGGGGCTGCAGGGTTGGGTGTCACGGGACACCTCCCCTTACACACAGTCACACATCAATTCCAAGTGTCCTCAAGGGCCCCATTGAGGGCCACCCCTCCCTGCAGCTCCCGCCGCCCCTGTGAGTGTGGCCGCCCTACCGTGTTCTCCTCGGGGCAGCTCAGCGTCTGCTCCTCTGCTTGACTCAGCTGCCCAAGTGGGTCCCCACGCCTGCCCAGGAGGCGCCGGCACCCAGGGCTGTGGTCACGAGAGACATGTAGAGTTCGGGTGATGGAAAGGAGCTTGAGGAGTGAGGGCTTCCTGGAGGAGACACCTGCAGGTCCTCAGAAGACGGTGTGGTTGCTGGGCCCACGGGGGCCCAGCTTGGCGCAGGGCCGGGCCTTCACCGCTCCCCCCTGCAGGTCATCAACCGCTCCAGCACCGAGCTGCCGCTCACCGTGTCCTACGACAAGATCTCACTGGGGCGGCTGCGCTTCTGGATCCACATGCAGGACGCTGTGTACTCCCTGCAGCAGTTTGGTGAGGGTGCCGGGCGTGCCCTGGGAGTGGGGAGTCGGGGGAGCCCAGAACTTGGTGCCTATCCACCTGTGAGGCCATCCCCCTTGGGCCCCATGGGATCCGAGGAGCTCCTCTGCAGACGAGGTGACCCCTTGGGGCTCTGTAGTGTGGGTCCACGTCACTCCTCACTTGGGGCCTCGGTTCTCTCCAGGGTTCTCAGAGAAGGATGCTGATGAAGTGAAGGGGATCTTTGTCGACACCAACTTGTATTTCTTGGCGCTGACCTTCTTCGTGGCTGCGTTCCACGTGAGTGCTCCTGGTTTTCCAGTTTTCCTCCCCTCTCCCCACCCTCCAGGAGAGAGGTCTGCACTCAGGCTCGACCAGCTGAAGGGCTCGGCTTTGTCTGTTTGGAGCCATTTTGAAAATAAATCAAAATCAATGAGATTAGCAAAATATGCGTTTCCTCGTTCGAGGTTTGGCGTGGCGATTCCAAGAGTTACAGTCTGGTCCTGCTGGGAGGGTCTCAGTTAGACGCAGCAGCTGGCAACTGCCAGGAAAGCCCGTGTGGGGCTGTGCTTGAGGCTAGAGGGCAGGGGTGAGGCCCATGCGCCCAGCTGTAATAGCGGGTCCACAGGCCAGGGGAACCAGAACTTGTCAGAGCTGCGCCAGGGCCGAGGTCTCCCTGAGTGGACAGCATCTCCAGTCAAGCCTGTGCTCTCCCACACAGCGTGGGCACTCATCACTGTTCTGTCGTCTTTCAGCTGCTTTTTGATTTCCTGGCATTTAAAAACGACATCAGTTTCTGGAAGAAGAAGAAGAGCATGATCGGCATGTCCACCAAAGCAGGTAGCAGCTCAGGGCTTGCCCGTGTCCTCCGAGGTGCCCCGCGGTGGGCGGGTGACGAGCTTACTCTGACGCCCACAGGGGTGGTCGCCCAGGACCATGCGGCTCTTGCTTGGGACGGGTTTTAGGTCCCCATGGGAACAGCCTGGGAGGGTGAGGGCAGCCTTCTGGTGGTGGTGAGCACCTTGTTCGCCAGGGGACGGGCTGCGGGGGCCGGTTCTCGAGCTCATCTGCGTGAACTCAGGGTCCCGCAGGGCGCCAGGCTGGCTTCCCAGCAGGGGGTGGTTCTTCAGCTCCTGTGGGAGTCACTCCCGAGGGCTCAAGTGGCCCCTGCGTCCAGGGTCCGAGCCTCGGGGTCCTCTGTCCTGCCCTCTGACTTCCTCGGAGGGGAGGACGCCGCTGAGCCCCCCAGCCCCCTGCTGGCCTTTCCCCGTGGTGGTGTGAGCAGGGTTTGTAGGGCCTGGGACCCGAGTTGCTGGCGGGCACTGCCCTGCAGGGGGCATTCCCACAGCCCTGGTGGCTCCTGAGCCTCCGCTGGGAAGACAGGCGCGGGCACCGTGGGGTCCCATCAGGAGCCGTGTTCCCCACACCCTGTCCGTGTCACTGTGTCAGCGAGTGTGTCTCACATACCTCCCAGCCCCTCACGGTCGTTCTGCGGTTTCCACTGCTCCCTTTCAGTGGACAGAGGGGAGACGTGCTTGAAGGGCCGAATGCCTGTGCATGTGTGTACCTGTGAAGGTGTGGGCATGAGTGTGCACCTGTGGGTGTGCGTGTGGGCGCTGCCGGCTGGCCCCGCCCCGCGCTCGCCCCGCCCAGCCGTCCCAGCGTACTTGGTTGTGGGTGTGGGTGCGTGTGGCGCTGCCGGCCGCCCCGCTCAGCCCGCCCGTCCCCAGTGCTGTGGGAACTGTGGGCGTGGTGGGCTGGCCCCGCCCCATGCTCGCCCCGCCCACCCGTCCCCAGCATACGTGGGTGCGTGTGCATGTGGGCGCTGCCAGCTGGCCCCGCCCCGCGCTCAGCCCGCCCGTCCCCAGTGCTGTGGGAGCATGTGGGCGTGGTGGTGGTGGCCCCGCCCTGCGCTCGCCCTGCCCACCCGTCCCAGCGTACGTGGGTGTGGGTGCCGGTGCGTGTGGGCGCTGCCGGCCGCCCCGTCCCGCGCTCAGCCCCGCCCCGCGCTCGCCCCGCCCGCCTGCCCCCAGCATACGTGGGTGTGGGTGCCGGTGCGTGTGGGCGCTGCCGGCCGGCCCGCCCCCCGCTCGCCCCGCCTGCCTGTCCCCAGCGTACGTGGGTGTGGGTGCCGGTGCGTGTGGGCACTGCCGGCCGCCCCGCCCCGCGCTCGCCCCGCCCGCCTGTCCCCAGCGCACGTGGGTGTGGGTGCCGGTGCGTGTGGGCGCTGCCGGCCGCCCCGCCCCGCGCTCAGCCCCGCCCTGCCACCCCCAGTGCTCTGGCGCTGCTTCAGCACCGTGGTCATCTTCCTGTTCCTGCTGGACGAGCAGACGAGCCTCCTGGTGCTGGTACCCGCGGGCATCGGAGCCGCCATCGAGGTGAGAGGCCCACCTGGGCGCCAGTCTGCGTGCTGCCTCAAAAGTCCTGGGGCCCAGGACAGTGCGGGTCGGGACCGGCGTCTGCCTGCGAACTGCCCGGCCTGGCTAGGGTGAGGGCTCCAATGCCTAGCTTCTCCAGTGGAGCTCCGCACAGCCCCGTTTGACTCCACCTGGAAGTCCCGCATCCCCTCCGCCCGCGGGACGTGGTAACTCGGTGGGTGGACCCCGTGGCTCTCGCTGAACTGATGCTGTGTGGATCAGGATGTGTGGTGGGGCGGTGTGCGGGTGATGGGCCAGGGTGCCCGGTTTCTGTAGTCCAGGGCCCCTTGGGCCTCCGGCACCACCCTCACCAGGACCCTCAGCGTGGCTGTGTCCAGACCCTTGCCTGTGGGCACCCCTGGGGAAGTGCTGGTTGGGTCCTCCCGCGGCCACAAGCCATGTGGAGGCCGACTTCATGGCTGTTGTGCTGACCACACCTCGGGGAGGCAGCCACCTGGAGACACCTGGCCATGGCAGGACGTGGGGCTCTGGGCTGCGTGGAAGAAGGTGCCAGGGCAAGTCTGGAGGTGGCTGGGGGTGGCTAAGCATAGGTGAACTAGGCGGGGACTTGGTGGTCTCCAAGGGTGGACAGACTGGGTCTGTGCTGGAGATGGGTGTTGGTCAGGGGCCCGCCGAGTGGTCGGGCTCAGCTGGGGTGCAGTGCAGCCCGTGCCTGATCAGTCTCCATCCAAGGAGCGGCCATGGCTTCTGGGTCCTGGAACCTCAGGTGTGTGTTTTCCCTTCTCAGCTGTGGAAAGTGAAAAAGGCCTTGAAGATGACTGTCGTTTGGAGAGGCTTGCGGCCCACGTTTCAGGTAGGAACCCCATGCCCCCCCGTGTCCTCTCGAGGACCCGTCACCTTCGTTCTTTTGCAGCCCGCCCATGGTGCAGGCTGACCACTGCACGCATCCCTTGCCTGCGTTCCCGCGATGTACAGTCCTGAGGGCAGGTGACCGTCTCGTGGTCACCTGTAGGCCCGCAGGGAGACGCAGGGGTCTTGGTGTGGGCGGGGCGGCTCACCTCTCCGCAGCTCTGGCTCCCCTGGGGTCTCCCATCCCCGGCTATAGGAGCAGCAACCCCCACCACCCCATGACCAGGCAGGACGCTGATTAGCCCAGCTTAAGTGGAGTGTCCCACGGGGGTGGGGTCCCCCCTGACCACACCTCGAGGGGCTCTCCGGTGCCGAGCTTCCTGGGGTGTCAGCGGGAGGTTATGACCCGGTGGCTGCTCCGCTTGGTGTGGCGGGCCTCATGTGAAGACCCCTGGGACTGTGAGGGTCCAGGCATGCAGGTCAAGGGTGGGTCACACGGTGGTGGAGTCCAGCTTCTCTTCGTCCCGGTCACCCCAGCGTGTCTGCCCAGGCTGATGGAGAGCAGGGTGTTTACCAAGAGCCCAGCAGGACCAGGGCAGGAAGCGGCCGCGCCGCGTGACACTCAGGTCGACGGGCCTGTGTCCCAGGCTGTGTGCTCGCGGCTGTAGTTGACCCCATGCCTGGCTGGATTCCCCCTGCTCAGCCTAAAGCCTGGTCCCCTCTCGGTCACAGCCGGGCTGAGCCCAGGCGCCTGCCTGGCCCCTGGGGTAACGTGCTTGTGTGGCACTCCTTTGCAGTTTGGCACTTACAGTGAATCTGAGAAGAAGACAGAGGAGTACGACACCCAGGTGAGTGGCGTGCTCCTGCCTGTGGCCGCCCGCAGAGAAGGCCCGTCCTGGGTGTGGGGCATGCCCCACCGTAGCCGAGACCCTGGGAAGCTGCCTGCTGGGTTTCTGACCAAGGAGGGGGCGCTGAGGCTCCCGGTCCCAGTCCCGTCCTGTTGGGAGACGTCTTCCTCCCCGTGGGTAGCTGTGGGGCTGTAAGCCGGGTCCGGTCTGTGACGTGGGGTTCCCCCTCCCACGCAGTTTTCGGGTTGGTTCACACATCCCTGTGCAGGGATTTTGTGTTCTGGTTTCACGGGCATTGGCTGCACCCCAGTCTTCACTGGGTTTCAGTAAAGCCCGGATCGGAATCGAGGGTGGTGAGCTGCCTTAGTCAGCAGGCAGCCCCAGTGTAGAGCCTGGAGCCTTTCTTCAGAGTCCTTTGCTGGACATCTGGGCCCCCACCTGCCGCTGGTCGGGCTGTGAGTCTGGCTGTGTCGGGGGCGAGTGTGGATCCGTCACACATTCGTAGTGGACGTCCTATGGGTAGATGCTTGCCAGCCTGTGTCCTCCACGCAGCCCGGCTTCACTGCCCTCGACGTCCCGCTGCTGGGCCCGCGTGTCTGTGGGTCTAGGTGGCTTGAAGGCCGGGCCCTGACCGGGCACTTCCTGCCCCCAGGCCATGAGGTACCTGTCTTACCTGCTCTACCCGCTCTGCATCGGGGGCGCTGTCTATTCGCTGCTCAACATCAAGTACAAGAGGTGAGGGCGCCCTGCTGACAGCCACAGGTCCAGCGCAGCCTTACCCTCGGCTGCGGTCCTGGCTACCTGCTGCTGGCCCCACACGGCCGTCTGGTCCCCGCGAGGTGGGGAGCACTCGTGGGAGCAGAGTTGGGGCTGCCATACAGCCCGTGTCAGAGGGGCCCCATCCTCCCAGCGCAAGCATCCCTGACAGCACCGGCGCTTGGGCCGGGTTCAGGGCCGCCACAGGCTCCGTGGTTCCGTCCCGCTGGAGGTCGTCGGGGGACGTCTGTCGGTGCCCAGTCTCTGCCATCCCCTCAGTGGGGGCTCGAGGGAGGCCGTATCCATGCAGGTGGCCTGGGCTAGCCTGCCGAGAGCAGCCCCTGCCGCGGCACCAGAGAGGGCAGGTGTGTGGGGGGCTCGGTCACGACACGGGCTGAGCAGTGTCCCCGTCATCTGTCCTTGCCTTCCAGCTGGTATTCTTGGCTGATAAACAGCTTCGTCAATGGTGAGTCTCCCGTCTCGGCACCAGTGTTTGCAGTGGGTCACGCTGGTCTGCTGCCGCGTGGCCTAGTGTGGTGAGAGGTTCCCTGCCCGCCCCGCCCCGGGTCCCCATTGCTGGGCCTGTGGGGTCGGCTATGGGCATCGTGTTTTCATGAAGGAGTCGGTGTGGGCAGCAGATGCCACTGCTGTGGGGCACCGCAGCCCCTGGCCCCGTGAACTGGGGCAGCACGGCCCACTCAGCTTGTCCAGACCATGAGCTACCGCTCCGCAGGCTGCCAGGCCTGGCTTGGCGTGTTCACCAGGTGTGGGAGGGCCCCGTCTCAGCCTGAGCAGGAGGCAGTGGGTAGCTGCAGGCGGAGCTCCCGGGCGTCTGGTGTCGGCGGCCCCGATGCCCAGCGGTGGGGGGCGAGGGCAGGGGCAGCCCCGGGCCCTGTGCCTCCATGTCCATGTCTCGCCAGGGGTCTACGCATTCGGCTTCCTGTTCATGCTGCCCCAGCTCTTTGTGAACTACAAGGTAAGAGGCGCTCCCTCACCCGTGAGCCCCACGCCCCTGGGCCCCCCAGCCCTGACGCACCCCGTTTCCTTGTCCCCAGATGAAGTCAGTGGCCCACCTGCCCTGGAAGGCCTTCACCTACAAGGTCAGTGCGTCACCTGTACGAGCCCCTTGGGGCCTGGTCCTCACAGCCGGGCCATGTGTCGGCCGTGCTCCCGTGGAGGCGCATTGGGGGCGTTGAGGGGGGTTCTGCTTCAAGCACAGAGCCCTGCAGTGGCCGTGGAAGCCTGGGGTCCCTGCCCCAAGCCCCACAGACGGTCTCCCGAGTGACAGCCATGCTGCTTCCTGGCACCACGCACCCTATGGCGGGTGGACGCCCTTGACCCCCCAGTGTCTGGGGTGCTGCTCCCTGTCCACCAGGCGGTGGGACCGGTGGTTCCGGCCCGGGCTGCCAAGGGCTGTCTGGGCATGTCGTGGCCTGGCCACATGCAGAGGCTGGCACCGCGTGACCCTCCAGTAACCGTGAACTAGAGTGTGCTGGGTCGGGGGTGGGGGACGGTCAAAGCTGCCTTCTGCTTTGGATGTGCGCGGTGATTCCATGCAGGCCGGCTCCATGACCCCAGGTTCCTGGGTGGTGCTCCTCCATGCTGTTTGCGGAGGGCGGGTGGGACGCTTGGCCATGGTGTCTGTGCCAGGGTCACCGTGGGCCCAGGCCCCCCTGCTGCTCCCCGATTTAGTGGCTTTCAGATCACTGGGCAGCAAGCGTCCATGGGTGACCGCATGCCCGAGCGACTCTGGTCTCACGGCCCCGCCTGCCCACAGGCCTTCAACACTTTCATCGATGATGTGTTTGCCTTCATCATCACCATGCCCACCTCCCACCGGCTGGCTTGCTTCAGGGATGATGTGGTGTTTCTCGTGTACCTATACCAGCGGTGGTGAGTGTGGCCCCAGTCCTGCTTCTGTGGGGGAGACACTGGCAGGTGGGGTGTCAGGGCCCAGGGCCCTGTGCAGGAGCGCTACTGTCTGTCTGACCGCCCCGTGAGCACGTTGCTCTCCTGCTCGGACGGGCGTGAGGCGGGCCACAGCCCCATGAGCACATCAAGAGCCCAGGCTCGGTCTCCACCTTGGTGTGGGTACAGCTGTCGGCGGTGGCCTCGGGAGCAGAGGTTTGGCCTGACCGTTCTGAGAATGTCGGGAGGGTGCAAGGCAAACCTGCGCTGGACTCCCACGGGGACTGAGCATCTGAGTCCTGGCTGTCATGCACCCAGGACACGTGTGTTCGCTCTTGCACGCCAGCCGGCCTGACGCCCACACGGTCTGGTTGCAGGCTTTATCCCGTGGATAAGAGTAGAGTGAACGAGTTTGGGGAGTCCTACGAGGAGACCCCCCGGCGGAAACCCCACGCAGACTGAGCCAGACCCGGCACGTGCAGCCGCAGTGCAGGCAGGGCGCGGCTGCGGAGGGTCAGCGGCGCGGGTGGGCCTCCTGCCATCACCGCCTCTACGTTGCCAAACCCCCGAGCGTCCCTTGCGGCCTCGGGTGCCTCCACGTCGTGTCCGCAGCGCTGCCGGTGCCGCCCGTGCGGACCTCCGTCCTGGTCGCTGGGCCTGGGAGCGTCTGGTCCTAGTGGGTGCTGGGCCGCTCCTACGGGACCCCCACCCCGGATTCCGTCCCGGGGTCTGTAGGCGCTCCTTGGGGATGTCACATGCCTCCTTGAATCCATTCCGTATAGACTCTGGGATCAAATGGCTTTTTTCCTTTTCATTTAAATTCGACTATTTTAAAGCTTAATGTATGTATGTTTCTATTTTAAAATAAATTTCTCTGGCTGTACACTTTCCTTGGCCTGACATGACGTGGACGGCTTCAGATAGCGGTATTTATCCCGTTCCCAGAAACGGACACACAGTCGGTTTGTGTATGTGCTTATTAACAGGAGAATGTTTCAAAAATCTCGGACCACAGCTATTCTTACATGTCTGCGTCTGGTTTTGAAGCTGAGTCGTCGCAGTCCTGGGGGTCAGCAGACGAGTTTTGTTAGAGAAACGCCCTAGGGCTCACAGAGGGAGAAGCCGGGCAGGAAGGTGTCTTCACGGACAGGGCAGATGAGGGTGAGAGCTGGTGGGGGACATGGTCAGTCGTGTTCCCTGAGATTCAGTCTTGGAGCCTGCTGGCATGGTGTCTGGGCACGTGAGCACGTCAGCATCTCAGCCACTGAGCTGGCTCTGAACCCAAACCTCATCAGTGGGATCTCCTTGGCGATATCTGCACTGGCAGGCTGTGGCCTCCAGCGATGTCTCCAGGAGTGCATCCAGGGCCCCTCTGTGGCCAGAACGTGGGGCTAGGTGTGGGCTGGCGCCGAGGCAGCTCTTAGGGCCAGATTCGTGTGTCCTTCCCGCAAGTCCTTGAGGCCAGACAGAACCACACCCAGGAGTCAGCTGCCAGCACGTGCTGCCCTGTTACAGGATAGAGTCTGCTGACTGAGAAGACATCCCTGAAAGTATATCAGAATATATTGTAAAATGAAGGGTTTACAGACACTCAGAAGTAGGAGGAACTCCTCGCAGCGAACCTGCTCTCTGAGAAACCTTACAGGGAGTCCTTCCAACAGGGATGAGGACAAACAGGTGCAGATCTGATCTGTGCAAAGGAGGGGGAGCCCCAGAGACAGCAACCACATGGGTGAGTCTAGACTGACTTGCTCATTTAAGTTACCTAAAAAAAATCACCAACCACTTACAGCTAAAATAACAATGGTGTTTTGTGAGGTTCCACAAAGCCAGGCAGGGGGTACTCGCGATGTGGCTCCTGGTGAACTGCGAGGGGTTACAGACAAATGACCTCTGAAGTAAATCAGGCAGTGGGGGAAACACTCGGTGCAGGACTGAACAGGACAATGTGGAAAGAGGAGTGAGAACAGGGGACAAGTCAAAACCTGCAGCTGAAACCCAGCCTGCCAATA
Source organism: Capreolus pygargus (assembly GCA_012922965.1). Taxonomy (NCBI): domain Eukaryota; kingdom Metazoa; phylum Chordata; class Mammalia; order Artiodactyla; family Cervidae; genus Capreolus; species Capreolus pygargus. Next base: position 747,304 of record SNSB01004421.1, on the reverse strand, counting down.
ATCACATTAAATGTAAATGATTCAAACACCCCACTAAAAGGCAGAGATTAACAGACCAAATAAAAAGCGGGCCCCAAGCACACAGGTCGAAATCAAACACTGAGACCATATCTACGTTAACATCAGGAAAGTGTATTTTAGAGAAGTGTCAATAACGTTACCAGGAAATAAAGTATTTTTATAAAAATAAAGGTATTCCCAAAAAGGACATAACAATCTCTTATTGAGTCCATAAACATTTATGTTGAAATGTTGAACATATTGAAAATATACAAAACTGTTTAGGAATGCAAGGAGAACTAGTCCACAGGGCAACCTCAATGCTGTGTCAGAGGCTGACAGACGTGTAAGGAGATCTCTCTGAGAACAGGGGGACCTGAACACGTTCACTCTACCTGACCTGTTGCAGACACTCCTCCCAAATTCAGAAGTGTACACACTTTTCAAGAGCATGCAGAGCATTTACCAAGAATATTCTGCACAATAAAACCAGCCTAAACAAACATAAAATGCTTTAAGAACATGCAAATTATGTTCTTCAGCCCCAGTAAAATAGAGTTAAAAATCAAAAACAAATCTGGGAAAATCTCCAAATATTTAGAAATTAAATATCACCACTTTGAAATAAACCATGGATCAAAGAAGAAGCCAAAAGGGCAATTAGAAATCATCTTGAACTGAATGAAAATGAAAACACAGAATACTCATGTTTGTGGTATTTAATGGGGCGACAGAGGCACAGCTGCAGCACTGGAGAACTCCAGCAGGAAAAGACTTCCGTGTCCTCAGCGTTCGCCTTCGGAAACCAAGAGAGCGGCTGAGACCCCAGGAAAGGAGCACGGCTCGTGTGACAGCCGAAACCCGAGATGCGGAGAAAAGCGCGCAGAATACTAATAGGAACAGTTGTTCTCCAAGATGATCAATAAAAGGAGCAAACCTCCAGCCAGACCGAGGAGGAGGAGAAGAGAAAACGCAATCACAGCATCAGTTAAGAGGGAGGAGACAGAGCCAGATCGCACATGTGTCTGAAGAACAGTAAGAAATACCAGGGTGGTTTGTACCGACACAGCCAACCACGAGGAGAGACGGATGGATCCCTGGAGACACAAACCAGCCATGCCCCTGAGGAAGCCCAGGACCAGATGGCTCCCAGGGGCCTCACTTGGCATTTCAGGAGTGGGAGGTACCAGCATGTGGGTACCATTCCCAGGAGAGTGAGCAGGATGCCCGCCGAGGCCCCGCACGCCCAGGCAGACGGACCTCGTGCTCTGCCCCGATCCCCAGAGCGGCCCCGCAGGCTCCCGTCTGTTTCTGCTGAGCCTCACAGATCAAGTCTCCTCTCACCCGCGTGCTTCCACTCCCTGGCCCATGTTTCTGAGGTCAGACCTCCCCACCTGGAGCACGTCCTTTAGAAACCGGCTGCTCTGGGTTTCTGCCCGCATGAGTGCCCTCACTTACCGTCGTCCTTAAAGACACAGCCTGTGGCCTTCTGGGCTGTCACGGCTCCTCCCGCCTGAGGCCTGGGTGCTCTCCGCCGAGCGTGGCGTCCCCTCTGTCCCCCTCTCCAGGCAAGGCGCTGATCCCCGCGGCAGTGGGGGCCCTGGGGCTGTCTCAGAAGCGCCTCCTCCACACGGTGCTCCTCCACAGTGACCTGTTCTCATCTCCCCTCTTGTTCTCAGCCTCCGGGACCCTCTGTGCTGACCTCTGGGGCATTCCAGAGAGAGACAGCTCATGTTCCACGGCACTCATGTTCTCTGCTTGGTACTTAGTTCATGTATTGAATTTTCCATCATTCAGTAATGTGGTTCCAGATGTCCTGTTTGATTTTAACGGTTTCTGTTAAGCCTCCTGGTCTGTCTGAAGGCCTCCTCCGCCTGCCTCCATGTTTGCACGGAGGACAGGCCGGCTCTGGGGTCAGCATACTTCGGCGGCTGCAGCAGCTTTGCTTGTTGGGGTCCAGCTGCTCTTGCTCATGGTGCTGGGTCCTTCCTTCTGTGTGCTGGAGGGTTTTGGTTCTGCGCTCATATTCAGTATGGATCTTGGGGTGGCTGCCCTGGTGGTCCAGTGGTTAAGACTCTCTCTGCCAGTGCAGGGGACATGGGTTCGATCCCTGGTCCAGGAAGATCCCACCTGCCAGGGAGCAACTAAGCTCTTGTGCCTAGACCCCACACTCTGCGACAAGAGAAGCCCCCGCAGTGAGAAGCCCATGCCCCATGGCTAGAGCAAGACTGCACACAGAAGCGAAGGCCCAGTGCAGCCAAGAAGGAAATGAACAAACAGAAACTTTACAAAGAAAGCTCCTCTGAGCCAGCATGTTGGTGACTCCTTCCAGGGAGGATCAGAGCCGGGCCTGTGGGCAGAAATGCCTGGAGACCCTCCAGGGGTGACATAGACGATGTCTATGTGTATAGATGAACCCCATGAACAGTATGAGAAGGCAAAAAGATAGGACACTGAAAGAGGAACTTCCCAGGTCAGTAGGTGCCCAATATGCTCCTGGAGAAGAGGGGAGAAATAACTCCAGAAAGAATGAAGAGACGGAGCCAAAGCAAAACATTACCCAGTTGTCCCTGTGGCTGGTGATGGAAGACAAGTCCAATGCTGTGAGAACAATATTGCACAGGAACCTGGAATGTGAGAGCCAAGAATCAAGGCACATTGCAAGTGGTCAAACAGGAGATGGCAAGAGTGAATGTCAACACTCCAGAAATCAGTGAACTAAAATGGGCTGGAGTGGGCAAATTTAACTCAGATGACCGCTATATCTACTACTGTGGGCAGGAATCCCTTAGACAAAATGGAGTACCCCTCATAGCCAACCAGAGAGTCTGAAATTCAGTATTTGATTGCAGTCTCAAAAACAACAGAATGATGTCTATTTGTTTCCAAGGCAAACCCTTCAATATCACAGTAATCCAAGTCTATACTCCGATCAGTAATGCTGAAGAAGCTGAAGTTGAACAGTTAATGAAGACCTGTAAGACCTTCTAGAACTAACACCCAAAAAAGATGTCCTTTTCATTATACGGGACTGGAATGCAAAAGTAGGAAGTCAAGAAATACCTGGAATAACAGGCAAATTTGACCTTGGAGTATAGGATGAAGCAGGGCAAAGGCTAAAAGAGTTTGCCAAAAGAACACACTGGCCATAGGAAACACCCTCTTCCAACAACACAAGAGAAGACTCCACACATGGACATCACCAGATGGTCAACACTGAATTCAGATTGATTATATTCTTTGCAGCCAAAGATGGAAAAGCTCTATACAGTCAGCAAAAACAAGACCGGGAGCTAACTGTGGTTCAGGTAATGAACTCCTTATTGCAAGATTCAGACTTGAATTAAAGAAAGTAGGGAAAACCACTAGACCAGTCAGTCAGTCAGTTCAGTCGCTCAGTCGTGTCTGACTCTTTGTGACCCCATGAATCACAGCAGGCCAGGCCTCCCTGTCCATCACCAACTCCCAGAGTTTACTCAAACTCATGTTTATCGAGTCGGTGATGCCATCCAACCATCTCATCCTGTGTCATCCCCTTCTCCTGCCCCCAATCCCTCCCAGCATCAGGGTCTTTTCCAATGTGTCAACTCTTCGCATAAGGTGGCCAAAGTATTGGAGTTTCAGCTTCAGCATCAGTCCTTCCAATGAACGCCCAGGTCTGATCTCCTTTAGGATGGACTAGTTGGATCTCCTTGCAGTCCAAGGGTCTCAAGAGTCTTCTCCAACACCACAGTTCAAACGCATCAATTCTTCAGTGATCAGCTTTCTTCACAGTCCAACTCTCACATCCATACATGACCACTGGAAAAACCACAGCCTTGACAAGACGGACCTTTGTTGGCAAAGTAATGTCTCTGCTTTTTAATATGCTATCCAGGTTAGTCATAACTTTCCTTCCAAGGAGTAAGTGTCTTTTAATTTCATGGCTGCAGTCACCATCTGCAGTGATTTTGGAGCCTTAAAAATTAAAGTGACACAGTTTCCACTGTTTCCCCATCTATTTCCCATGAAGTGATGGGACCGGATGCCATGATCTTAGTTTTCTGAATGTTGAGCTTTAAACCAACTTTTACACTCTCCTCTTTCACTTTCATCAAGAGGCTCTTTAGTTCTTCTTCACTTTCTGCCATAAGGGTGGTGTCATCTGCATATCTGAGGTTATTGATATTTCTCCCAGCAATCTTGATTCCAGCTTGTGTTTCCTCCAGCCCAGCGTTTCTCATGATGTACTCTGCATATAAGTTAAATGAGCAGGGTGACAATATACAGGCTTGACGTACTCCTTTTCCTATTTGGAACCAGTCTGTTGTTCCATGTCCAGTTCTAACTGTTGCTTCCTGACCTGCATACAGGTTTCTCAAGAGGCAGGCCAGGTGGTCTGGTGTTCCCATCTCTTTCAGAATTTTCCACAGTTTATTGTGATTCACACAGTCAAAGGCTTTGGCATAGTCAATAAAGCAGAAATAGATGTTTTTCTGGAACTCTCTTGCTTTTTCAATGATCCAGTGGATGTTGGCAATTTGATCTCTGACAGAATGTGGTCCACTGGAGAAGGGAATCGCAAACCACTTCAGTATTCTTGCCTTGAGAACCCCATTAATGGTATGAAAAGGGAAAATGATAGGATACTAAAGAGGAACTCCCCAGGTTGGTAGGTGCCCAATATGCTACTGGAGATCAGTGGAGAAATAACTCCAGAAAAAATGAAGGGATGGAGCCAAAGCAAAAACAATGCCCAGTTGTGGATGTGACTGGTGATAGAAGCAAGGTCTGATGCTGTAAAGAGCAATATTGCATAGGAACCTGGAATGTTAGGTCCATGAATCAAGGCAAATTGGACGTGGTCAAACAGGATATGGCAAGAGTGAATGTCGAAATTCTAGGAATCAGCGAACTAAAATGGACTGGAATAGGTGAATTTAACTCAGATGACCATTATATCTACTACTGTGGGCAGGAATCCCTTAGAAGAAATGGAGTAGCCATCATGGTCAACAAAAGAGTCTGAAATGCAGTATTTGGATGCAATCTCAAAAATGACAGAATGATCGCTGTTCATTTCCAAGGCAAACCATTCAATATCAAGGTAATCCAAGCCTATGCCCCAACCAGGAATGCTGAAGAAGCTGAAGTTCAATGGTTCTATGAAGACCTACAAGACCTTTTAGAACTAACACCCAAAAAATATGTCCTTTTCATTATAGGGGACAGGAATGCAAAAGTATGAAATCAAGAAACACCTGGAGTAATAGGCAAATTTGACCTTGGAGTATGGAATGAAGCAGGGCAAAGGCTAATAGAGTTCTGCCAAGAGAACGCAATGATCATAGCAAACACCCTCTTCCAACAACACATAAGAAGACTCTACACATGGACATCACCAGATGGTCAACACCAAAATCAGATCGATTACATTCTTTGCAGCCAAAGATGGAGAAGCTCTATACAGTCAGCAAAAACAAGACCAAGAGCTGACTGTGGCTCAGATCATGAACTCCTTTTTGCCAAATTAGACTTAAATTGAAGAAAGTAGGGAAAACCACTAGACCATTCAGGTATGACTTAAATCAAATCCATTATGATTATACAGTGGAAGTGAGAAATAGATTTAAAGGACTAGATCTGATAGACACAGTGCCTGATGAACTATGGACGGAGGTTCGTGACATTGTACAGGAGACAGGGATCAAGACCATCCCCATGGAAAAGAAAGGCAAAAAGGCAAAAGGGTTGTCTGTGGAGGCCTTACATATAGCTGTGAAAAGAAGAGAAGCAAAAAGCAAAGGAGAAAAAGGAAAGATATACCCATTTGAATGCAGAGTTCCAAAGAATAGCCAGGAGAGATAAGAAAGCCTTCCTCAGCAATCAATGCAAAGAAATAGAGGAAAACAATAGAATGAGAAAGACTAGAGATCTCTTCAAGAAAATTAGAGATACCACAGGAACATTTCATGCAAAGACTGGCAAAATAAAGAACAAAAAACGTATGGACCTAACAGAAGCAGAAGATATTAAGAAGAGGTGGCAAGAACACACAGAAGAGCTGTACAAAAAAGACCTTCATGACCCAGATAATCATGATGGTGTGATCAGTCACCTAGAGCCAGACATCCTGGAATGTGAAGCCAAGTGGGCCTTAGAAAGCATCACTACAAACAAACCTAGTGGAGGTGATGGAATTCCAGTTGAGCTATTTCAAATCCTGAAAGATGATGCTGTGAAAATGCTGCACTCAATATGCCATCAAATTTGGAAAACTCAGCAGTGGCCACAGCACTGGAAAAGGTCAGTTTTCATTCCAGTCCCAAAGAAAGGCAATCCCAAAGAATGCTCAAACTACTGCATGATTGCACTCATCTCACACGCTAGTAAAGTAATGCTCAAAATTCTCCAAGCCAGGCTTCAGCAATACGTGAACCGTGGACTTCCAGATGTTCAAGCTGGATTTAGAAAAGGCAGAGGAACCAGAGACCATTCAGGTATGACCTAAATCAAATCCCTTATGATTATACAGTGGAAGTCACACATAGATTCAAGGGATTAGATCTGATAGACAGAGTCCCTGAAGAACTATGGGTGGAGGTTCATGACATTGTACAGGAGACAGTACTCAAGACCATCCCCAAGAAAAAGAAAGGCAAAATGGTTGTCTGAGGAGGCCTTACAAATAGCTGAGAAAAGAAGAGAAGCTAAAGGCAAAGGAGAAAAGGAAAGATATACCCATTTGAATTCAGAGTTCCAAAGAATAGCCAGAAGAGATAAGAAAGCCTTCCTCAGTGATCAATGCAAAGAAATAGAGGAAAACAATAGAATGGGAAAGACTAGAGATCTCTTCAAGAAAATTAGAGATACCAAAAGAACATTTCATGCAAAGACTGGCAAAATACAGGACAGAAATGCTACAGACCTAACAGAAGCAGAAGATATTAAGAAGAGGTGTCAAGAATACACAGAAGAACTGTACAAAAAAGATCTTAATGACCCAGATAACCATGATGGTGCAATCACCCACCTAGAGCCAGACATCCTGGAATGTGTAGTCAAGTAAGCCTTAGGATGCATCCATATAAGCAAAGCTAGTGGAGGTGATGGAATTTCAGTTGAGCTATTTCAAATCCTAAAAGATGATGTTGTGGAAGTGCTGCACTCAACACACCAGCAAATTTGAAAAACTCAGCAGAGGCCACAGGACTGGAAAAGGTCAGTTTTCATTCCATTCCCAAGAAAGGCAATGCCAAAGAATGTTCAAACTACCACACAATTGTACTCATCTCACACGCTAGCAAAGTAATGCTCAAAATTCTGCAAGCCAGGCTTTAACAGTATGTCAACTGAAAACTTCCAGATGTTCAAGCTGGATTTAGAAAAGGCAGAGGAACTAAAAATCAAATTACCAACATCCACTGTATCATCAAGAAAGCAAGAGAGTTCCAGAAAAACATCTACTTCTGCTTTATAGACTATGCCAAAGACTTCGACTGTGTGGATCACAACAAACTGTGGAAAATTCTTAAAGAGATGGGAATACCAGACCACCTTATTTAATTTATATGCAGAGTACATCATGCAAAATGCTGTGCTGTATGAAGCACAAGCTGGAGTCAAGATTGCTGGAAGAAATATCAATAACCTCAGATACACATATGACACCACCCTTATGGCAGAAAGTGAAGATGAACTAAAGAGCCTTTTGATGAAAGTGAAAGAAGAGAGTGAAAAAGTTGGCCTAAAACTCAACATTCAGAAAACTAAGATCATGGCATCCAATCCCATTACTTCAAGGCAAATAGATGGGGAAACAGTGGAAACAGTGACAGACTTTATTTTCCTGGGCTCCAAAATCACTGCAGATGGTGACTGCAGCCAAGAAATTAAAAGACACTCCTTTGAAGAAAAGCTATGACCAACCTAGACAGCATATTAAAAAGCAGAGACATACTGGGCAAGAAAGGTCCCTATAGTCAAAGCTATGGTTTTTCCAGTGGTCATGTATGGATGTGAGAGTTGGACTATAAAGAAAATTGAGCACCGAAGAATTGATGCTTTTGAACTGTGGTGTTGGAAAAGACTCTTGAGAGTCCCTTGGACTGCAAGGAGATCAAACAAGTCCATCCTGAAGGAAATCAATCCTGAATATTCATTGGAAGGACTGATGTTGAAGTTGAAACTCTGATATTCTGGCCACCTGATGAGAAGAGCTGACTCATTGGAAAAGACCCTGATGCTGGGAAAGATTGAGGGCGGGAGGAGAAGGGGACGACAGAGGATGAGATGGCTGGATGGCATCACCAACTCAGTGGACATGAGTTTGAGCAAACTCCAGAAGTTGGTGATGGACGGGGAGGCCTGGCGTGCTGCAGTCCACGGTGTTGCAAAGAGTCGGACACGACTGAGCGACTGAACTGAATGTGATTAGATGGTGGACGAGGACAAGAGGCTCCTGGCAGCTCCCTGAGGGGCGGGACTGGCTGTGGGGGAATCCTGGTCTTGCTCTGACATGCTGGACCCTGCTCGATAAACCTTTAGTCCAGTTTTCTGTTGACGGGCGGGGCTGTGTCCCCTCCCAGAAGCTTGGCCTGAGGCCCAAGTATGTAGAGGGGGTAAAGGCCGTGATGGAGACCTCCCCCAGAGGACCTAGGCCAGCGCTGCTGTATTCAGTGACCCTGACACCGCAGCGGCCACTGCAGACCACGCCTCCGCCCAGGACTGCTGGACACTCCCAGGAAGTCTGTCTCGGTCTCTTGTGGGGTCACTGCTCCTTTCTCCTGGCGCGTACATGCTTTGGTTCGTGCCCTCCAGAGTCTGCTTCCCCAGGCCCGTGGAAGTTCTGCAATCAAACCCCACTGGCCTCCAAAATCAAATTCCCTGGGGGTTCTCAGTCCCTTCGCTGGGTCCCCAGGTTGGCAAACCCGCTGTGTGTCCTAGAACTTTCCTAAGTGCAGGGACTTCTTTGGTATAGTTGTTCTGCAGTTTGTGGGTCGTCTGCCCAGTGGCTCTGTGGTGGGGATAATGGCCATCTACTCTAAGAGGACTTATGCCACATGCCACGCCTCCCAGTTCTGCTGCAGCCAGAGCCCCTGTCCCCGCCGCTGGCCACTGCTGGCCCCCTGTGCCTCTGCAGGAGACACCCAGCCACGCACAGGCAGGTCTGGCTCAGTCTCTGTGGGGTCTCTGGGTCCTGGTGTGCACAAGGTTTTGTTTAAGCCCTCCCAGCATTTCTGATGGGAATGGGTTTCATTCTAAATGTGATTTCATCCCTCCTACCAACTTGTTGGGACTTCTCTTTTGCCCTTGGACAGGTGTATCTTTTGGTAGGATCCATTATTCTCCTGTTGATGGTGTTCAGTGGTTAGTTGCCATTCTGGAGTTCTTGCAGGAGAAGGTGAATACACGTCCTTCCACTCCGCCATTCAGATCCAGCACTCAATATGTCAACAAATTTGGAAAACTCAGCAGTGGCCACAGCACTGGAAAAGGTCAGTTTTCATTCCAGTCCCAAAGAAAGGCAATGCCAAAGAATGTTCAAACTGCTGCACAATTGCAGTCATCTCACATGCTATCAAAGTAATCCTCAAAATTCTCTAAGTTAGGCTTCAACAGTACATGAACTGAGAACTTCCAGATGTTCAAGCTGGGTTTAGAAAAGGAAGAGGAACCAGAGATCAAATTGCCAACATCCGCTGGATCATAGAAATAGCAAGAGAATTCCAGAAAAACATCTACTTCTGCTTTATTGACTATGCCAAAGACTTTGTGTGAATCACAATGAACTGTGGAAAATTCTTAAAAAGATGGGAATACCAGACCACCTTACCTGCCTCCTGAGAAATCTGTATGCAGGTCAAGAAGCAACAGCTAGAACTGGACATGGAACAACAGACTGCTTCCAAATTGGGAAAGGAGTCCGTCAAGTCTGTATATTGTCAGCCTGCTTATTTAACTTCTATGCAGAGTACATCATGTGAATGCCAGGCTGGATGAAGCACAAGCTGGAATCAAGATTGCTGGGGAAAATATCAGTAACCTCAGATATGCAGATGCCACCACCTTTATGGCAGAAAGTGAACAGGAACTGAAGAGCCTCTTGATGAATGTTAAAGAGGAGAGTGAAAAAGCTGGCTTAAAGCTCAACATTCAGAAAACTAAGATAATGGTATCTTCCCTCATCTATTTACCATGGGAAAGAGATGAGGAAACAATGGGAAATAGATGGGGAAACAACGGAAACAGTGGCAGACTTATTTCTGGGGGCTCCAAAATCACTGGAGTTGGTGACTGCAGCCATGAAATTAAAAGATGCTTGCTTCATGAAAGAAAAGCTATGACCATCCTAGACAGCATGTTAAAAAGCAGAGACATCACTTTGCCAACAAAGGCCCATCAAGTCAAAGCTTTAGTTTTTCCAGTAGTCATGTATGGATGTGAGAATTGAACTATAAAGAAAGCTGAGCACCGGAGAATTGATGCTTTTGAACTGTGGTGCTGGAGAAGACTCTCGAGAGTCCCTTGGACTCAAGAAGATCACAGCAGTCCATCCTGAAGGAAATCAGTCCTGAATATTCACTGGAAGGACAGATGCTGAAGATGAAGCTCCACTACTTTGGCCACCTGATGAGAAGAATTGTCTCATTTAAAAAGACCCTGATGCTGGGAGGGATTGGGGGCAGGAGGAGAAGGGGACGACAGAGGATGGGATGGTTGGATGGCATCACCGACTTGATGGGCATGAGTTTGAGTGAACTCCGGGAGATGGTGATGGACAGGGAGGCTTGGTGTGCTGCAGTCCATGGGGTTGCACAGAGCCAGACACGACTGAGTGACTAAGTGGGTGCTGTGGCCGGACCTGGTTCTAGGAGCAGAAGGCAGCTCTGGGGGATGCCAGGTTTTCACTCGAGCTTCTCTGAGCGCAGCTGGGGCCCAGAGGGGGCTGCAGCGTCGTGTCCCCACCGGGACTGAGTGTGTCTGTGGGGCCGACCTGTTTCATGCCTCCTTTCAGTGGGGCTTGGACCTGGCCTCTCCCCACGCCCCCTTTGCCTGTATCCCAGGACAGAGCAGCCCCCAAGCTCAGAACTTGCCTGGCCTGGCTTCTTGGTGACCCTGGTGAGGACCCCTCCTCTGAAGGGCTTCCCAGAGTGCCCCTGCCCCAACCCGGAGCCTTGCCTGCCAGGGAGCTGGGTCATGGCTGGGCCTGGAGCACTTAATTCTGTAAGTAAATTGCACCACTCAGCCCCAGGGTAGGTAATTTTATCTCAGCACCTTCTTAAATTTCATCAAATAGCTTTCAAGGGTGCCGAAAGCCAGGGGTGCGTGCGCAGCAGGAGCTGAGCCGTGTCTGCCGCAGTGCAGGGACACAGTGCCCCGCTCAGAGGGATTTTCAGTCTTAAGCCCTCTTTATTGGTTTTCATGAGGCGGTTTAAGGTCCAAGAGAAAGTACACAAAGGTGCGGAAGTGGTAAGCTGGCTGGCCTGCTGCCTCGGCGGGCAGATCAAAGGCCTCGTGCTCTAAGGAGCTGGGAGGAGATGAGGGTTCTCCCTGGGGCTGCCCCCTTGACCCCGCTCCCCACCAAAGTGAAGTGAAGTGCTTGCCTGCTCAGTCGTGTCCGACGCTTTGCGACCCTGTGGACTGCAGCCCGCCGGGCTCCTCTGTCCATGGAATTCTCCAGGCAAGAATGCTGGAGCCATTGCCATCTCCTTCTCCAGGGGATCTTCCCGACCCAGGTATCAAACCCGCATCTTTTATCTCCTGCGTTGGCAGGTGGGTTCTTTACCAGCTGAACCCCAGGAAAGCCCCTCCATGCCCCCAGTTCGCTGCCTTTTCTCCTGGCGTCTCCCAGCGCCAGCCAGGTGAGTGTTGGACACTGTTCCAGCTCTGCCCCTAGTTATCGGGGGGTTTCAGGAAGCCAGCACCCCTGTGCCTGCCACCTCTTCCAGGGCTGGCCGGAGCCAGCGTGCGGGAGTGCCGTGTGAATCGTGAAGCCCCGTGTAAACAAAGACCGCTCTTTCTGTAAACTATCTTCCCCTCTGAGAATTAAACAACCTTCTCAGTAAACCCGAGACAGGAAAAACACCCCCAAAAAAGGGGCGGGAAACACCCTCAGCTCCCACAGAGCCGCCAGGCCCCTGATCCAGGAACCCAGGTGAGGGGATGCTAAAACAGGCTGCTCTGAGTCCCCAGGTGGGACAATGGGTCCCCCGGCCTCAGAGAGCCTGGGTGCCAGGCCCAAGTGGAGCTCCCCAGGGCAGCCCTCCCCCTGGGGGTCCCTGCACCAGGACTGGCCCGTGTCCTCTGCTCCATCCTTCCCAGGGCCCCTGGGCTGTCTCTCCGTGCGGAGAGCAGGTCCGGCCCCTCCGCCCTCTGCTGCCCGGGGAACCAGGTCCTGAATGCCTTCCCTGAAGCGGTGCCCCGAGCCGCACGTAGGGCAGTGCCCTGGGCATTATGTACCTTCTGTTCTCTGCCCATGGGCAGCCCTGCTCTCACACCAGCACCCCTTCCCAGGCGTCTCCAGACCCCCAGGGACCAGTCTATCCTGTACCCACCCGCCTGAGCCCCTGCAGTGAACAGCAGCGACACAACCGAGCACGGGCAGGGACTCTCACACGTCGCTGGTTGAGATGCAAGACAGGCAAGGAGATGTAAGCTCACGGGGCGACCAGAACCCTGGGCGTCCGTCCTGAGCAATGAGAAGCCATGCGACTATACATGTGACGTCCAACACCGATGCAGCCCCTCACAGAGCTGAGCTGGCAACAGCTCCAGAGCGGGGAAAGCCCCAACACCTACCCCTGGGCCAGCGGTTGGATCGGCTGCCAGCCCGGCCCAGCACGCTGCTCCGAGATCACACAACTGACGCACGGGAGGTGCTGGGACATTTCAGTATCCCAGGGCAGGGCTGGTCATGCGAGTCCACACGGGGGACAAAATGACGTCGCCCTCCAGCCACACGCTCCGCCGGGCAGGATCCCAGTCCCGGCCTGTGTCACACGGACACTGACCCCAGCAGAGCTGCATGCTCTCTGCTGTGCTGAGTCTCATGGGCAGAGGCTGCCCCTTCCTAGGCCTGTGACCTGAGGCAGTGGGATGACCCTGGCTGAGGTGGACCCAGAGTGAATTAGAGGGTCCTTGTCAGGGTCCGGGAGGGAAATGGCACCTCAGGGGCAGAGGCTGGACTCAGGGAGCTTGAGGGCTGGGGCAGGGCCCGAGGGCCATCTCACCCTCTCTCTCCACTGAGACCCATCTGGGTCCTGGTCGCAGCCTGGACCGCCCCTCACCGCGGCCACAGATCTGAGGGCACCTGGGTGGGGGGCAGCTACCGTGCACCAGGCGTGCCACCCGGAGGGCACAGGCCAGTGCCAGCAGGCCACTGTGGCTCGCCCCACTCCCCGCCGCCCCCAGGCTGCCCTCCAGAGCTGGCCGCCCGTGCCCTCAGGGCTGTGGTGCCTCCAAGGCCGGTGGCAGTGAACACAGGATGGAACCTGCTGCTCGTGAAGGACAGCCTGCTCGAGAACCATCGGCCTCATTGTCTAAACCCCCAGCCAGGCCTCCGGCCACGCTCCAAGGGGGTCAGAGTCTCTGGGATCCTCCCTCTGCCTGGCTTTACCCTCCGTACCATTTGTGGCAGCTCCCTGCAGACTAGGGGTGATGGTCCATGGCCAGCCCTGCAGACGCCCTGCCAGCTCCCCACGGGATCCCCAGTGTCCAACCACTGCACATGCTTCTGTAAGCTTCGCACTTGGGGGTGGGTGGGGGGTCTCTGCTCGCCCCTTCAGAGACAAATGACACATCACTATTTGTCTCCCAGCATAGAATCCACAGAGGAACCAGAGGTCAAACTTCCAATATCCATTAGATCATGAAGAAAGCAAAGGAGTTCCAGAAAAACATCTGCTTCATTGACTACATTAAAGCCTTTGTGTGGATCACAACAAACTGGAAAATTCTTAAAGAGATAGGAATACCAGACCACCTTACCTGTCTCCTGAGAAACCTGTATGCAGGTCAAGAAGCAATAGTTAGAACCCAACATGGAACAACAGACTGGTTCTAAATTGGGAAAGGAGTACGACAAGGAGGCATATTGTCATTCTGTTTATTTAACTTCTATGCAGATTACATCATGTGAAATGCCAGACTGGATGAATCACAACCTGGAATCAAGATTGCCGGGAGAAATATCAACAACCTCAGATATGCAGATGACACCATTCTAATGGCAGAAAGTGAACAGAAACTAAAGAGCCTCTTGATGAAAGTGTCAGAGGAGAGTGAAAAAGCTGACTTGAAACTCAGAATTAAAGAAATTAAGATCATGGCATCAGTCCCATCACTTCATGGCAAATAGAAAGGAAAAAGTAGAAGCAGTGACAGATTTTATTTTCTTGGGCTCCAAAATCACTGAGGATGGTGACTGCAGCCATGAAGTTAAAAGTCACTTGCTCCTTGGCAGGAAAGCTATGACCAACCTAGACAGCATGTTAAAAAGCAGAGACAACCAAAAAAAAAAAAAGCAGAGACATCACTTTGTCAACAAACTGTGATTTTTCCAGTTGTCATGTACGGATGTGAGAGTTGGACCATAAAAAAAGGCTGACTGCTGAAGAATTGACACTTTTGAACTGTGGTGTTGGAGAAGACTCTTGAGAGTGCCCTGGCCTGCAAGGAGATCAAACCAGTTAATCCTTAAGGAAATCAACTGTGAATATTCACTGGAAAGACTGATGCTAAAGCTTCAATACTGGCAAAGAGTTAACTTATTGGAAAAGACCCTGATGCTGGGAAAGATTGAGGGTAGGAGGAGAAAAGGGCGGCAGAGAACGAGATGGTTGGATGGCTTCTCCAATTCAATGGAAATGAGTTTGAGCAAAGTCTGGGAGGCAGTGAAGAACAAGGAAACCTGGTGTGCCACAGTTCATGGAGTTGCAAAGAGTTGGACACGATTTAGTGACTGAATGACAGAATTCCATTTAGAAACATCCAGGTGTGAAGTGTGACACCTATCCACTTCCTTCTGGAAGTTCTGGAATCAGATTTTGTTGTATTTCATCATAAACCAAAAATATGAATCTTTTTCTGGAACACCTTCGTGTTTTACGACGTGGTCACTGACACCACTGTCAGCTCTGAGGAGACAGAGTAGCCATCCATGTGGCAGTGGACATCGTGTTCAAGAGACGAACGATTTCCACTCACGCTAGAAAAGTCTCCGAGGCTTCCCTTGTGGCTCAGCTAGCATGGTATTAATCACACAGCTTGCTTCTCCCCCTTTTTAAACTATTTTCCATGCTGGTTTCTAGTCGCTGGAGAAGAACACACTTCCCAAGGCTACCCTCAGTTCCCCACTGGCAGAGACGAGCCAGCTTGAGACCTTGTGGTGCTCACACTGTGAACTTCCAGGAGAGCCGCCTACGGTCCCAAGGGTTACCAGCGGGGCAGACCCGAGAAGCGGGATGGACACGAAACATTGCCGGTGACGCAGGGAGAGCGGAGGCCTCTAAGTGCTATGGCCATGAGGAAAAGTGATTTCTGACCAAGTCTCTTAACGTTATGAAATATCAACCATTTGTTCAGCCATTCACTGTTTGCAGAACTCAGGTGTATCATTTGTGCAAACCCCCCAAGACCCAGAAGCTTCCTGTTTCTCCTCGAACATCCTGCAAGCGTCCGGGTTCGGGTGAGACGTCACTAGGGTGACTGCTCTGAACCGTGCCCTGGGCCTGGGAGGGTCTCTGTGGCTGGGCTGGAAGGTGAGGCCCTGCTCCTCCTGGGGCAGTGAGTCTCTGGGCTGGCCCTTGACCCATCCTCGTGGTGCTTGTAGCGGCCGCAGGGCGGCTCTGGGTGTAAAGCGGGCCACGGATGGGTGCCAACGGCCCGCGGGTGGTGCCCCAGGGAACCCGGCGCCCCATGTCTTCCCTTCCTTTGCCCTACCCAGGGGATGGGCGATTAACAGAGAACTGGTCGGAGGATTTCCGTTTATGGTGAGGACCACGAAAGAACCCGCAAAGAGAAAGGAGCCTGGAGCCTCCTGGAGCCAAGGAAACCAAGCCCACAAAGCAAGTGCTGCTGCTGCCCGCTGCCCACCGCCCGTTGCCC
>SNSB01004421.1:707376-719051 GCA_012922965.1 Capreolus pygargus | reverse complement strand
GCGGCCCCGTGTCGGCGGGTACACCCCAGTGTCGGCAGGCACGGCCCCATGTCGGCGGGCGCGACCTTGTTGGGGCCCCCCATTTCTGGTCTTGGGTGCAGGTGGGGCTGCACAGGGCTGGGGGCAGTCAGCAGGCCTCGAGCAGGGAGTGAGCATGGCTTGCAGCCTGGCCGGGGCGTCTGGCCAGCACCGAGCCCGTCAGCTCCCAGCCCAGTTGCTGGGCCCTGCCTGCCCCAGCCGGAGCTGAATCCCACGGACTCTGGTCTGTGGTCGGCTTCTCTGGAGAAGGTCCCTTTATCTGCGTCTGGCTGAATTCAGACGTTAAGCCTTGCACCGTCCGTCCGCCCCCGGGAGGACACTGCATGCGGGTGCACGGCAGTGTGTTCAGGGTCTGCCCTCGCCGTGGGGTCTCTCCGTGCCCAGGGTGCTTCTGCGCCTGGTAGACGACTTCCTGCTGGTAACCCCTCACCTGACGCGGGCCAGAGACTTCCTCAGGTGAGGCCCCCGTGTGTGTCTCTGTCGCACCTCCCGGGCGTGTCCTGCAGGCGTGTGAACACGGTCCTCCCGGGCGTGTCCTGCAGGCGTGTGAACACGGTCCTCCCGGGCGTCCCTGAACCTCCGGGGAGCGTCCTGCAGCACGGTCCCAGGGCTCCCAGAGCCTGGCATATGGTCCCAGCATCCACTCATACTTCGGGGCCGATCCTTGGCCCACCCCTGCTCCCCTCCCCTGCCACTGGCCACCCTGGCCCCTGATCATGAGCAGCCAGTCACCCCGAAGCCTGGAGGCCAGACTTGCGCTGTGTCCAGCCTTCCTCGAGGGCCCGCGGTCCCAGTCCGCCCTCTGCACCATGCCTGCCTGTCCGGGTGCCGGGCGACACCGCCCAGCGCCCCCGAGATGCCCAGTGCGTCCTGTCCACCCGGCACTCACGCGGTGCCCGGCCCCAGGATGCTGGTGCGTGGTGTGCCTGAGTACGGCTGCCAGGTGAACCTGCGGAAGACGGTGGTGAACTTCCCCGTGGAGCCCGGGGCCCTGGGCGGCGCGGCGCCCCTGCAGCTGTCGGCCCACTGCCTGTTCCCCTGGTGTGGCCTGCTGTTGGACACCCGCACCCTGGAGGTACATGGCGACCACTCCAGGTGAGTGGGGCCGAGGCCCTGGGCTCAGGGGCCACACAGAGGGCGGCGGGGCCGACTCTGAGGCAGCGGTTTTCCCGGCGTTTTCTGTAAAAGGATACTGTGTGGCGGGCTCTGGGGTGAGCGTGTTCCCTGGGGAGGCGTGTGGTTGTGAACTGGAGAGGTAGGACCTGCTGGACACGAGCCCCAGGTCTCACTGTGCTCTGGGCTTCGGGGTCCCCTCTGGTCCGTCGGGGACAGGGCTTCAGGGCACGTGGTCGGCTCTGTTGGCGATGTCACGGGTCCCTCCCCGGCCGATCCCTCCTGGGGCCTCGCCGGGGCATGTGGATGCATCTGTCTGCGCCCTGAACCCCAACGTGGTCGACCTCTGTGTTCAGCATCTCAGCGTCTCTTCTTGGGGCACCTGTGCCAGTGTGTTACACACCCCTCCCTTTTGCTCTCAGTTTGCCTTAATCACCATCTCAAAGGCCTTGTCCCCAAACGGTCACGGGGGGCAAGGTTCACACAGTTCAGCCCCTGGTGGCCCTCTCCACATCACCGCCCTCAGAGCACGCAATGAGCCCCAGGCTTTGCACAGACAGGGAGGGGCTGAGGAGAGACGTGTATGCAGGCGAGTCTGCTGCCTTATGAGTAACGAGCAGTTTCAGGGCAGTGCTAGATGGGGCTACCCTGTCCTGCGCTGGTAGCCCTGTCCTGCTGGGGAGCTGGGGTCTGCCCCCGGCCCCTCACCAGGCGCTCCCTGAGAAGACGCAGGGGCGGACGCTTTTCATCTGCGGTTCCGTGTGTCTGTCTGCTGGTCCCGACGCTGCCTCTTGTGTCCATGCACCGACCACACCAGCGAGTCGTGACCCGCCCACCGTCATGGCTGGCTCCCCATGACGCTGTGACTGTGTGGGGGACGGGCGGCCTTCCTGGCCAGTGTATCCGAGAGGTGGGGCATCCGAGCGTGGGTCAGTGTGAGGTGGACACGTGCGCTTCCCAGGACCCCGTCCTGTCTCACAGTTACGCCCGGACGTCCATCAGAGCGAGTCTCACCTTCACCCAGGGCTTCAGGCCCGGGAGGAACATGCGTCGCAAGCTGTTGGCGGTCTTGCAGCTCAAGTGCCACGGGCTCTTCCTGGACCTGCAGGTGGGCGGTGGCTGGTGGGTGGGCGTGGCCACGGAGCGCGGGGGCAGCTGGCACCCCCACATGTTGTAGATCCTGGAGGGGTGGGTGTGTGGGTGTGCATGTGTGTGAAAGGGCATTAGTCATCATGTACGTTTGTGCTCGTGTATGTATGGCCGAGCATGTGGGTGTGCCCGTGTGTGCCCACAGCCCTCACCCGCTTCCTGGCCTGGCCCCTGCTCGTCCCTATGGGGTGGGGCCTCTGTGGCCTCAGCCATGGGGCCGCGGGGTCTGGGCCGTAGTCCGGCTGGGCTCCCACCCTCGCCCTTCCTGCGGGCCTGCCCGCACCGCCACCTCTGAGGGCCCCGGGGGACCTGGTCGGTTACCCCAGAGAGGCCACTGGGTTCTTATCAGGGCAGTCCTTTCTCCTGCTGCGTGTGACGTGGCTGTAAGCAAAATCAGAAACGAAGCCAGAGGCGTCACCGGCGTTCCCTCTCTCCCTTCCGCAGGTGAACAGTCTCCAGACGGTCTTCACAAACGTTTACAAGATATTCCTGCTGCAGGCCCACAGGTGAGTCTGGGAGGGGTGAGGCCTCAGCCACAGTGCCGCGCTCGCCCATGGCCGCCCGGGACTCGGGGGGCACGCCGCTCTCCCGTGCGAGGAGGCAGCCCCTGCGTCCTCGGTGTCCCCGACCGCCCCGGGGCGCTGCTCGTCCCCAGGGAGCACTGGGGGGCCTGGTCCGCAGGGGTCGGTGCAGCAGGAGGGCTACAGGTGGGGGGGGTCAGAGGTCAGTGCGTGCAGTGGCCCCCAGCCCTCAGGTGCCCCCACGGGGGCCAGCGGAGCCGCTCCAGTCAGAGCAGACCTGCTTCTGGAACATCCTGCCCTGGGACCATGCACCCCTCCAGGAGCCAAGCCAGGGTGCAGGCAGCTGACTGTGAAGTCCGGGGCTCGTCTACCCTTGACCGGGACCCCTTCCCGCCCGCCGAGGGGACCCTGAGCCGGGCTTGGCCTGCGTGGTCTCCAGGGAGCCCTGCGCGGGCAGTTCGGGGGGCCGTGTCCTGACGGGGCCACCGCCTCCAGGTTCCACGCCTGCGTGCTGCAGCTCCCCTTCAGCCAGCCAGTTGGAAGCAGCCCCGCGTTCTTCCTCCAGGTCATCTCTGACACCGCGTCCCGTGGCTACGCCCTCCTGAAAGCCAGGAACGCAGGTGCTCGGGCGCTGGGGGCTGAGGGTCGGCAGGGGGCTGGGACTCTGGGTGCACGCCCCCCACGCCCCACGGGGCGGGCGGTGGGGCTTGGGCGCCTTTACCGTGCTGGCGGCTCAGACCCTCCGCCAGCCCGCCCTCCGCCGCTGGCCTGGAGTGACTGGGCACCTGGGCACCGGCTGGGGGTGCTGCCCTGCATGCCCCGCCTGCTCGCGGCAGCCCTCCTGCCCTGGCACCCTGGGCTTTGGGTCAGCCAGGCCAGCGGGCCGCAGGAGGCCCTGCGCCGCCCTTGCTCATGCTGGGGAGGAGCCCACTGAGGGGCCCCCATGTGCTTTGGGGTCTCCAGCCCTCAGCTCGGCTGCGGCCTCAGCCGGGGCTTCGCCGATGCGTCTGAGGTTTCGGCTGTGCGGTCTGTGAGGTCCTGGGTTTCGCAGACTTCCTGTCACTATGTCTGTGGAGGTTTCTTGGAGAAGTAGAAGAAAACGTGTCAGTTGTCAGAATTCCCTGGGCTCCTATCGAGGCGGCCCCCGAAATGAAACGGCCAGTTTACGCCCCGCCCACACTGCCCCCAAAACCGCGCTGACGCCCTCCACCTGGAGGCCCCCAGTCTCCCCGGCACAGTGTCGGGCGGGGCCTCAGTCTCCTGTGTCCCCAGGGGTGTCTCTGGGGGCCAGGGGTGCCTCCGGCCCGTTCCCGTCTGAAGCCGCGCACTGGCTGTGTCTCCACGCCTTCCTGCACAAGCTGGCTCGCCACCGCGTCACCTACAGCCGCCTGCTGGGGGCCCTCCGGACAGGTAGGTGTGGGCGGCCACAAGGCACCCGCTTCGAGCAGGTGGGTGGGTCCAGGAGCCCCCAGGAGCCAGGGTCACAGCCCCGCCTCGTCCAGGGCACGCCCACCCGGGTCATGCTGCCTCTCACTGCCCTTCTCGGGGTCTCTTCCCACGGCGTCTGCCCACCAGCCCCCCGCCCGTGCCCCCCTGGGCACTGCCCACCAGCCCCCTGCCCATGCCCCCCTGGGCACTGCCCACCAGCCCTCGTGGCCCCGGGAGTTGGGGGGCGTCTGCCCCGCTGAGGCTCGCACCCCTAGCCCGCCAGCGCCCAGGGCTATCTGGCCCAGTGTGGGTGCCTGTGTGGCCTCAGCACTGTGCCTGGCCCCGGTGAGCGGCAGTCTCTGGCAGCCTCCGCGAGGGGCTCTGAGTCCAGTCCCCCCCCCTCAGCCCGAGCGCGGCTGCACCAGCGGCTCCCAGGGCCCACTCGGGCCGCCCTGGAGGCAGCGGCCGACCCTGCCCTGACCACGGACTTCAAGACCATCTTGGACTGACCGTCAGCCCTGCCCGCAGCTGAGGGTGAGCTCCGGAGCCCATGGGTGAGGCCTGCTCCACGGCAAAGCCTGGGCCCCCCGAGAGCCTTGGAGCAGGGGGCCGGCCCCCATGTCCTGAAGGGAGCGGGGCCGGTGCCCTGTGGCCCTCCAGAGACCGTCCATCTCCAGCGGCTGACCACCAGGCCCGGCAACACGCGGGAGAACCTGGCGGGGTGGCTGGGTGTCGGAACAGGAGGTTGGGGGGTTGTCATCCCTGCCCCCTGCCCTGGATCGAGGACACACGTTTGTCCAGCAGTGCGGGGGGGCACTCGGGGCTGAGTGGGCCCTGCCTGCTGCTGACTGCACCTGTGCCCCACCCGGCGCTCCGTCCACGCCTGCCCCCCTCCACCCCCCGCTGAGCTCGAAGTCCAGCCTGCTGGGCCTTCCCCGCAGTCAGCTGCTGGGGGCCCCACCCTCACCCCTGGTCTCACCGCCCCCCCCAGGCCCTGCGCCGCCTGCCCCCCTTACCTCCGTGGGCAGCTGGTCCCCGCTCAGCACCATGCTGGGATTGTCTGTGCCTCCTCCTACCCCCCGCTGACCCCAAGTCACCGCAGCACTGGAAGCCAGCGAGCCTCCGCCATCGTCTCCACAGCTTGCCGTTTCTCCCTGGATGTTTGTGTTAAAAGGCGTATCCATCAGTCCTGGGTTCTGTGGTTATAAAAATGCACACCCGCTGGGTTGTCTGATGCTCCTGGGTCCCTGGCGGGAGTCCGAGGGGGCCTCTTGGGGGCGGGAGGTGGCCTGCAGTGCCCCTGGCCACGCGCTGGGCACGCTCAGGAGACGGTGGGCCCGGAGATTCCGAGGTCTAGGACCCCCAACCTCACCTGTCCCTTTACAGCGGGCCCCGGACTCCTTGTCTCCCCAGAGGGCCCATGGAGTGGATGGCGCAGGGTGGACACGGGGTCCAGGCGTGGGCCTGGCCCTCCCTCAGGTGTCTGTCCCCTCACCGGTCCCCACGAGCTGGACCCGGGCAGGCGGACGGGCTCGGCGGCAGCCCCTGTGTGTCTGCGCAGGCTGCCCCGCCCCTCGTCACCTGGGTGACCCTGCCTCTCCCCTTGTGTTCTGACTGCCGGGGGCTCCTTTGCTCACGTGCCGTCCTGTCCCCTGAGCTGGACTCGGGCGGAGCACCTGTGGAGAAGCAGCACAGGCCTGGGGCGGGGCACGCAGAGGTGGAGGCTCCTTAGTCGGGGCTGCTTGGGTGCCTGACGGTGAGACCTCTGGGGGTCACACGGGTCTCCAGGCCAAGGGCTGTGCTTTGGGGGCCAGGTGGAGGGCTTGGGGCGGATAGGTGGCCCTGAGGTTGTGGAGAGGTGCAGCAAGCCCCTGACCCAGTCGTGGCCAGCTGTCCCAGAGAGATTGTTCCAGGAGGGCTGGGGCTCAGGCAAAGGGCAGGTTTCAGCCCGAGCTGTCTGGTTATGTGGGGGGGTGAACCACACAGGTGCTGGGTCCCTGGTCTGGGAAGGTTGGTGAACCACACAGGTGCCCCTGCCCCAGTCTCTGGCTCAGCAGGTCTGGGAGTGTGAACCTTGAAGTCCCACATGCTGCTGAGGCTGCTCTGAGGGGTGGGGAGGTTGGGGGCTGCCCTGGGGACCATCCCCCCTTGCAGTGGCCCTGGGGGCAGAGCAGACAGTGGCTGTGGGGCCAGGGTCAGGGTCAGGATGCTGGAGGTGGGTCAGGGGAGGTAGTGGGCGTGCGGCTCAGCCAGCAGGAAGAGGGCTGTGAGGTTATGGAGGGGCTTGTGTGAGAGCGGGGGTCCCCACCTCAGCCCCTGCTGGAGGCCTCCGTGTCCCCCCACCCACCGCCCCTTGGGGGATCCAATGTGGGGAGCTGCCGTTGCTTATCAAGACAGTGGGCCTGGCCTGACCTGCTCTGTCCTCGCGCTCAGACCCCTGCGGGCATGGGAACAGGAGGGGCAGCTCAGGGTGCCGCCTGGGGCGGCTGGCCACCCTGTGCCTGGCACAAGCTCCAGAGGCATTTTGATGACAGCGACTGGTTCCCGAGGCCTCCTTCCAGGGTGTTGCTGACGGGGCCGCGCACTGAGGCAGACGCTGTCAAGCGTGCCTTGGGCGGGGTCATGGGAGCCGCCCACTTCCCCTGAGCGCAGGTGCCCGGCGCCAGCCGGCCGGGTCTATGGCTGTTGCCTGTTAATTGCCGCTGCCACAGGCTGCGTCCAAGTGACCGGGTTGGTGTGTGCGTTTATGATGGACCCAAGTCGAGAAGCACGTCATGAACAGGGCGGGGCGGGCCCCACGCGCCGCGTGCCAGCCTGGAGGTGCCCCCTCTGGGGAGGCCTGGCTCGCTCGGGGTGCCAGGTGCCCGGGCAGCGGGAGGTGGCCAGGGCCCCCAGCTGCGTCCTGCTGAGCCCCACCAGCCCCTGCAGGCTCCCTGCGCCCCGGACCTCTTTCTGGCATTTCCATAAAGGCCAGTCATCACTTAGCTTTCCAGTGTCCACATACCGCTAAAACTCTGTCTACTAAATGCATTTTGTCCCAATTTTACTCAAAATCACTTGTATTTTTCCTGAAGTGTAAAACCCTTGGAAAGGGTCTATGTTCTGGTTGGGCTCAACTAAGACCTCACTCGGATTTATCATTTTTAAAACTGCCATGCAGTTCCTCAGGGTGGAACATGAAAATGATAGAATTCTGAGAAACAAAAAAAAAGTCTAGTTTTTCAGGCTTCCCTGAATCTAAGCGGGCTTCCTGGTGGCTCAGCTGGTGAAGAATCTGCCTGCAGTGTGGGAGGCCTGGGTTCGATCCCTGTGTTGGAAGGTCCCCTGGAGAAGGGAACAGCTACCCACAGTATGCTTGTCTGGAAAATCCCATGGACAGATGGGCCTGGTGGGGCTGAGCGACTTTCACTTCACTAGCTCTAAACTGCATGTGAAGTAGACCCTCAGGAGCCCCACCTTTGTGCCGCCAAAAGTCAAGGTGAGGGGAGTGAGGAGGAGGCGGGAGGAGGCAGGGCACCGACCACACCCTGGGGGCCCCCAGCCCCACGTGCCCGCCCCCCTCCCTGTCGTAACCCTGGAATGTGCTGGCACCTGGCCCTGGGAGGCTCACTTGTGAAGCTCAGTGTGGGGCAGAGCGCTTCCCAAACCCCACAGCTCAGAGTTCTCTGGGTGCTGGTGGGAGGCAAGGTGGTGACCCCCAAACATGCCCAGGGACCCGGACATCTGAACCCCAGAACCCAAAAGCCCGTCCCGGTATTAGAGTGCCGGGGGATTAGAATTAGTGATCATCAGCTGGCCCGGTGGTGGGACGTGATCTGGACCCGCCTCACGGGTGGGCTAGTGTGAGCCTGGGGTCCCTACACATGGAGGACATAGGCTGAGGCAGACGGCCGTGTTGGTGCTTCTCTGGAAGAGGGGGCCCTGAGTCACCAAGGGCAGCATGGGGTGCAATGCAGGCCCGCCCACCGCACGTGGCTTAGGGCTCACTCTGGGCAAGCTTGTGCTGACCCGGCTTTAGTACCCACTCCCCTTAGGCGGGCAGCAGTGAGCAGCCCTGTTTACCTGGTCCGAGGGCCCCAGCGCTGTGCTGGCCTGTGGGGCCGTGTCTGCGGGCCTCCTTCAGCACCACGGACAGCGCTTGCCTGCCTGGGGCTGGGCGCAGAGGGACGTGCTCCCAGCGCGAGGCGGAGGACAGGCAGGGTCTCCGGAAGCCCAGCTGTGTGTCCAGGGCCCCTCAGGACCGTCCCTGGCTGGTGTGGGAGAGCCAGAGTGCGGGGGGCCGGATGGAGGCAAGCAGGCCCTGGAAAGGGCAGGTCTTGTCTGAGGCTGCTGGGAGCAAGACTTGGTGCAGGGAGGGACCCACGCTTGGGGAGGAGGCTGGCCTTCCTCCCCTGGAGAGAATGGAGACCTGCATGACGATCAGCCTTCCCTTCTCTCCTTGACTTGAAAGTCTCGGAAGAATAAAGGGCAGGGCTTCTGGGCTAAGCCTGCGAAGAGCCAGCCTCGCGGATAGCATGTCGATGCCCTGGCTCCCCCGCCTTCGCGAGGGCGGCCCATGCTTCTGGGATGATTCTCTCTGCACCAGGTGCCCTGATGTCCGCATCATGCACACCCAGGACAGACCCTCCCTGGGGCCAGGGCTTGGGTACGCAGCGATGCTTCCACGGGGCTGGGCCTCCATCCCAGCCCTGCAGCCGTCCCGGCAGTGGCCCTGCCTCAGTCTGCCCATCCGTTGTGGGGTGCAGGTGGGCCTTCCCACACCTGGTTGATCCTGCCAGTAGCATATCTTGTCTCAAAGATTAAGCCATGCATGTCTAAGTACGCACGGCAGGTACAGTGAAACTGCGAATGGCTCATTAAATCAGTTATGGTTCCTTTGGTTGCTCGCTCCTCTCCTACTTGGATAACTGTGGTAATTCTAGAGCTAATACATGCCGACGGGCGCTGACCCCCTTCGCGTGCTCCCCCTGCT
The DNA here is from genome assembly GCA_012922965.1 of Capreolus pygargus. Classification (NCBI taxonomy): domain Eukaryota; kingdom Metazoa; phylum Chordata; class Mammalia; order Artiodactyla; family Cervidae; genus Capreolus; species Capreolus pygargus. The sequence continues at coordinate 709,829 of SNSB01004421.1, read as the reverse complement.
ACCACCGGCCGGGCCGTCGGGACCCCCACCATTCTGCCCGTGGATGCGGTGCACGGCCTCCCGGAGGGCCCCACGCAGGACTGCTGGCCACAGGGCCCAGGAGGTGGACAGCGGACTTGGCCCATTAGGAGAGGAGCGTGGACTGTGATGTGGGAGCTGGGCGGTGCCGTGAGCAGGTCCAGCGGGCGCGACAGCGTCGGGAACAACGACCACGGCTGTTGGGGGCCGAGCGCACGTGTATTGGTACCGCCCCGGCTGCGGCACAGGCAGGCCTCCCCGCCACCCCGGCCCCGTGCTCAGCAGGTCCTGCTGCCCCGCGGCTTCGGGCATCCGTCCTGCAGCGGGTTCCGCATCTTCTCTCTGCACCGGGCGAGCAGCTGGCCCAGCGCCACCACCGGGACCCACAGGGTGGGCAGGAAGGACAGGAGCGCACAGGCGGCCAGCACCCAGCCGGGGTAGGGCTTCTCCTGCCGCGAGGGGAACTGCTCCTGCAGGACATGCAGCCTGACTGAGGGGGGCGTCTGGGAAGCAGGCAGGTCGCCCCATGTGTGTTCCCTGCATCGAGGAGGCTGGCCCTCAGCCACAGGGGCCGTGAGCATGGGGGGCAACCTCAACCCGTCTCCTCTATCGGAGCTCCCAGGGTGGGTGGTGGGGAAGGCAACTGAAGTTTCGGGGACTTGGCCAGCCAAGCTGCCCATGGGGTTAGGCTCCAGGGGGCAGGCCGGGGACCTGGGGTGTTGCGTTCTGGAGAGAGCTGCCCTGGACCATCCGAGGGGCCACACGGTCCTGGGGCTGACGGCTGGGTCCAGTCCGACTCCGTGCTCCCTCCGTGGCGGGAGCACCACCCGCCCGAGCTCAGGCCCCGCGCTGAGCCCCCAGAAGATGGCGCCATTCCTCCTACGCCCGCCTGGCTGTGTGGGGCAGCTGCTCCCTGGGGAGACTTTAGAGCCGGCTGCATGCACACCCCAGAGGAGGGGCAGCTTTGAGCTGGCAGATGCTCAGCTGGCGGAGCTCATGGGCTCAGCGCACAGCCTGGGGCCAAGAGCTGGCTCCAGAGTCCAGGCCACGCCCCGCGCTCTAGCTGGCTCAGTGGCGGAGCCCCACCTGAGACCGGCTGGGTGTCTGCAGAGCCGGCCCCGGCACGTGGGGAGTGTGGCCTGAAGCCACATCCCCAGGGGAGGGGCTTTAGGGACCGGTGGGGTCACCAGAGTGTGGAACCTGTTCCTCTCCTGACACTGACCAAGGCCCTCGCCCAAGGTCAGAGGGAGCGTTCTGGAGAGAGCTGCCCTGGACCATCCGAGGGACCGCATGGTCCTGGGGCTGCCTGGGGCGCCGATGTCCACTGTGACTGTCCTCTGGGTGTGGCGGGCACTGGGGGGCGGTGTCAGGCTGGGTTCTGGGGCCCTGGGCCGTCCCCCCACTCAAAGGACTTACGTATTGGGGGTTCCAGGCCTTGTAGGCCGGTGGCGAGCTGGCCAGGAGGGCAACGTAGGCCACGAAGATGGTCAGCAGCAGCAGGGGGCTCACGACCTTCCAGGTCGCCCGCCAGTAGAAGCCAGGCCGCGTCCCAGTCATCCAGGCTATGTCATCACAGAGCCTGCCGCAGAGGCGCCTAGCTCAGGCCGGCAGTCTCCGTCCCGTCGCCAGGCTGTGGCCCACGGGACTGTCCCGCCTCCACTCTGACCTTGGTCCCCATCTTCCCGAGTGGCCCCTGGATAAGGCAGCCGCCTTGGGTTCTATCGAGGACTCGCCCCGCCCCCAGGTCAATGGTGGGAAAGGCCCGAGGGAGAGGCAGGACCTGTGGTCTGGCCCTGGTCGGGGGGCTCCAGCTTGGTGAGCGCAGGGAAGCCCCCACCAGCTGTGGGGGATGCGACGCCTGACCTGGGTCCCAGAACGGGGACAGAGGCCCAGAACACAGCAGCCGCCGCGCACACAGGAGGGAGTTTCCACTGCTCAGGACCCCTCCCCAGGGCCACCTCCTGTCCACGCCCCTCCTAGCTCTCCTCAGGGCACCTGAGGGGCCCCTTCTGAGACCTCGTGGCCTGCCGAGTCCAGGGGCGCCCTGTCCCCCACACGCTGCTGGATCTGCCTCTTAGTCCCAGCGCTCGAGGTGGGTGTGTCCCCCTGGGGACTAGCCCTCCGTCCCTCTGCCCACAGAGCCGTGTGGAGGCCGGCATTCAGGGCCTCCCAGGAGCTCTTAGAACACAAGGTCAGGGGTGATGACCTCTAGGGCCCCCGTCTGGGCAGGGTGACGGATGTGACTGCAGGTGTGTGTGTGTGCACATGTGAGTAACAGGTGTGACAGATGTGTGTGTGACAGATGTGAGTGCAGGTATGTGTGTGTGCATGTGTGAGTAACAGGTGTGACAGATGTGAGTGCAGGTGTGTGTGCACGTGTAACAGGTATGACAGATGTGAGTGCAAGTGTGAGTGACGGATGTGACTGCAGGTGT
>SNSB01004421.1:692899-707176 GCA_012922965.1 Capreolus pygargus | reverse complement strand
GTGTGAGTGACAGATGTGAGTGCAGGTGTGTGTGTGTGCATGTGTGAGTAACAGGTGTGACATGTGAGTGCAGGTGTGAGTGCAGGTGTGTGTGTGCACGTGTAACAGGTGTGACAGATGTGAGTGCAAGTGTGAGTGACGGATGTGACTGCAGGTGTGTGTGTGTGCACGTGTGAGTAACAGGTGTGACAGGTGTGAGTGTGTGACAGATGTGAGTGCAGGTGTGTGTGTGTGCATGTGTGAGTAACAGGTGTGACATGTGAGTGCAGGTGTGAGTGCAGGTGTGTGTGTGCACGGGTGAGTAACAGGTGTGACAGATGTGAGTGCAAGTGTGAGTGACAGATGTGAGTGCAGGTGTGTGTGTGTGCATGTGTGAGTAACAGGTGTGACATGTGAGTGCAGGTGTGAGTGCAGGTGTGTGTGTGTGCACGTGTGAGTAACAGGTGTGACAGATGTGAGTGCAGCTAAGAGAGACAGGTGTGGGTACAAGTGTGAGTGACAGGTGTGAGTGTGGTTGTGCCTCGGCCCTGGGCCGGGTGAGGGTGGTAGAAGGTCGCTGGGCCTCCTCGCAGGCCTCCAGGGGAGGTTGGCTCTTGGCGCTTTGGGCAGGCCGTCCTGCCCTGGGGCCCACCTGTCCTTGGGCACCAGGAGCCCCTGCACATGGCTGGAGACGGCTCTTTAGTCACTGGCCTCCGCACAGCCAGGCAGTGGTGCCAGGCTGTGCCTCTGGACAGGTCCGCTGGGGGGACCTCAGGTGGCCTGTGTCACCACCGCTGCCCAAGGCCCACGCGGGGACCGGGAGACACCAGGAGCAGACAGGCAGGCCGGGTGGCTGACTCACCGCTTCATCCCGTAAATGTAAACGACCCCGACCACCTCGAAGAACGCCAGGAGGATCAGGTTCAGGGCTGCGGCGTACTGGTCGAAGATCTCCAGCCAGTAGCTCCCCGACCGCAGCGTGAAGCAGGAGGACGTGAGGAAGCAGAGTAGGCAGACCAGGCCTGCACACGACCCGTCAGGCATTTCCAGTGGTCCCCGTGTGCCCGGCACCCCCGCTGGAGGACACCCTCGGGAGTCGTGTGGGACCCCGCCCGCCCTCCCTGACCCTCCGGGGTCAGCCTGAGCTGCGGGGACCAGCCCTCGAGCACCCATGGGGGAGGCTCATCTGACGTCCGGTGAGGAGGCCTGGCTGTGTGCTCACCTGTCAGTGCCTCCTTGGGGACCCTCCTGGGCATGACCCCCAGGTCCAGGAGCGGCGTGGTCATGCTTTCCATGTTCCCAAACATGGACGACAGGCCCAGGCTGTAGAGCATCCCGAAGAAGAGCACGGCCCAGACCGGCGCGCCGGGCATCTGGAGCACGGCCTCCGTGAAGACAATGAAGGCCAGGCCCGTGCCCGAGGCGCTCTGTAACACGGCACACGTGGGCCAGCATGCCCCCCTCTCTGGGACACACGTGTGTACCAGCATGCCCCCAGGATGCATACATGTGTCAGCACGCCTCCCCAGGACACACGTGTGTACCAGCATGCCCCAGGATACACACATGTCAGCATGCCCCCGGGAACACACGCATGTGTCAGCATGCCCCTGGGACATGTGTGTGTCAGCACGCCCGCCTACTGGGACACACACATGTGCCAGCACCTTAACCTAGCCAGGACATATGTGTGCAAACACACACACACACACCCCGCTGGGACACACGTGTGTACCAGCATGCCACCCGGGACACACGTGTGCCAACATGCCCCCCTTGGGACACGTGTGAAAACATGCCCTGCCACCAGGACACATGTGTGCACTAGCACCCCAGCGCAGCCAGGACACGTGTGTGTGCCAGCACAGCCCTCTTGGGACACACGTGTGTGCCAACACACTGCCCCGCCAGGACACACATGTGCGCCAGCACACTCCCCCCACACAGGGTCAGATGTGTGCACCAGCACGCCCCTGCCAGGACACACACGTGTGCCAGCACAGGCCACTCCAGGATGCATACCCACCCACACGCTCCCTGCAGGAAGGCCAGGGTGCCCTCCTGGGTGAGGCTGCGGTGGCCCCGCCTCATCCGGGCCGTGTTACCACAAACTGTGGGTGTACCTCCGCAGGAGGGGCCCTGTCCCTTAAATCACCTGCAGCAGGGCACGTGGCCCTGGCCCGGGGCTCAGGAGCCCATCCGACAGCTGCCCGCAGGGCCCTGCCCACCCCCAGCCACTGTCCCCGTCCCATGTCAGCCAGCTGAGGCCTGGCTCCCCTCTCTGGGTTCTGGGCAGCCCCAAGGTCCACTCTCCCCGCCCAGACCCCGCCTGCAGAGCAAGGCCTGTCAGAGGCGCTGTGTTTAGGCCACGGGGCTCACCCTGGCCCGGGTCAACGCCTGCAGCCACCCGCGGCCCCTGAGTACCTTGTCCAGGAAGTCCTCCAGGCGGCAGACCTCCAGGGAGAGCCCAGCCACCCGCACCGGCTGCGACGCGTTCAGACGCGCCAGGGCCACCGCATAGTCGCCCCTGGAGACGCTCTGCTCGGGCAGGTCGAAGGTGTTGATGAGGCGGAGGATGTTTCTGCGGGGGCGGGGAGGCGGGTGAGCGGACCCCGGAGGGGCGGGCTCTTGGGGGGGCGCCTGGGGCCCCTGCACACATGGGGGACACAGGCCTCCCCAGGGCCGGGGTGCGAACGGGCCACGCCGCCTCCTGCCCCTGGCCTGAGGCTCTGACCACCCAGCAGGTTGGTCTCGAGCGCCTCACACCACGTCCGTCTCAGGGCTCACAGCTCAGATACCACGGGGGTGTTCTGTGTTGGCCAATCCTGCTTGTCACCTCGCCCTGCAGAGTCCCAAAGCCTTTTGCAGAGGTGTCTGGGGTGGCCGATGCGCCCATTCCTGCCAGGCCCCTGGGACGCCCTGCCCCAGGCTATGGACGAGCCTCTCAGGGGCTGCCCGGGGCCATGGCTTTCTCAGTGTGTGTGCGTTCTGGGATTTTGCGGTGTCGGGGCTGTTTAGTGACCCCAACGCAGTGAGAAGGCAGTGACGCCACCCGAGGTGCGGCCGTGGGTGAGGCCGGTACTGGCTGGTCTGCGGTTTTGTTTGCTGGGCGTCGGGGGGAGCGGCGGGAAGAGCTGGACTGCAGGGCACTCACTCCCCCCCGGGCACGGCCACTGCAGCTTCTGGGGTCCTTGAGCTGCACATGCGCTGCCTGTGACGGGTGCGGGCTGCTTCCCTTCCTCCCCCGCGTGCCCGGGGTGGCATGGCAGGCACCCCGCTGTGGCCTGCCGACACTGCCGACAAGGCCATCATCCACGAGCTGCACTGGACATCCAGCCGCATGCGGAGGGCGGGCTTGTGCCCCTCTGGTGGGTCTCACCCGGGACCCCGTGTCGGGAGGCCGCCGGGCCATCAGCCCCACGCAGTGACTTCCCCCGTGGGGCTGTCCTCACTGGGCTGGCTCCTGGACTGTGGTGAGAAATGGCCGCAGCCTGGGCGGCCGGAAGCCGCAGGACGTGTGACCGCCTAGCTCTGGAGCAGGGAGTCCAAGACAAGGCACGGGCAGGGCTGCAGTCCCCCAGAGGGCCGAGGGGAGGGGCCCCGGGAGTGCCTGCGCTTGTGGCCACCTCCCTGCAACCCCCGCGTCCTCCTCCATGTCTGCGTGCGCCCCCCCCCTCCAGTCAGGACACCGGCCGTCGGATGCGGGCCCACCCCGTCCACAGCTCCCTCATCTGAACCGGTCTTCTCGGCCAAGACCCGACCTCCAGCTCAGGTCCTGTCCCCTGTTCCAGGCGGAACCTCCCCCACCTTGACTCCTCAGCGCCCGAGGGCCCTGCTTACCGGTCCAGGCACTGCCCGTGGTCGCTGGCCGCCTTGAACCCCAAGACAGAGAAGACGGCGATGGACGCATAGAGGGACGTCATGCTGTTCACCAGCGCCACGCTCACCGCGTCCCTCCTGCAGTTGTTTCTGTGCAGATGTGCACGGCCTTAGGGCCCCGGGGCAGGACGCCTGCGGCGGGGCTCGGTCTGGTCTCAGAGCCCTCCCCACGACCTCCTCCCGGGACCCCAGCTCAAGGCTGCTGCTGGTGCCAACACTCAGGGCCCGTCTCCCCTGGGGCCCTGGGGCGGAGTGAGCTGGGGGCCCTGGGTGTGGGTGCATGGCCTCCAGATGAGGAACGGATGTGCAACAGCCGAGGCAGAGCACAGCAGGAGCGACCACCGGAGGCCCCAGGCCCCCCGCCCCCTCGCTGCGCCCACGGACCCACTCGGAGCCTGCTTTCACTGCATCATCGCCCACGCCGCATGTTTTATGGCCCACAGTCATGCTCAGCACCGTAAGGAGGCGGACACCCGGGCGGCTGACACAGGCTGTATTTCTGCTTTTATGGCCGTGTGCGTCACACAGGCAGCCCCCGGTTATGGCCTTGTTCCTGGCTTTGATAACCCCAGTTCCCTTCCGGCAGCTGCTCCAGCACTTGCGGCAAGCTGCTTCAGAGGCCACAGCCTCCCGGCCCTCGGGGTGACTCAGTGACTGCTGGAACCCTGAGCGCTTGGGTTTATCAGCGGCTCACACTGGTTGACCCCACGTTCCAGGAAGGATGTCATGGCAAGCTGCTCAGCGTGGCCCCCAGCCCCAGCCCCAGCCTACCTGGGCTGGTTGTAGCTGGCGAAAGCGATGTGTCCTCCGAAGGCCAGGGACAGGGAGAAGAATATCTGGGTGGCCGCATCCAGCCACACCCGGGGGTTCTGCAGGACCCGCATCTGAAGGAGGATGGGGACCCATGGTCCACAGACAGGCCCCCAGCCTTGTGCCTCCTGGTCCAGACAATGCCCAGCGTCCCCGGGACGCTCCCACGAGCCGTGTGCCCACTCAGGCCCTGAGACAGCTTGGGACCACGCGTGAGGAGTGCATGGGATGACACGGCCAGTTCGGGCTCCCTGCTTTTGATGCGGAAAGACCCCAGGCCCCATCTACAGGAGGATGGCCCTCTCAGGGCTGGGAGTCAGATCCAAGGGGCGGCTCAGCTCCCTGCAGGCTGCGGGCCGGGCGGGGCCCCCTGCACACAGGGCCTGGTGTTCCCACTGCAGGACCCACAGACTTGTCCACGTGCCCACCAGGGGGCCTGGCCTGGGAGATGAGGGGGCTGAGCCGTGCGGCCCCTGGGGTTCCAGACACCGTGGAATGGCCCCGTGGCTCCTCTCTTGGCGGGCTCATGTTCCTGGACAAGCCCCTCAGAAATGCGGGGCCTGGGACCCTGGCAGGGCATCGAGGTCCCCAGCAGACCTCTCCCTTGCACCCCCGTTTCACACGGTCCCCGCCTCCCAGACCGCACTCTCCTCTGCCCCCTGCCCTCCAAACGTGGCCCCTGAGATGCCGGGCCACCCCTCCCTGTGGCCATCTCTCTGCTCCCATGGCTGAGGGTGGCAGGGCCAGGCTGGGGGCCCAGCTTATTTGTTGCCTGGGCCTGGGCCTGGCCGCGGTGGGGAGCTTGGGTGTGGGGCCCACTTACGTCAGGGGTGAAGAGGTAGGTCAGTCCTTCCATCGCCCCGGGCAGCGTGAGCCCTCTGATCAGGAAGATGGTGAGGACCAGGTAAGGGAACAGGGACGTGAAATAAATTGCCTGGAAAAGGCTGGTGGTTAGCCTTATCTGCATCCATGCCGGGATGCAGGAAGACGGCGGGGCGAGGGAGAGGCCTCGGGCCACTGCTGGGTCACGGGGTCTGATTGGAGAAGGTGGGCTGTGGGCTCCGGTCATGCTAGGGGCTTGGGCTGCCCTGACGCTCACGAGCAGGTTCTGCCAAGGTGGGCTGTGGCCTCCCTCTGGCCCACAGGCCCCTCCTCCTACCCTGAGGCCCCAGTGGGCCTCTTCGTGGGGTCCATGGGCCGCACACCTGCCCACACACTCTCCCCAAACAGGACCAGTCCCCAGTTCTTTCAGGGCTGGGGAGGGGTCTACACACATGGCATCTGAGAAAATAAATCAGCAAACGGGCACCCTTCCCTCCTGAGCCCCAGAGCCCAACGCAGACATGGGGGGCCGCCCGGGGCATCTTCAGGGACGTTTGTGTAGGACTCCTCAGGTTTCTGGCTGGCTGGTTGGGTCTGAAATTTCAGTCCCCTAGAGCTTGGAGCCCCTCACCTGAGAGCAGTTATCACCCTCACACGTTAACCGAAATAAAGCACAGGCCCTCACACACACTCAGACCCGCAAGCCTCCACAACGGCGTTGGGAGGCCCCGCAGAAACGCGTGGAGTGTGGTCACAGTCGCTGAAGGACAAACACAAATACTGGGCTTCTCCAAGCCCAGGAGGAGGAGAGGCGGGAAGGGCTGTGCCGGGTGGTTTGAAAGGCAAACTCGGGAGGTGCAGAGTCAGGCTCCCCTGGCCCTTTCTGCGTGGAAACTAGCTGACTTCAGATATTTTTTATCATTGCCTCAGTCTCTTTAAAAGATAACGCAGTGTTTTAAAAAAACTGCTGAGAATGCGGGCGTTCCCTGCATTAGGATTCACCTCTCCCTCTGCCCGGGCCTGAGTTCAGTCCCTGACCGGGACCTAAGATCACACAAGCTGAGTGGTGTGGCAAAAAAAAAAACGTGCTGAGACTGCTCTTGCCGTTTATGACGCTAGTAAAAGGTATGACGGTGGCGTGGTCACTGAGGGAGAAGGGCGCTGCTGAGGGCTTCCTCTGCAGGCTGGTGCAGCGTTGCTAGGAGACAGCGTGCGCTGCAGCCCCAGACCCGCCCACCCAGCAAAGGACACAGAGCGGCATCAAAATACAACAGAAAAAGCGAAGCCGGAACAAAGAGCGGAAAATGAATACAAGGTGACAGGCTTCCCCCAGCCAAATCAACAGTGTAAATGATCTAATAACCCCAAAGAAAAAAGACGGGGATCATCAGACTGGATAAAAAAGCAAGACCCAACTGCATGCTGTCTACAAGTATCACACTTGAAGCACAAAGACCCAAACAGACGAAAAGAAAAGTAACTGGGGAAAAAAAAGCATGTTAATTTAGTCAAAGAAGCTGGAAAGGCTGTTCCAATATCACAGTGGACTTCAGAGCAGACTATTGCCAAGCGGAGGAGGTTCACCTCATGATTGAGAGGAGCCCAGCTTTCCAGGGACACGGACAGAACCTCTGAACACCAAAGGCCGAGGAGAAGGAAGTGGGAGGGGTCCTCGGGGGCCGGGGGGTGGGGGGTGGGGACGCAGGCGCTCACCTTGCCAGTGGTCTCTATGCCCCTGATGACGCACAGGTACACGATGGCCCAGGAGGCCGCCAGGCAGAGCAGCAGCCGCCACTGGACCGGGCCGCTGTCGCTGATGTCGGCTGAGACATTCAGGGTCCGCCGGTACCAGAAGTAGCTCACGGGGCTGCTGCCCCGGCACTCCTGCACAAACCCTGGGGCCGGGGGGGCCACACTGGTGGGCCACGGGCCGCGGGGACCCGGCAGGACCCCGCCACCCCGGGAGCGGGCCCCGGGCTGGCTGCCGGGGGCCTCTGCAGCTGCCCGACTTGACCGGCAGGTGCCAAGCCCAAGCTGGCACAGGGGGCCCTTAGGGACAGAGGCCCACCCGGGGTCACAAGCACACTTGAAAACTGCGAGTACGCCCCACACCTGAGGTCCCTGCAGAGGGCACACACCCTGGGCTGGCGGGGGGGCCCCCTGAAGACCTAATTCAGGAGGATGAGCGGCCGACCCGCACGCTTGTCGTTGCCAGGTGTGTGAACATCTGCGAGGGCCTGGGTGTTACTTGGTGAGGGCATGGGGCGCCCGGGGCCCGGGATCCCACCGCAAACGGGCAACCGCGGGGTAGCAGGACCCAGCTCCAGGGAACCGGCCACGCTGGGCATCTCGCCTGACAGCAGTACCTGTGCGGTTGAGGTCGGGCGGGCAGGCGCTCCAGGGCAGCGGGTGCTGGAAGGAGTTGAGGAGGTACCAGAGCACCCAGGTCAGGACCGTGTTGTAGTACAGGCTGACCAGGAAGGACACGGTGAAGCAGCCCAGCCCTGCGGGCCCCGGGCACGGTCAGCGCCTCCCTCGGCAGCCCGATGGACCCCCTCGCGCACAGCCCATGTCTGCCCCCTGCGTCGGCCCTGAGGGTCCTGCTGCCCGCCTGCTGGCCAGCACCCAGCTGCATCGCCCGCGGGCCACCCTCATTCTCCGGCCGGGCGGCGCCCTCCTGGCTGGGCCGCAGCGGTCCTCCCCTAGCCTCAGCCTGCTTCCAGCTGGGCCTTCGGACAGCCCAGAGCCACCAGGTGTGGCACAGGCCTGCACGGCAACGCTGGGACCCTCTGCAGCAGAGCCCACCTCATGGGCATGCGGGGAACCGGCTCTGCCCTCTGCCCAGTCTCCCCAGGTGCCATGAGGTCCTGGGTCACGTGCGCTCAAGGCCCCGTGTGCAACATGGGTCAGTCTGCTGCTGACCACCTCTGTGGTAGACCCCTGCCTCCACCATCATGCCTGATTCCTCCCTCGGGGACCTGCGTGCCCGGGACCCCTGCACCTTCCCAACTGGGCCCCTCCAGGTTCTGAACCACCAGGCGTGCACTGGCGTTGACGAGCGAACACCCGGCAAACACGCGAGGCACGTGTAGACGCAGCCCCCCGCTACCGAGCAGCTGCAGGTGGGGGTCACGGGGGGCACCTACCCACGCCGCCCAGGTAGGGCGAGATGGCTGTCCACACCCCGATGCTGCCCCTGCGCAGGCGCTGGCCGATGGCGAGCTCGATGTGGAACAGTGGGATGCCCTCGAAGGCCAGGGCGATGACATAGGGGATGAGGAAGGCGCCTGCAGACACGTGGCTGTCAGTGGGCTGTGCGCACGGCCCGGCCTCTGCGAGTGTGACATGGGTGCTGGGAGTGGTGAGCAGAAGCTCTTACGGCCGCCGAGGGAGACCGCCCGACGTTGGGGGTTTGCTTGTGTTAAAGCCATGGCTCCCCACCGTCTGCGTCCGTGTGTCCCCCACCCTCTAGGGCTGTGTGGGGTTCCCATTGACACGTGGGCTGAGCTGCTTTCTCACTGGGGCCCTGACACCCCTGGTTCCCGGGCTCCTGGGATGGGGAGCCGGTCTGCTCACAGCGGGGCCTTGCAGGAGGGGGTCACCAGAGGTCCCCCAAGCTGCACCCTGGGTTGGGGTTGGAAGCCCCTCCCAACCCTTCACCCTTGCCTGGATGCTGGGAGTGGACACAGCGAGGTGGGCCTGGGTGCTGAGCGCCGTGGACGGAGCTGCCTCTTGGGAAGAACCCGAGGGCAGGCAGGCAGACACAGTGGCTCCCTTCTGCACCGCGAGCCCGCATGGACAGAGTGGGTCCCGGCAGGTGGCAGGGGGCTGGTGTCCCTGAGCCCACAGGCCTGCTGGGGAGACGCGGGTCCCCGCGGCACGCTCCCGCACTGTCAGGAGGACTGAGTCCCCAGAAGCGGAATCAGCCCTATGTGCGCCGTTGGCGTCCCAGCCGCACATCCCCTGTCCAGACCCGGGAAACCCGCCTGCTCTGGGCCTGCGCGTGTGGCTGCTTCAGCGCTGCCTGGCTGACCGTGGCTGCTGCCCACGCTCACCCGGGCCCAGCTGACCCCAGGGAGCAGCACAGACCATCAGGCCCCGACCAACGGCACGGCTACAGTGGGCACGGCTCTCCCCGCTGTCCACAGGAAGCATGGGCTCAGCCTACGAGAGCCACTCCCACGAACCAAGGCCCCGTGCTGGCTTCTTCTGTCACCGTCCGAAGTGTGGACAAGAGTCAGAGCCCTGGACAGAGCCAGTGGCCACGGAGCCCTTGGCCCACGTCGCCTGACAGGATCCCGGGGTCAGCATGTGGGCAGACGGTGCGTCTAAGTATCTCCCAAGTAGCAGCAAAAAGGCAAAGTGCATCAAAGGAGAGAGTTAAGTTCTGGAGGGGCTCAGCCCAGGTGGAGGCCCCAGAGGCCCCAGGACAGCCTCCTAGGGGCGGGAGGGCCCGAAGCAGGGGCTGTGGGCAGAGGTCACCAAAGACCCAGGGTCCAGCTCACAGATGGAGGCGCCCTCCCGAGCCACGCTTGAGCCCCAGGATGCACACCTTGCTCCATGGCGAAGGCAGGCATGGAACGGCCACACGCCCAGGGCCTGCGTCCCACACATTTGAGCCTCCATCTGGGAAGGGTGCAGCCTCCAGGCTGACTGACCCTTGGCCCCCTTCTCCCATCTCTTCCCAGCCTGAGGGGGAGGCTCCAGCTGGATGAGGTCCAGATGGAGGCCTCAGGGGCTGGCTGAGGGCAGTGTGAGAGGGTCTGGCCCAAGGAGAGGTCAGGGGAGTTGGGGAGGGACGGGGGCCTGGCCTGTGGCTGAGTCTCCAGGCTCCGGGGAGAGAACAGGAGGCATTTCTGTGACCCAGTGCTGAGCAGCATCCACCTTGCGCATCAGTCACATTTCAGCCCCATCATGACTGCCACTCGGACGGGGACCCAGAACACAGACCTGGCTGGGGTGCTGAGGGCTGGGCTTGGGGGGCTCTGCGTCCGGGGGGCGCCCGCCCCATCACGCTGACTCCAGAAGGAGCCTGTGGGGGTGGCACAGGGCAGGCGTGTTTCTGCCGGACTGGAAGGCAGGAGGAGAGCTGGTCCACCTGGGCGTGGACCCCGTGCTGGGGTCCCGAATCCGGGACACCGCACTGAACTGAGAGGCGTGTCTGGTCCTGTCCTGGCTGGGCCTCCAAGCTCCCTCGGCGTATCGGGGGGTCGGGCGAGGGGCGCAGCGTGTTGACGCGCTTCAACCTCACCCGGTTGACCCCGCAGGCTGGGAGCCGGAGGGGCAGGGCGACCCCGCGCCTGGGACTCCCAGCCCCGCCCTCCCCCAGCAGCAGACTAACAGTCACCAGCCTGCGGCCCAGGGTCCCGTCAAGGGTGCCCGCCTGGCAGAGGCACAGGAGGGGCCCTGCCCTCCCGCCCTGCCTCTGCATCGCTCCCAGACGGCGTTCCTGGGTTGTACCCTTCATGAAAAACCTGTAGACCTGAGTGTTTTCCCGAGTCAGTCCAGTGAGCCTTTCCAGCAAATCGCAGTCTTAAGAGGGGCTGTGGGACCCCTTGAATTTGTAGCCAAATCGGAAGAAGCCACAGTGACCTGGGGACCTGCTACTCCAGATTGGCATCTGAGGTGGGGGGGGGGCACGTCTTGTGGGGCCGCCCTTAGCCTCTGCAGGCAGAGTGGGGTTAAGTCCTGGGGCACCCAGTCGGTGTCCACAGAGAGCCGGAGGCCCAGTCACTGTGGGGAAAGCCTCGCACGTTCGGTGCTCCAGCCCTGAGAGCTGAAGGGCCACGGCAGAGCCGGTGACAAGGAGCCCACAGTCATCAGCCAGCCAGCCGCCACCCACCTGCGGCGGGTCTGGGCAGAGCCTGGGGGTGCTGGGTGCTGCACACAGCCCTTCGGTCCAGTGAGAAAAGATGCCTCTGGTTGAACAGCGGCAAGGGCCTGTGGACTGCTGAGAAACACGCCTGTGATCTTGAGGAAAGAGCCACAGGAGGGTGGAGGGAGAGGGGCCCACCTGGTGGGGGGACCTGCTTCCCAGCCCCCCGGAGACCACAGGGGCCAGGCCAGACACCCTGCTGGACAGCAGGACGGACACCAGGCCCGACCCCTGGCTGGATGCCAGGCTGGACACCCCGCCGGACAGCAGGCTGGCATGCCGCGGCTGCAGCCTGTGTGGAAAGGTGGCAACAGCTTAGAGGAAGAGCCGAGAGGGCTCACTCCGCCGGACGCCACGGCTCCGCACGAAACCACACCAGTGTCCACAGACCTCCAGGGCAGCGCAGGAATCGGGGCCTCTGCAGCTCCCTGGGGGGACCCCCGGCCACAGCCCGGGTCGGAGCCCTGCGGTCGGCGGCCAGGGTCAGCACCGGCACAGTGCTTCCGCCGCCTCTGCTCGTCGCGGAGTGGAGTGTGTGTGACGCCCCCGACGGCCCTGCGTCACGTCTGCTCAGCTCTGCGACAACGCTGCCTCCCTTCACGACCTGGAGGCGCAGTCCTGACGTCGGGGGGTTGCTGGGTGAACCGGCGGATGCCCTGTCTGCCTGTCACCTCCCCCTCGTCTCGGGGGCGCCAGAGGTGGTCAAAGCAGACAGAGGGGCCTCTTGCCACGTGAGAAGCTTGTTTTGTGGCGTTTGCTCGACAGCTTCCAGCCCGGGAAAGCTGGATCCTGGATCCTACAGGCGTGTCTCAGAGCCCCAGGCACGGCGGGTGATGCCTGTGGTCTCGCTGTCTGGATGGAGGGAGAGGCGACCGCTCCGGCTGCTGTGGGCAGTGCTGTGCTTGCAGATGGCAGAGCCCCATGCGTGGAGGCTCTCCGAGGCCCTGACATGACATGACGGGCATTGAGGGCTCTGGGCGCCCTGCTTCAGGTCCGCGCTGGCGTTCCAGAGAGCTCTGCGCTGTCCATGCTGCGGTCACAGAGGTGCGGCCGGGAGACCCGGGCCCAGGCGCCCGCCCCTCCCTGGACCCACGGAGGCCCTGACACCAGGGTGGCCATTATAGAGGAATGTCTGTCCAATTATCTGCATGTTCAGACTTTCCCACGTGCCCCAGATCTTATCATCAGGAAAAAGAGACCTCAAGGACGCAGTGTCTGGACGACCAGAAACTTGGTGGGCGGTGCTCACACAGGCTCTGCCCTCCATGTTGACCCCCTGTCCACCCATCATGGGCGGAGAACCGGCGTTCTCTGCCCATGAAGGGGAAGGACCCCCTGCCAACATGCTGACCGGAACATGGGCCGAATCCTCACCACCTCGGCCTCCCCGTCTCTGAGGCGGGAGGCCAGAGCCGCTGTCCCGCAGGGGACACTCAACCCGCGCCTGCCTCAGCCGGGAGCTCTGCAAGCACTGGGGTGCGCGGGCCTCGGGGGCGCCTCAGGTCAGACCCCACAGAGGGTGACTCTGCCCAGGAAGCCCCCTGCCCTGAGCCCAGGGACACAGTGGGCTGCACCCCACGTCCATCCCCCGAGAGGAGCCCCTCTGAGCCTCTTGCCCCCAACACCGGGCGTGACACCGGCAGCCGCGGGCCATTGAGCGAGGCGCCCCGCCCAACGGCTCCGGCTGCAGCCCGGGCGCCCATCTCAGCTCCCTGTGTGGCCGTGGCCCCCCAGCTGCCCTCTGGGACCTGGTCAGTGAGGACACAGCGCCGGTGAGGGGGGCCGGGCACCCTGACCCCCACGGAGCCTGGTCTGGCGGCCTACTGAGCAGCACCACAAACCTGATGCCAGCTGGGCCCCGGGGGACAGATCCCCGGGGTGGGAGTCCCCCACACCCCAGAGGCCATGGTGGGGGCTTATCTGGGGGGCTCACCTCCCCCGTACGTCTGGCACAGATACGGGAACCGCCAGAGGTTGCCCAGGCCCACAGCAAAGCCCACGCAGCTCAGCAGGTACTGGAGCTTGTTGTCCCAAGCTGGCCGTGCCTCCCCGCCGCCCTCCGCAGGTGGAGCGGGCCCCGGGGCACCTGCCATGCCTGCCACGGCCCGGAGCCTCCGCCGCGGTGGGAAGCCACCAGCCCTCTGCCCCGCGGGCGTGCTTTTTCACGATTTAAAGGAAAACCAGTGGACCCGGTTAATTGGTAACAGCCCCTCTGACCACACGCCTGTCCTGACCCTGAGCCCTCCCCGGCTCGTTCCCGCCCGATGTCTGTGGCCGCCACCACTGACGCGAGAACCTCAGGGGTTCCAAGGCTGGGGCCCGCTTACCTGTTCCATAAACGTTGTTCACGCTTAATAAACTTTCCGGAATAACAGTCGGCGCACGTGTTGCTGAGAGGAGCAGTTCCGAGCGCCCACTCGACACCCTGCAGGCAGCTACCACATCGCGGCTGACACGGTGGACACGGCCATCCCCGGAGGGGCCCCCGTCCCTCGTGTGGCCGCACCCCTGACGGCCTGCTTCTGCTCTCCCTCCCCACGGAGGGACGTGGTGGAAACAGTGTGAGCTGGGCTATGGGCCTCGGTCTCTGGAGACCCGCCTGGCAGGCGGTTGTATGGCCCGTGGGGCTCTGTGTCCACCACGCATTGACTGGGGTGGCCGTGGGGAAGAGCTGCAATGAACGTCTGCAATGGGATTGCGTGTGGACGTGGGCGAACGCCCGAGTGGGACTGCCAGGCCAGGCACCAGGTCTACTTTTAAGCCACAGTTCTTTTCCAAAGATGTCCAGACCTCTCAGATGGTCTGAATGTGACCTTTCCATCTGACTCACGGTGCTCCCCTTCCACCTGACTCCTGGTGCTCCCCTTCCACCTGACTCACGGTGCTCCCCTTCCATCTGACTCCTGGTGCTC
>SNSB01004421.1:662258-687899 GCA_012922965.1 Capreolus pygargus | reverse complement strand
GTCTGGGAGTGTGTCTCCCCTCCATGTATCCCAGGGGTGGAGTGGGGTGTATCTAAGGGGTCCTGAGCAGTTTTCCCAACAGGGTTGGACAGCTCTGGGAGTAGAGGAGGTGAGTCCCAAGGATGCCGGCCAGGAGTCTCCCACCCACCACTTGGCTCTCTGGTCCTGCACAGAGAATCCTTGAAAAGTCCAATTTAACATAAACTTGCAGATTTTTGTATGGAAAGTGGAGGTGACTGGTTCTTGGAAACAAACACCCAAGTTCACGTAACTTTGGATCAGGTTGGGTGTGGCATCCCATCCCCCATGGGAGGGAGGCGCCAACGCCGGCTTCAACAAGCAGCAGCAGGTGGACAGTCTCCCTGCCCTCACGGTCCCTGATGTCTCTCGCGATGCATGGATGGTCCTCCACCTCGGTGGCCAAGGCTGAGTTATCCTACAACCCGTCTTTTCCAACATCTGGCTAAATATTCACGCAGTTAATGTCCTCTCAAGAACGTACAAAGTGTGATGGGGGGGGGTCTGCCTTAAGTCACCCGAGCTGAGTTTTATTTAACTGCTCATCTATTGCTGGCAGCCAGATGCAGGGATTAAGCAGATCAGCCTTCACAATGCCCGGGTGTGGCCAAGACTCTGTCGGATGGGTGGGCCCCACCAGGCTGGCCAAGTTCTCTCAAGCTCACTGGCCTCTTCTGGACGGGCCTGAGAACGGTGCTCTTGGTCATGGGGTGAAAGCCCCAACCTCACCGCAAGAACCCCAAGGTCGCAGGGGACCTCAAGAGGAAAGGGCGGAGGCACCGAGACTGGATCCAAGGGGCCGAGATGAGCGGGCCGTGCACAGCAGCCCCCACCCCCACGGCAGCTGACTCTCCGGGAGCGGGGCTGAGACGGACCACCCGTCAGCTCCCCAGGCCCTGATAGCAGGCGTGTGTGCTGCAAGGTAATGCATGCACACACATGTACACACATAGTTGTGCACACACACGTAAGCATGAGCACAGGCACAGTACACAGATGCTTGCACACTGGGACACACTCACACACATGCAGACACACTCACACTGGCTCATGTACACAGCTGCTCATACATGTGCTCACATGCACATATACACATCCATGTGCACACTCACATGTGTATGTAACCACACCAGGAGGATGTCCCTTGTTATGCACACATGCTTGCACACATCCACACATGAACACACACACGTGCACATGTATACACACTCACACATCCACACATCCACGGACATACCCACACACTGAGGATACACTCTTACACGTACATACTCACAGTGTACACATATACACACGTGCACACTCACATGAAGAATACAGACACACACACCCATGTATACATGCTCCCACACATGCACCCTCACATAATACACACATGTGCACACATGTGCAGCCCACTCCCTCCTCAGACACCACCCCTACCCCACAGGCTGGGCTGCCTAGGACCACAGGTCACCATTCACTGAGGCCGCAGACACTGCGCTGACAAGTGCCCGCTGGTCTCCTGGCCTCTGGAAGAGGTTCCTGATGAGCTTGTAGACGGCGAAGCAGGGGATGACCAAGCAGGGGACCCCAGCAACAATGACCACTACGGCATACACCCAGCCCGGGTACTTGATCTCCTTGGATTTGGGAAATTCCTCCTGGAGAGAGAGCGGCCTTAGGTGAGCAACCAGGCAGCTGGGGTCTCCCGTGGGGCAATGTGCCCACCCCTCGTGATTCCCTCCTGGCTTTTAGAGGGAGGGGGAGCCTGCCCCTTTCCACCCCGGAGGCCCAGGACTCACATAGGCTGGGTCCCAAATGTTGTATGTCAGCTCCTCCCTGACCTCGATCACGAAGAAGAATAGGAAGATGGCCAGCATGAGCAGGGGGCTCACCACTCTCCACGTGACCTGCCAGAAGATGTTGGGCTTGTGGCCGATCATGAACTCGATGTCCCTGTTGAACCTGGAAGCAGAGGCCAAAGGGCCTTTAGTCCCCAGAAGGCAGAGGAAGGCAGAGAGCGCAGCCTCTCCACGCCTGGAGAGATGGTCTCTGCTCTGTGATGCTGCACTCTGACCTTTCACATCCATCTTGGCAGACATGCCGTCTCTGGGAAGCCCCGCCATCTTGCGGTGCTACTGCCGGGCTGGATGCGTGGACTCTCGTCAGAGGCCACGTCCTCCTCAGCCCCAGGCAGAGCTGCTGGGGCCGAGGGAGGGAGCTGTCCGGCTCCCTGTCTCAGTCTCCTTGGCAGGGCAGTGGCTCTAACCCTGGGCAGCCTCACCAGCACTCTTAGTGGTGCAGCACTGGGGGTCTTAACGGGGCCCCCTCCACGGGCTTGTGCATTTAACCTTAATTGATTCACCAGATCGTTTATGGAGCAGTGGAGAGTCCAACTCCTATTAAGAACACAGTGCCAATCCGTGATGCCCTGAATGACTGACCCAGGGATGGCTGACCCTGCCGCACTTGTCCGCCTGTCTGCCTGAGCCTCTGTCTGGCAGAGGAACCCTGCTCACACCCCTGGGAGCAGGCCTGGCAGTGCAGTGGGGGCTGGAATAAAACACCAGCTCCCTCCACCCTCCAGGTAGGGTCCTGGGAGGGGTCCTGGGGAAGGTCCTCAGCCCACAGCAAACCTGTGCACCGTCCTGCCTTTTCCCACTCGCCCCGAGACCAGGCTGCCTCCTGCTGCTGCTGACAGTGCCCTTCCCGAGGCCTGGGCGGAGGCATCTGGACGCTGCAGAGGGCATGGTCTGCACCCCCACCCCCACCCCGCGCGAGCTTCATGGCCTCTCCGTTGCCCTCCCAGGGTCAGGCCACCCCCACACCACGCTGGACAGAAGAGACACCTGCGTGGCCCTGCGCGTGCCCCCCGTGGGGTTCCCCATCCCCGGCCCCCACCTGTCTACGCCGTACACATAGACCACGGAGAACATCTCGAAGAAGGCGATGACGAGCAGAGGGATGGAGCCCGCGTAGCTGTCCAGAAGAGACAGCCAGTACTGGCCGGAGTTCAGTGTGAAAATGAAGGCAATGAGGTACATCCCCAAGCAGATGAGGCCTGTGGCGGCAGAGGGCGGGGGTGCGGTCACGGGCGTCTGCCCCCACGCCCGCTGCAGTCTCCCTCTGGTGGCTGCGCCACGGCCTCAATCCCCACCGTGCCCCCTAAGCCGGTCCTCCTGGCCCCACCCACAGGCCCCGCCCACAACCCCCACAGGCCCCGCCCACAACCCCCACAGGCCCCGCCCGCACCCCGCCCACAACCAAGGCCTCGCCTACCAACCCACAGGCCCCGCCCACCACCCACAGGCCCCGCGCCCGCCGCCCGCCCACCTGTGAGCAGCTCCTTGGGCCACTTCTTGGGGATGACTTTGAGGTCCTGCAGGGGCACGACCACACCCTCCATGTTGCCGAACATGGACGACAGGCCCAGGCAGAAGAGCATGATGAAGAAGAGGACGGACCAGAGGGGCGCCACTGGCATCTTGGTGATGGCCTCGGTGAAGACGATGAAGGCCAGCCCGGTGCCCTCCACGCCCTGCAGGGCAGCAGGCATGTCACCCGGGGCCCTCCGAGGTGCCACTGGCCAGTCTGGCCCTGACCCTGGACGGCTCTGCACCCGCCAGGCCGGCACCGACGCAGTCATGGCTGATGAGAGCCATTCCGTGGAGTGACCGCAGCGCTTGCCTTCTAGCTCCGGGTGCATTTTAAAAGGCTGAACTGGTTACATCACTGGGAAGTTGACCGCATTGTCCGGCGGCGTTTGGGGCCCTGTGCAGCCCAGACAGAGGTGTTCGGCAGATGGGCATGGACTGCCATCTGCTCACCGGGGGGTGTCCCCCGCCCTGCCCCGCCCACAGCCGAGGCCATTGGGCGAACTGACTTCAGTGGGCCTAAGCGAGTCCCCGAAACAGACCCCCTGGAAGTGGGCCCACCACTGCTCAGAGCAGCCCGTGGAGCAGGTAGCGCCATAAACGTGCTCGTGGGTGTGTGATGACCACACTGCATGGAGTGGCCCACGCAGGGAGTGAGGCCTCAGGCACTGGGCCCCTTCTTAGTGCTCAGGGCTCCCGGGAGTTGAACTTCTGCAGAGAGCCCTGAGCTCGGAGGGGCTGAATGAGGAGCCAGTGGATCCGGCAGGATCCCACAGGATCCCCCTCGCGGCATCTGCCCACATTCCTGGGACACAAGGACTCAGAGCCGTAGGGAGGCTGAGGGGGGTCGTCTCAGCGCCGTGGAACCCGCATCGCAGAGGAGCAGTCTGGGAGGTCTAACAGCCTGTACCCGTGGGAAAGCGGAAGCCCATCAGCACTGCCCAGGGCTAGGGGCGGGAGCTCACGGCTGATGGAAGACTACCAGGGGTGCAGGAGGGCATAAACCGACTGCGTAAACTCACTAAACCCCCACAAACTGAGCTTCTAGGCAAAGAACTGGCACCTCGAGACGGTCGCTTTTTAAAAGGAAGGAGGATTGAGACTCGCAGCCCCTGTGACGTTCCCCGGAGAGAGCCAAGAAGGGAGGACCCTCTGCTGTGTCCACTCCTGGAAAGATGCTGCTGTCGCTGGAGAAGCAGTGCCAGGCCTTCAAAATGCTCAACATGCCCCTGAATGTGCGGCTCCCAATGAGAGAACTGCAAAGCTGAGATTAGTAGATGCCAGCCTACGAGCAATCACAGCAGGAAATGTCGCTTGTCCTGGGGGCTGGCACTCGAGCTTGTGTGCATCCCGGGAGCCTGATGGCCACCAGTGATTTCAGGACAGTGACGACAACTCTGACCTTTGTGTAGGAGAATTATGGTAAAAACGGACCATGGGGTGTTTCTGTGTATTTGACATGAGGCCACGGGAGAGGTCAGGCCCATGGAGGGCATCTCATGGCCTCATGCGCGGGGCTAGTGGCCCAGTAGGTGCTGGTGCCCTAGACCCAGTGCCTGAACCTCTCGGGGCAGGACAGCCAGGGTGGGCGGCCGTGTGGCATGGGGCAGGTCTGTCCTAACTGGACTTCCAGGGGAGGCTCAGTGTCCACCCAAGGTGCCTGCTGCCCTGGCCCTACCTCTGAGAGGAAGGCGTCCATATCGCAGGTCTGGAACTTGAGCTTGGCGTAGGCCACGGGGTCAGAGGCGTTGCACCACTGCTGCATCTCAGCAAAGTTCTCCTGCGTCACATTGCCTTCGGGCAAGTCGAACCCATTGATGAGCGTCAGGATGTTCCTGGAAAGAGAGCGAGGCTGACACCAGTCCGGGCGGGCTCCTCGGAGGCGGAGGAGGGGACGAGGCCACCACAGCTGCCGGAGTGCCCACTGGCCGCTCACGTGCTGAAGCAGTCATCGTAGCGTTCGGTGGCACGGAAGCCAATGACGGAGTAGACCACAGTGGCCGCGTACACGGACGTGAAGCCATTGATCACAGACACAATGACCGAGTCCATCTCGCAGTTGTTGCTGTGGACGGAAGCAGCGTCGGTGAGCACGGGCCGGAGGGTGCAGTGTCTACTTGGCCAGCCCACGTCGGCACAGGTGGTCAGAGCTGTATCTTGGGCCAGCTGGACAGGCTGAGCCGCTGCTGGGTGGCGAGAGGGGAGGGCTCGCCGAGCACCAGGTGATGGCCCCCACGCCTGCTGCAGCCTGCTAGCCCCTTGGTGCCCCCATGTCCTAGGAACCCCGGAGCTGGGGCTGAAGACCCTGTGTTCAGGTCCCCACTCGGCCAGCGTCTGCTCTGGGCTCAGGAGGTGATGCATCAGCCCCACTCATGCAGGACAGCCTGGACCTTCTGGCCACCAGCCACAGAGGCCTCGAAGAGGCAGCCTGGGCCGGGTGCCCCCATCCCCAGGCCTGGACGCCTCCCTCCCTCTCCTCCCCCCCGCCCCTACAAATGCTGCCGCCCCCCCAGCTCACCCCAGGCCTTCATGGCTGAGGATGCCCATCTCCACCTCACCACCTAAAGCCTCCCTCAGCTCGGTGCATGACCCCTGACCTCCCACCCGCTGAGGCACCATCCTTCCAGGTGCTTCCGTCAAGAACCCCCAGGCAAATGCAAACCAGACCCCAGTGAGGGGCTTCCCTGGTGGCACAGTGGATGGGAGCCCGCCTGCCAGTGCAGGGGGACACAGGCTCAATCCCTGGTCTGGGAGGGTCCTGAAGGTTGCACAGCAACCAAGCCTGTGAACCACAAGAGAAGACACTGCTCGCTGCAACTGGAGAAAGCCCACACAACACAACGAAGACCCAGGGCAGGTGGGAAAAAAAAATACTAAAAAACAAACGCAAAGCTCGGTGAGCTGCAGCACCCACCCCTGTGGCCGGAACCCAAGCATCTGAGAGCATGGGCGTAGGCGAGGGCGGGGAGGACCCAGGCTCCCACTCAGCCCTACGGGGGCTGCAAGGGGGCAGCGGCTGTCAGACAGTTAGACCTGGAGCCGCCACGAGGCCCACGCCCCGCCTCAGGGTACACATGCGGGGAACGAAAACAGGTGCCCATGGAGCTCGAGCACAGATGTTCTCAGCAGCCAGAGAGCAGGGACAGCCCAGCGAGGCCCGTCTGCAGGCCAAGGATGAGCCAGTCTTGGGAGGGAGACGGACACGCAGGCTAAGGCGCGGGGGCAGGGGACAGCTGCACCTGCTCCCTGCAGCTCCTGAGAATGCCTTCAGCTGGGAGCCTGGCCTGCCTGCCTCTAGCCCCACCGCCCACCATCCGGGAGACTTGGACCGACACCCCTGGAGAGTGCCCACCCCCCTCCAGCCTCACAGCAGTTCCTATGGGGAGACCGAAGCTCCAAGTGCCAGGCGCCTGGAGGAGCCACCCCCCTGCTCCCCGCGGGACCCCTGTCCAGCGTACTCACTGGACGGGGTTGTAGCTGGAGAAGGAGATGAGGCCCCCGAAGGCCAAGGAGAAGGAGTAGAAGACTTGGGCCCCCGCATCCAGCCAGGTGACCGGGTTGGCCAGCTCCGTGACCTGCGGCCAAACAGAGACCCTCAGCCGTGTACCACGGGATGTGGGGGGGGGGGGTGGACCCAGGAGGGGCATCCAAGGAGGGGACAGGAGCCTGGAGGCGAGGTGACAGCTGAGGCCACTGAGCAGAGGCCAGAGGGAAAACGGCCCTGAGGTGACAGCTGGTGGCCCTCTGCCCCGAGCTACACGCGAGCTGGCACACACTGCCCGTGCAGGCCCGGTCGGTGTCCAGGGATGCTGGACAAACATTCACAGCAGCCAGGAAGTGGGAACAGTCCAGGAGGTGCTGGTCTGGTGTCCAGGGACCAGGGGGGGCGCGGAGCCCAGGGGTGGGCAGGCAGCCTAGACTCACGTTGGGCGTGAAGAGGAAGATGATGCCATTGGTGGCTCCCTTCAGCGTCAGGCCCCGGATGAGAAAGATGGTCAGGACAACGTAGGGCAGCGTGGATGTGATGTACACGGCCTGTGGGAAGCGGCAGCTGTGGGTCGGGAGGCCGGGCAGGGGTGGGGGCCCACACCAGGAGGAGGGCTGACCCTGGACCGCGCCCCCTCCTCCCTTGCCCTGGTCCCAGCCTCCCCCTCTGGTTTCCGTGACCTCTCGTGACCACAGTCACGGTTCAGCTCCCACCATCCAGACGGGCACCACAGTCGCTCCCGCCTGCGGCTTCTGAAGTGTGTGTCTGGGAGCCGTCTGGTCCAGCACTGAGTCTGGGGCGCTGCCCTGGGCCACCAGCAAACGCTGCCCAGAGGGCGGACAGGAGCCGGACTCTCAGAGATGCTAAGGGGCCCCCGGTCCCCCAGAGCGCCCACAGCCCCGCACCTTCCCGGTGGTCTCGATGCCCCGGATGGTGCACACGTAGAGTACGCTCCAGGCGCATGTCAGGGCCAGCAGGATCCACCACTGCACGGAGCCCGAGTCATCGATGGAGGTGGAGACGTTGAGGGTCTCGCGGTACCAGAAGTAGTCCACGGAGGAGCTGCGGGCACACTCCTCCACGTAACCTGACGCCGTACCACACCAGTGAGGGCCACGAGAGCGAGGGCCCAGGGCATTGACACCAGGACACATTGAACTTGTGCACACATGTGTGTGCACCCACACGGACATACCCAACAGGCAGCACAACATACTTACACACGTGTGTGCACACCCACATATATGCAATGGACAACATGTTCACAACACACTCACACATGTGTGCACACCCACACGGACATACCCAACAGGCAGCGCCACAACATACTTACACATGTGTGTGCACACCCACATAGATATACGCAATGGGCAACATGTCCACAACATACTTACACATGTGTGCACCCCACACAGATACATGCAACAGCACGCACAATGTACTTATACATGCGTGCACCTCGACAGACAGCATGCACCACATACCTGTGTGTGCACACCCATACAGGACACCAACAGACAACACGCAAAATGTACTTACACGTGCACATCCACAAAGACGCGCACAACAGAGAGAATTCACTACGTGCACACGTGCATGCATGCCCACAGAGACACACCCAACGGCATGCACAACATACATGTATGTACACACATGCACATTTTCATGCACTCGTGTGCACATGAACATACTTGTAGGCACACACAAGCATGCACAAACCAAACAGACTTGCATGTATAGTCACGTGCAGACCCATGCACACACTTGTGCACACAGGGAGCACGCACAGCGGGCCTTGACGACCTGCCCCGGGCAGGCACAGACCCAGGGCTTAGCTGGGAGTCAGAGCCCTGGGCGCGGCACTCAGTCATTCAGGAGGCCAGCAGTCTTTTCGGGTCTCACGTCAGAGCCTGCACCGGGTGGCTCTGTTCAGCCTCACACATTCTCTCTGCTCTAGACCTAGCATCTCAGGGTCCTGGTTGCCCCCCTGGGCTCATGGGACCCCAGTGAGACCCTGCCAAGACAGGAGTGGTCTAATCCTGACAGACCCTCCCACCCTACCCCGCCCACATCCCCTGAAGGGCCCCGGGTGCAGCCAGGGATGCCACGGAGCAGGTCTGCCCCTTGCTGTGGTTTGAGTTTTTGCTAAACTTGGGCAATGACCACGTGGCTGTTAAAGATTCAGGGGGTGCTGCTCACAGGCCAGCCCCACCCCCACCAGCCCGCCCAGGGCTCACCTGTCTGGTTGGCGTTGAGTGGACACTGGCTCCAAGGCAGGGGCTCCTGGAAGGAGTTGAAGAAGTACCACATGACCCAGGCGATGATGGTGTTGTAGTAGAGGCCCACCATGAAGGACACGAACATGGACGCGATGCCTGGGGGGGAAGCGACGTCAGTGCTGGGGCAGGGGTCACTGCTGAAGTGGGGGTCGCTGCTAGGATTGGGGGTTCCTGCTGGAGTGGAGGCAGTGCTCGGGTGGGGGGGTTACCACCAGGGTAGGGGCAATGCTGGAGTGGAGGGTCACTTCTGGAGTGGGGGGGTCACTTCTAGGATAGGGGTGTCACTGCTGGAGTGGAGGTCACTGCTGGGGAGGGGGTCATGGCTGGGATGGGGCATTGTTGGAGTATGGGGTGGGGATAACAGCTAGAGTGGGCAGTCACTGCTGGGGTGGGGGTGCTGGTGTAGGGGGTCACTGTGGAATGAAGGGTCAGTGCTGGAGTGAAGGCGATCTCTGGGGGGAGCCTCCTGGCCCACTGGGTGTGAGTGAACAGAAGGGTCCTGGGCCGCAGGCAGACACCCCCGCGGTCAGCGTCCCTCCTAGTCCCTGCTCTGGGCAGGAAGTGGGGGGCTCTGCTCGCCCCCTGTGTCTGCCCCCGCTAGGCCCTGTGTTCCCCGGGTACCCAGGACAGCCTCTGCAGCCCACCCCCCACCGCCAAGAGAGTCTAGGAAAGGGGTGGCGACAGCCTCAGGGTGGAGGCGTGCAGCCCTGGGCTGTCTCCTCCCTGAAACCTAGAGGGAACAGTGGGCGGCGCAGGCTGCCAGCACAGACCCCAGGCTGAGCCTGGGCGCGGACGCACCTACGCCCTTGAGGGCCGGGTGGATGGCGCTCCAGACGCCCACGCTGCCCTTGCGCAGCCGCTGCCCGATGGCAAACTCCAGGTGCAGCAGCGGTATCCCCTCCAGGACCAGCAGGATGAGGAAGGGAATCATGAACGCTCCTGCGGGCGGGGCGGCGCGTGGTCAGGGCGGCTCCGGAGGGTCACGTGACTGAGGGCGTCGCCTTCGACCACGCCCTCGACGGTCGCCGGCCTTGTCTGGGGGGCTTGCGCCGCCTCCTCGCGGTGGCCGGCTCGTCCGCGGTCCCCACGGGGCGCTGCCTAAGCCCAGTCCCTGGAGAGCTAGGATGGGGTCCGCGTGTGGGAGGAGCCCAGGGAGGGGCACGCGCGGGGTGAGCCCCTTGGGGGTGTGGGCCCCTGGCACCCTCACTGGAAGGTGGGGAAGAGGAAAAGGCCAGGAGCTCTGAGGCCGGCCCAGGCCCCGCACAGAAGGGGGTCTGCCTCTGAGCCCCGGGGACCCCGCTCTGGGCCGGGGAGCATCGGGGCCTGGGGTCTGTGTCTCCACTCGCTGATGGGCCCCAGGGCCTGGCCCGCCCGGAGCAGGGGCCCCGTGAACACCTGCCTTCGCGGTGCACGTGGGCCACCATCCCAGACCCCCCAAGGGGTGAGCGCCCTCCTGCTGCTGCATCCTCCGCCCCCTCCCCAGGCCCTGGTTTTACCAGCCATCCAAGCTCCTCGCCCTGACCCAGGCTCCCGGGGAACCAGGGGGGAGGGGGCCTTGTCCAGCGCACCCAGCCTGGCCCCCTGCTGAGCACAGTCCCGCTGAGATTAGCGCAGCGGCAGTTACCAAAGGTCACCGGCTCTAGAGCTGAAACTGGCCGATAAGGGTTGGAAACACTTGCTTCAGGGCTTAAAAGTGGATTCAGGTCCAGTCTGAGGGGCCTTCGTGGTCGGGCTCCCTGGGCACCTGGAGCACCAGCAGTGGCCTGGGGTGCCCTCCCCGAGGTCCCCCCGCCCTGTCCCGGGGTCTGGCGAGGCCTGCCTCAGGGTGAGGTCCACCCGCCCTGTCCCAGGGTCCGGCTAGGCCTGCCAAGGGGTGAGGTCCCCCTGCTCTGTCCCGGGGTCTGGTGCAGCCTGCCGTGGGGTGAGGTCCCCCCGCTCTGTCCCGGGGTCTGGCGAGCCCTGCTGAGGAGTGAGGTCCCCCTGCTCTGTCCCGCGGTCTGGAGTGGCCTGCCCCGGGCTGAGGTCCCCCTGCCCTGTCTCAGGGTCCGGCGCAGACTGCCGTGGGGTGAGGTCCCCCCGGTCCGTCCCGGGGTCCGGCACGGCCTGCCCCGGGCTGAGGTCCCCCCGCCCTGTCCCAGGGTCTGACGCAGCCTGCCATGGGGTGAGGTCCCCCCGCCCTGTCCCAGGTTCTGACGCAGCCTGCCATGGGGTGAGGTCCCCCTGCCCTGTCCCGGGGTCCAGTGCAGCCTGCCAAGGGGTGAGGTCCCCCCGGTCCGTCCCGGGGTCTGGCAAGCCCTGCCGAGTGGCGAGGTCCACCCGCCCTGTCCCAGGGTCTGGAGCAGCCTGCCGTGGGGTGAGGTCCCCCCGGTCCATCCCGGGGTCCGGCACGGCCTGCCACAGGCTGAGGTCCCCCTGCTCTGTCCCGGGGTCCAGTGCAGCCTGCCGAGGGCTGAGGTCCCCCTGCTCTGTCCTGGGGTCTGGCGAGGCCTGCCAAGTGGTGAGGTCCCCCCACTCTGTCCTGGGGTCCGGCACAGCCTGCCGTGGGGTGAGGTCCCCCCGGTCCGTCCCGGGGTCCGCCACGGCCTCCCACAGGCTGAGGTCCCCCCGCCCTGTCCCAGGGTCTGACGCAGCCTGCCATGGGGTGAGGTCCCCCCGCCCTGTCCCGGGATCTAGTGCGGCCTGCCGAGGGATGAGGTCCCCCCGCCCTGTCCTGGGGTCCGGCGCGGCCTGCCTCAAGGTGAGGTCCCCCCGCTCTGTCCCAGGGTCTGGCGAGGCCTGCCACGGGCTGAGGTCCCCCGCCCTGTCCCGGCGTCCAGCGAGGCCTGCCACGGGCTGAGGTCCCCTCCCCCACCCCGGTTCGTGCAGCCCGGTCTCCTGCCCTCCTTCACTCACCTCCCCACCCTGCCTCCACCTCCTGAAACACATGTTCTCTGCTCCCCCCTCAAACAGCTTAGATCCCTCACTTGTGCCCACTTCTCTCCCGGACACCAGCCAGGCCGCAGCCTTCGCACACTGGCCTCCTGGGCAGCGTGGGTGTCAGACCTGAGCGGGGGGTCCCTACTGGCGTGGCGCTGTGTATACGTGTGTATACACGTGAGTACATCAGTGTGCAGTGCATGTGCCTATACACATGTGTGTGTTGTGCCCACGTGTATGTGAATGAGTGTGTATGTGTGAGCATGTGGGTGCCTCCACATGTATCCAGACACTTGGTGTAAGCATGACACATGTGTACAAGTGAGTGTGTCCTTGTCTATGTATGGGCGTGCGTGGATGTGCACATGTAAAGCTGAGTGTGTGTGTAGGTGTGTTTGAGAGTGTGTCCATGTGTACTCTTATGCCTGAGTGTGTGCATGTGTGTGTGTGT
The DNA here is from genome assembly GCA_012922965.1 of Capreolus pygargus. NCBI lineage: Eukaryota > Metazoa > Chordata > Mammalia > Artiodactyla > Cervidae > Capreolus > Capreolus pygargus. Next base: position 675,392 of record SNSB01004421.1, on the reverse strand, counting down.
GTGTGTGTTGAGGGGGACGTGGAACGCGTGTGCAGGGGGCTCCTAGTCTCTGCTGGCCCGGCTCCCCGCTTGGCTCCTGCGTTAATCCTTCGGCCTTTTCTCTTTCTCCTTCTCCATCTGCCTCCCTGGTGCCCTCTCGTGGGGGGCACAGGCCCCAGGGCCCGCGGCACTTTCTCCCACCTGTGGACCGCCCTCGGTCCCCATGCCAGGGAGCTGCGGGGCCACTGGTTGCACGCCTGGCCGCCCACCTGGGGCTCTGGGCACAGGCTTCTTCCAGGGCTGGTGCTATGTGGGGCGGGGGGTGGTGTGCCGAGGGTCAGGGGGCGAGGGTGTGGGCTGGGACGCAAGGAAAGGCACCAGGAACGGGCCTCCCCCAGGCCAGATGCCTCAATGGAGGGGAGCCAGCAGCCTTGGGTCTGGGGCTCAGCTAGCTGCGGGCTTGGCGCCTGTCCCTCTGTCCATGGAGGTAAAGGAGTAAGATTTGCCTCTCTGAGGTTCTCAGGAGCTGGATTTGAAAACCTGTGAAGCAAAACCACAAGAAGAAAACATGCTCCCCATCCCATGCCTTCCTCTCATGATGCCACTTTTACCCCTGGACTCCCTGCCCCTTCACCGCCATTGGGAAACTCCTATTCATTCTTGAAAACCCCACTCAGATGGCTCCCCCTCCAGGAAGCCTCCCCTGCTCCCCGTGGTCCTGGCATCTACAGTAGCCCCCCAGCCACCCCCACGAGCTCCTGCAGGACCAGAGGCTCAGCTTCTACAGAGGCGGGAGGGTGGGGCCGGGACACATCCACCACAGCCCCCAGAGGTGGGCTGGGCCCAGCGAGCCCTCCATGTCCCCACGTGCTGGGCCCCGCCTGGTGGGCACCCCCAGCCCTGGCAGCACCAGCCAGAGGCAGACCCTCGGCCCCTTGCTCTCTCCTGGATGGGCGGCTCTTGGCTCCCTTTGGAGGTTGGGTCTGCTGTGGGGGCGGGAATGGGGGTGTCAAACAGAGGGGTGGGGCGGGCTGCAGGTCTTAGGAGGCAGGAAAACCAAGGAGTGCCCGGCACCCCGTGGGTTCCAAAGGTCCCGGGAGATGAGAGAGGAGACTGTCAGCCCCGAGGGAGGACACACGTGCAGAGAGATGTGGGGGCAGGAGGGTGACACGCCCCGGAGGGAGCAGGAATTCTAGGAACTCAGGAAGCGAGGCGGGGGGAGGGGGGAAGGGAGGGGAGGGAACTCGAGAGCCCCCCAGGTGCAGGCTTAAGTGGGGCACCTCTCCGCCTCCAAGTCTCCCGGGAGTGCCCGGCTTTTGTGACCACAGACCCTCAGCCGCTTCCAGGAGGGAAACCCAGTGGAAACAGAGGCTGCTGCCCCCTGTCCTCCCCCGCCCCACAGCGTCCAGAACGGACAGGAGCCAAGGGGGCCTTCCTGCTCCCATGGGCGGGCTCCCCAGGACAGACGCCCTGGAGGACTGCGGGCCCCTCTTCCACTTCCCCGAAGCGCAGGGGGGAACCACCGCCCGCCCTCACCCATGGCCTCCCCTGCACCCCTGCCCCGCTGTCGGTCAGGACTCAGGGCTGCTAGGCCGTGGAGCCAGCCCTCGAGGGGCAGGGGGCAAAGCCGTGTGGCAGGTCCTGCCTCCCCTGGTCCTCCCTGCTGGCCGCCGGGGCCTGGTCCTTGCAGGTCTGTGGGGGCCCGGCCGGCCTCCAAGTTACAGGCACCGGGCTCTCCCACACCGGGGACTCCGGAGCTCAAGGCGCTGCCCAGAGGGCCTGGGGGCAGAGAGGAGTCCCAAGGCTGGCTCAGGGTCTAGGGTCACCACCCCTGGGCCCCGCACTTCCGTGGGCCCTGTTCGGCCGGGTCCCCCAAGGCGGCGCCCAGCCCGTGTGCACCTGCAGGATCGCTGGATGGGCAGAGGCGGCGCTGTGCTGGGTGGGGAGGCACCCCGGATGGGCACACCTCCTGACGCTGGGGAGGGCAGGATGGGGCTCGGGAGACGGGGAGCTGAGGCAGCACCTGGCCTGCAGACCCCAGCCTTGCGGTCAAGGGGCAGACTGCAGCATGCACGCTGCCCGCCTGCTGACTCGACTCACAGGTGAGTGTGAGACCCTGGCTCGGCGGCCCGACAGGGTGCTCACCCAGGGACACGGGAAGGCAGGTGCCTGCAGGCCTGGGGACAGGGCCCAGCGAGGGGCACAGAGGATGGGAGGACAACCCTGGCCCGTGGGGGGCCGGGTGCGGGAGCCACGGGAGGGCCCCCACCTCCCTGAGCCCAGGGAGGCAGCAGACGGTCCTCCTCAAAGCCGAGTGAGCTGAGACCCACGCTCCGTCCTGCCCACCCGCCTCTGGGAGCAAACCTGCCTAGAGGGGCCAGCTCCTTCAGCCTTACAGGCCCGGCTGCCTGCCAGGGCGAGCACAGACTCCGGGGGAGCGCGGGAGGCGGCCAGCCTGTAGGAGGCTGGGCACAGCGCCTGCTCACCGGGCTCCCGCTCGGGGGACGAGACAATGCCGCGGCCGGGTCACGCGATGTGAACACGGCGTCTCCCAGCCACCCCGAGTGAACACCACAGAACGCCGCTGACGCTCAAGCCTACATCATGGGTCTTCGTCCTGGCTCTCTCTGCTTTTCTATATAGACCCTCCCCCGCGCATAATATAAAGTTAAAAATAAAGCAAAAATTCATTTACTTTTTGAATTACCCAAAACTCCTGGAAATAATTGGAGACTAACTAAGCTTTCACCAAACCAGAACGGATGGGCAGGGATGGGAGGCCCCCTAAGGCGCTCGAAGGTGTCTTCGACCACACAGCTGCTCCGCTCCCCACAGCTGGGGCGTCGGGGATGGGAGTGTCACCCTGACGGGTCACCAGCCACCTCGCCTTGGCCTCAGGGATGGTCTCCTGGGTGTGGAGGGCGGGCCGTTAGGGTCCCAGCCCGCGAGCTGGCCCAGAGGACGGTGGACCGGCCTCCTGAGGGACAGGGGCGCGGGGGGCGGTGCCCTGACCCACGTGGGGGCCGCAGCGTCCCCCTCCCCTGTGCTGGGGGCAGCGTCCACGCAGCAGCGTCCTCCCAGGCCCCCCAGCCCCCAGTCAGTGTGCACCCGGCCTCCTGGGGGTCTGAGTTCCTGGTGTCTGCTCTGGCCAACTGCCCGAAGACCCCTAAGCTGCTTCTAGCATGTTTGCCCTGGGAGTCCCTCCCCAGCTCTGGGGTCCATCCCCCTCTTCCCAGGGACCAGCGACGGGCCTCCACCCGCCAGCGGGGTCAATCCAGAGCAGCCCCAGAGCCCCACGCGCAGGGGAGCAGCCGGCCCTCCTCCTGGCCCCCGAGTTGGGGACCCTCCCCCAGGACGGCTCCTGAGGGGTCATGACTGGCATGTTGCAGAGGAGGGGCAGCGGCCTCCCTGAGGGCCCTGCGGGCACAGGCTGTGACTCAGGCGGGAGCCCTGACCTCCTGGGCTCCGCGGGCCCCAGCCCCCGAGGGGGCAGCCTCAGTCCAGGCGGCGCCAGCTGGCCCAGATGTTCCGACAACACACCTTCCCTCCCAGGCAGCTCGAGCCCTTGGCGGTTCAGGGGGGTCGCCAGGGAGACCCAGCACGGCCCCTTCCACCTGCTCCTCTGGAGGACACGCAGGCCACAGAGCTGCAGGGAGCCCGCAGTGTCTCCCGACGAGAGCTGGCTTGTGCCGCCCAAGGCGGGGTCAAGAGCTCCCAGAGGCAGGAGCACCCCCAGGCCTCCTTCCCGCGCCCAGCTCCCCGGCCGGCGTGGGGCCAGAGGGACCTCGGTGTGACCTCTGTCCCTGCAGCTCCCGCACGGCAGGAGGGCAGGTGGAGGAACGGGGCTGTGGGGACCCAGCCCGGAGCCTGGTGGGTGGCGGGGCACCTCAGCCCCCGTGGAGGGAGACCCCTGGGCTCTGGCAGCAGCGGGAGGGGCGGAGGCCCCGCTCCTGCCCGGGGTGCACGTGGTTTCTCAGGGGCCACCCAGCCCGGCCCGGCCGCCCCCTCTGTCCATCGGGGAGCCAAGTGCCTGCTGAAGCCAGGGTGCCCTTGATGACACAAGCTGGGTTCAGCCCGGGGCCCGCGTGGCGGGCTTACGGAGGGCTGGCCTCACCTTCCTCGCTGAGAAGAGGGGCCCCCTGAGGAGCACGGGGCCCCTCTGACGCCCCTGCCCGGGTCAGAGCAGGTCCAGGGCCACGGGAGGGCTCCTGGGGCCAGCCCGCGCCGCCCCACACGACCTGGGACGCGGTGCCCCAGGAGGCTCCGGCAGGAGCCCCGGGTGGGGTGCGGCCGCGGGGGGCGTCCCGCCCGCCGCCCGCCCGCCTACCTCCGCCGTGACTCTGGCAGAGGTAAGGGAAGCGCCACACGTTGCCCAGGCCCACGCAGAAGCCCACACAGGTCAGCATGTACTGCGCCTTGTTGTCCCACTTGGGCCGCGAGCTGCTCTCCTCCTGCTCGATGCGCTCCAGCTCGGCCAGCGACGGGATCCGGGCCTCCAGGCCGGGGTTGGGCAGCACCAGCCTCACCATGGTGGTCCGGGCGGGTCCGCGAGCTCAGCGAGTGGCCACCGGCCGGAGACCTGGGGCTTTATAGGAAACCTTTGGCACCTCACCCCAGCACCTGGGCCGAAAGGAAGTGTCAGCAGATCCCAAGGGCGAGGCCGCCAGACTGTTAATGCCTTATCTGCAGAGGCGCCTGGACCCTCCGGCCTGGGAGGCCGTCAGCTCCGCCCCTGTGCAAACGGGACCCAGCGGCCCAGGTGAGTCTGGCCCCCAGCGCCCCCTGCACGCAGAGGGTGCTCCAGCACTCTGGCGGCAGAGACCCCCGATGGCAGATGCTGCCTGGCCCCCCGGGCTCTGAGCCGCTCCTCAGGGAGCGCGGCTTCAGCTGGGGGTCCTCCAGGCGGGGCCCTCGTCCCTTTGGTTCCCCCCAGGGACTCAGAGCCACCGCCCTGATGTCTCCTGTGCACCGCCCGCCAGGAGGTGGGGCCTCTGTGCCTTCACTAGGAGCCTGGGCCAGGCACTGCGACAGGGCGGGAAGCGGGGTCCCCGCCCGCTGAGCGCGGCCGTCTGTGTGTCCAGAGAGCCGGGCGGCCCCTTGGTGGCCACGGGCGTCGCGGGACGGTGGCCCCCGGCCTCCCAGCTGGGCCACAGGAGGAGGACTCACGGGGGCTCCGTCTAAGCCAGCCCCGGACCAGCCCAGCTGCCCAGCACCACGCCACTCTACGGGCCACACTGACGTTCCCGGAACAGCTTGTCCAGGGAGGGCCGGTGGGGGTCACAGGGCGGGGCGGGGGTCGAGACCCTGACCTTTACCCCCAGGATGGGGGAGGCGACTCTGAGGAGGGAGGAAGCCGAAGAAAGAGACCAGATACGCTTCCAGGGACATCTGGTTCCTGCAACAGACACAGACTGGACAGCTGGGCCGGCAGGGGAGGCAGAGAGAGAGATAGTGAGAGACAGAGATGGAGAGAGAGACAGAGAGACAGAGATGGAGAGAGAGAGACAGAGAGACAGAGATGGAGGGAGAGAGAGAGAGAGACAGAGATGGAGAGAGAGACAGAGAGAAAGATGGAGGGAGAGACAGAGAGAGACAGTGAGACAGAGAGAGACCCAGAGGCAGAGAGGGAGACAGAAACCCAAACAGACCCCGGGCCAGAGCTGCTGGCAGGAGGCGGGGTGTGGCCCCCACGCTCCGGGCCCTGGAACCTCCACCAGCTCCCGTGACTCGAGGCCCGGAGGCTCTGAGCCTGCTCACCTCGCCCCCCTCAAGCCGAGGCGCCTCCCGCTCCCCCGGGGAATCAGGTCACCCCCTCACGCAGGCGCCTGGCCCCGGCCCACGCCCCCTGACGCCCCCCGGGGTGGGGACCCGGGCTCCCGGCTCGTGTCCTGCATGTATCCACTCCCCTCTTCCCGTCTGTTCACTCACGTTTGCCCCAACGACTTTCATCACAAAACAAACACGTGCTCGATGAGGAAAATCAGAGACTTCCCGCCAGGAGCTTTCTCCGTATTCCACACAGTTTTCTAGGTATGAGTGACACATACTTACCCACAATGTGAAAACGTGCATGATTTTCACTAAACATTATGTCTTGAGTGTTCCTTTCATTAAATTAAACATTTTTAAGCTTAAAATCAGATTGGTTTTATTGTTTATGCTTTGTGAAACTTTTCTTTCAAACTCTGTTTCTGATACGGAACATCCCACGCGCCCTGTCTGCTTGCCCACTGTTGCAGAAATGTCCCCTGACACGGCGCGTTTCTGCCGTTTGCAGTTTGTCCTCTAGTAACTGCTGCTGTTGTGTGTCTGTGAACATGCGTCTTCTGTTATTGACTGGCATGTTGGTGACCTTTCGTAAAGCGGGCACATCCGTGGAGCCACCGCTCAGATGAAGAGCGAGAATGTCAGGATTCCCTGGTGGTCCTGGGCCAGGGACACAGGTCCAAGCCCTGGTCCAGGAAGATCGCACGTGCCAAGGAGCAACCAGGAGCCGCAGCTACTGAAGCCCCCGCACCTCAGACCCCGCGCCCCTCAGCAGGAGACGCCCGCCAGGAGAAAGCACCACCACCAGAGCAAGGCCCACGGCCAGCCATGGGGACCGGGAGCAGCCCATAATAAATAAATACATCATCTTAACAGAGAGAGCCAGAGCATCCCAACTCCCAGAGGCCCTGCGCCTCCCCAGCCCCGTCCGACTGTCTGTCCCCCTGCCGTTCTGACGGCAGGGTGGGGTCTGCTCCCGGGCTCAGCGGGGCCCCCAGGTCCTTCATACCATTGCCCAGCTGTCTCCTGGCAGGAAGGGCCTTGTCTGTCCACTCATCCATCTTCCCGCTGTGGGACAGCTCCGAAGCCCCTGCCCACCTCCTGGTGCCCTCGGGGAGGTACCTGCAGGCAGACGGCACCTCCCGGGCGGCGCGGGGCCCATCCACAGAAGATGCTGCCAGACTGCGTTCAAGGGGACTGAGCCAGTCACCCCCCAGCCGGCCGGGAACGCTCCGTACACACAGTCACCAGTCACTGGCCTTTGCGCCCACGGGGACCCTGCTGGCCCAAAGCGCATGCTGGCTTTGACCTGAGACACCACCATCCTCCCGTGAAGCCCACTAGGGTGTCCTTCCATGCGGGGTGCTGATCCTCCCTCTGCCCCCCAGGACGCGGTCCTGCTCCCTGGGTCCCGGGGGCCCCACGAGCCTCCTCCCTTCACTTGGGGTGCTGGGAATGAGAAGCCCTCCTTAGAGCACTGTCCCACCTGCCCCCCTTTAAAGGCCCTTCGCCCCCTCAAGGTCGTGAAGACATCCTCACGTTTAGTCCAGGAGCATTCAGGTTAAGTCAGTGATCCTCACAGAGTTGTCCCGTGTTGCCTAAGGCAGCCTTCCATCGGCCAGGAGTCCTCCCTGGGGAGGGGGCGGTGCTCAAAGTGCCTCCCTTTTCTGCCTCCTGCAGAGCTGGCTTTGCCACAGACGTTCACGCCTGTTGTCTCTTTCTCCACTTTACGTTCTATCCCATCGTCTTTTTGTCCACCATCTTCTCTAGGACTCACAGCCTTCATCCCTGAAGCTTTATCACAGGTCTCATTCCTTCCAGCTGTGTTCTTTAAAGCCACATACCTTGTGGAGCAAGCTTGTAAGTCTCCACAGAAAAGCTGCTGGAATTGTAATTCAAGTGCATTCAATCTATAGCACGGTTTAAATGGGATCTTAACAATATAGGGTTTTTCAAACCATGAATGTAGCTCATCCCTCCATTAGTGTAGGTCTTTTTTCTCTCAGTAATGTTTCATAGATTTTTTTTAAATTTTATTTTTCAGCTACAGCTTGTTGCTTATGGGGTCTTTAGTTCCCTTACCAGGGCTTGAACTGCACCCTCAGCAGTGAAAGTGCAGACTCCTAACCACTGGGTCACCAGGGAAGTCCTCGTTTTATTCTGTGAGTGTGTGTGTGTGTGTGTGTGTGTGTGTGTGTGTAGGATGTGGAGGCCTTCCGTCACATTCTTCTTGCATCTGACTTTTTTGGACTCTCAAAAAACCAAGAGAGTTCCAGAAAAACACTTATTTCTACTTTATTGACTATGCCAAAGCCTTTGACTGTGTGGATCACAATAAACTGTGGAAAATTCTGAAAGAGATGGGAACACCAGACCACCTGACCTGCCTCTTGAGAAAGCTGTATTCAGGTCAGGAAGCAACAGTTAGAACTGAACATGGAACAACAGACTGGTTCCAAATAGGAAAAGGAGTACATCAAGGCTGTATATTGTCACCCTGCTTATTTAACTTATATGCAGAGTACATCATGAGAAACGCTGGGCTGGAGGAAACACAAGCTGGAATCAAGATTGCCAGGAGAAACATCAATAACCTCAGATATGCAGATGACACCACCCTGATGGCAGAAAGTGAAGATGAACTAAAAAGCCTCTTGATGAAAGGGAAAGAGGAGTGAAAAAGTTGGCTTAAAGCTCAACATTCAGAAAACTAAGATCATGGCATCTGGTCCCATCACTTCACGGGAAATAGATGGGGAAACAGTGGAAACAATGATTATTTTGGGCTCCAAAATCACTGCAGATGGTGACTGCAGCCATGAAATTAAAAGACGCTTACCCCTTGGAAGGAAAGTTGTGACCAACCTGGACAGCATGTTAAAAAGCAGAGACATTACTTTGCCAACAAAGGTCCGTGTAGTCAAGGCTATGGTTTTTCCAGTGGTCATGTGTGGATGTGAGAGTTGGACTGTGAAGAAAGCTGAGCGCTGAAGAATTGATGCTTTTGAACTGTGGTGTTGGAGAAGACTCTTGAGAGTCCCTTGGACTGCAAGGAGATCAAACAGTCCATCCTAAAGGAGATCAGTCATAGGTGTTCATTGGAAGGACTGTTGCTGAGGCTGAAACTCCAATACTTTGGCCACCTCATGCGAAGAGCTGACTCATTGGAAAAGACCCTGATGCTGGGAGGGATTGGGGGCAGGAGGAGAAGGGGACGACAGAGGATGAGATGGTCGGTTGGCATCACCGACTCGATGGACATGAATCTGAGTAAACTCCAGGAGTTGGTGATGGACAGGAGGCCTGGTGTGCTGCGATTCATGGGGTCACAAAGAGTCAGAAATGACTGACTGACTGAACTGAACTAATGAATAATACTGTTCTTAATGTTTATCTTCTCACAGTATATTGCTAGTACACATAACAACACAAGTCTCCTCCTCTGTTGTTCCTTTCTCCTCCTGCCTTCAATCTTTCCCAGCATCAGGGTCTTTTCTGATGAGTTGGCTCTTCGCATCAGGTAGCCCAAGTATTGGAGCTTCAGCATCAGACCTTCCAATGAATATTCAGGGTTTATTTCCTTTAGGATTAACTGGTTTGATCTCCTTGCTGCCCAAAGGACTCTCAAGAGTCTTCTCCAACACCACAGTTCAAAAGCATCAATTCTTCAGCTCTCAGCTTTCGTTATAGTCCAACTCACACGTCCATACATGACCACTGGAAAAACCATAGCTTTGACTAGACGGACATTTGTCAGCAAAGTGATGTCTCTGCTTTTTAACACATTGTCTAGGTTTGTCATGGCTTTCCTTCCAAGGAGCAAGCATCTTTTAATTTCATGGTTGCAGTCACCATTTGCAGTAATTTTGGAGCCCAAGAAAATAAAACCTGTTATTGCTTCTACTTTTTCCCTTTCTATTTGCCATGAAATGATGGGACCAAATGCCATGATCTTCATTTTTTGAATGTTGAGTTTTAAGCCAGCTTTTCCACTGTCCTCTTTCACTTTCATCAAGAAGTTCTTTAGTTCCTCTTCACTTTCTTCCATTAGAGTGGTATCATCTGCATCTCTGAGGTAGCTGGTATTTCTCGCAGCAATCTTGATTCCAGTTTGTGCTTCATCCAGGCTGGCATTTTGCATAATGTACTCTGCATATAAGTTAAATAAGCAGGGTGGCAATATACAGCCTTGACATACTCCTTTCCCAATTTTGAACCAGTCCAGCTGTTCCATGTCTGGTTCTAACTGTTGCTTCTTGTCCTGCATACAGGTTTCTCAGGAGACAGGTAAGGTGGTCTGGTATTCCATCTGTTTGAAGATTTTCCACAGTTTATTGTGATCCACACAGTCAAAGGCTTTATCTTTGCCTTTGACTTTTTAAAAATGTACTTGAAATGGACCAGATGGCTTATTGAAACATTTATAAGTGGATTCCATCCTTGATTAATTCTGTGTTTTTTCTATCAGATTTTTATCTCAGTAGGGCTGGCAGCCAGCTCCATATTTTTCTCAGACTCGTGTTAAGAGGCTGCCCCAGACTTCAAGCCCTCAGAAAACAAGCCAAGTGTTGCGGCCTCCCTGCGCCGGTGGGGACGGTGGCCCTAGGCCGGGTCAGCAGGGCAAGGACAGAAACGAGCATGCCTGAGTCCTGCCCCCGCCCACCCTGGCTCCAGGACCAGAGGCGGGTGGGGCCCCGAGGCCCGCTGTCCGGGTCGGCCACCTTTGCCTCCTGGGGCTGGGTGCTCTGGAACAGCTGGTCACAGGGCCCGAGCTACTGAGTCGTGGCCTCTGGGCCCAGGGACCTTTAATGCTTCTCCTTGCCATTCCCCCCTCACCCGAGCCCCGGGCTGGAGGCTTGAGCCCCCAGCAGAGCTGCCAGGGTTCGCGCCAGCCTCCCCCGCCCCCCACCTGAGACCATCTCCCTCTGTGTCCGTGTTTGTCTGCCTTAGTCTCCTCTTGGGGAAGATGGAGCCGGGTCACCGCAGGAGAGGGAGGGACAGGGAACAGTCCGTGTCTGGTGACAGGTGACAGCGGCATGCTCTTCCACCGTCCCCACCGGAAGGGCCCCACCCCACCCCTGCTCCCCGGAGCAGGACTCCCAGGTGCACCCCAGCCCCCGCCCGGGCCCAGTGGAGCTCCCGCCCCAGGATGCTGCCTCTGCGCTCTCCCCCACCCTGCTGGCCAGAGGCCAGAGTCCCCTGGAGCCCCACTCCCACCAGCGCCTGTTTGTTTACTGCCGGCTTATCTAGAGAACTGATTGTTACCAACCTGGGTCTTTGAGGAAATAACCCCAGATAAGCAGGGAGGCTGCAGTGCGATTCTGCCTTTGTTGTGGTAACAGCTGCCCTCAAAGCTCAGCGGGGAGCAGTGGTGGGCGGGGATGGGGTGGGGTGAAGTGGGGTGGGAAATCTCCGGGGGCCAGGTCCATCCGCTGAGCCCTGCGACCTACATTGTGTGGTTGGAAAAAGCAGACGAGGCATTAGCTGAATGCTCTAAAGAAGTCTGGTCAGGTCGATAGTAACATGTGCACATTAACTTGTGATTATTGTAGCGGAAATGTGCAATGCAATTTGGAAAATGCAGGACAATTTCAAGACATGGGTAAAAAGCATTCATGATTTCACCATCCATAGATGGTTTTCAAAAGCTAACTTAGCATTTTTCTTCTGATGTGTATGTGTGTACACATATGTGCATATACACACATGATAAGTATATTCTTATGTATACTTATAATCAGGCTCAGACAGTAAAGAATCTGCCCACAATCTGGGAGACCTGGGTTCAATCCCTGGGTTGGGGAGGTCCCCTGGAGGAGGAAATGGCAACCCACTCCAGTATTCTTGCCTGGAGAAACCCCATTTACACAGGAGCCTGGCAGGCTACAGTCTGTGGGGTCGCAGAGAATCGGACACGACTGAGCGACTAAGCACACAGCACACAAACTTACAGTGATTACCATTTTGTATTTTCCAGTTAGCATACTGTGTTTTCCCACACTGCAAAACTCACGCTGCCCAGAAGCCCCGGTGTACAGACATATTAGAATGTTTAATACCCATTTTTCTATTGTTGGGCAGTTCTGTTGCTCCAGCTTTTAGTTATTGTTAATCTTGCTGCAGTAAGCATCTTTGTTCAAAACCACCTCCCCTGATCTTGAAGTCCTGGGACAGATTTTTCCTAGAAGCGACTTGTCAGGTTGAAGGGTACGAAAATTGCTTTCTGGAAAGACCTCCACACAGCAGTGTGGGTCTCCCTTGCCCTTGAGCAAGGCATCACCTTAACCTTTGCCAGCTGAATCAAGAGTTGGTATCTCACAGGGTCCATTTGTGCCTCTGAGTCCTGGCTGAATTAACATTTTTCATGTCTCTTAGCTGTGGGAGGGTTTTCATTATGCTAACCTAAAACAACAGTCATTTTTTACCAGTAAAACAGGTTTACTCAGGGCAGCAAAGAGTTGCCACCCTGGCTGCAAGAGCAAGGAGAGCTTGGTGAGCTGGGGGAGAGTCGGGAGCCAGGGCGAGGACCATCTTTTTATAGGGAGATGGGAGGTGGGCGGGGCCTTAACACGAGGAGCCCACTGGAGGAGTCTGGGGCTTCTCATTGGCTGAGCTGTTGCCAGGCGGGAGAGGATCTTTTCTCCTCCTGCTGGTGACAGTGCAGGGGTGCAACTTCCAGCAGGGATGCCAGGCAGCCGCTTCCTGCTGGCGGCTGTGCCCACTGCGTCCCTCCTCCCTGCTGCCCAGGGTCCCTCCCAGCTCCCCACCTGCCTGTCCCTCCACCGGGGACAAGGACTCCACCAGGCTCTCCTAGGGGCTGGGCTGCAGGAGCCTCCAAGGGTCTGGCCAGGGGGTCAGTGGCAGCTCCATCCGCAGGTGAGGAGGTCTCAGCCTTCATCTGCGGCCCAGAGAAACACGGCAGATGGTGGGCACAGAGGTCCCAGGGCTCCTGGCAAGAGTGTGTATTGGCGGAGGGGTCCTCACGTCCATCCACTTGACCCTAGGGCTTCAGGAGCAGAGGGGCGACCTGGTCACAGCCCCCTGCCCCCGCCCCCCAGTGAGACACGAGTTTATGAGCAGAGGAGGGGGGTGAGCATTGTCCCCAAACACCACCCCCCACCCCCACCCCCCCACCACTATCAGTAGCTGCCCTGCTTGGGTCAAGTTGTTTTTATGCTTCAGCTGCAGATTAACCATCAACCTGAGGAACTGACTTCTCAGCAGCCTCCAGGCCAGTACTTTTCCAAAAGGCCCTGCACCCCACCCCCCATTGTGTCCCTGGGGAAAACCCCGGGGGCGGAGTGGGCAGGGGCCTGGGTGGGTGGGACAGCCCAGGAACTCCGCCTTCGCACCTGTGGCCCTTTTAGGGGTCCCCATGTGCCCCTACAG
>SNSB01004421.1:647772-661858 GCA_012922965.1 Capreolus pygargus | reverse complement strand
AGGCCCCGCCCCAGGCAGCCAGGCCCCGCCCCCCAGAGCCTTGGGCAGGAGGTCAGGGTGGTCAGCAGAGGCCGGGCTGGACGTCAGGGGGCGGCGACACCAGCGAGAGCCTCAGGTGGGTGAGGGGAAGGAGACCAAGCTCTGGGGACCCTCCCGAGGTCAGGGGCGCACCCCCGGGACACAGCCCTGCCCTGGAGCGGACGCAGGACATTTGGAGGTGCTGCTGGGGTGAAGGCTATAGAGCAGGAGGACCAGGGGGCTGGGGTGAGGCCAGGGATTGAGGTGGACTCCTCCGGGCTGGGGGCCCCTGCGGCCGGAGGGCCCCGGGTGTGAGGGAGGAGCCTGCCCTGTGTTCACTGGGCTGCAGGGTCAACTGGGCCAGGCCTGGGGTGTGGCCCTGGGTGGCAGCCACCGTTCACAGGGCAAGGTCGTGGGGCAGGCAATGCCTGAGTCAGCTCTGAACACGTGAGAGGCTGGCAAAGTGTCCAGGAGGGTGGGGCGCCTGACCAAGGTCTTCAGACAGGGGACAGGTCAGAGGTCAGAGGTTGGAGGAAGGAGGAGGGGCCACTCAGACTGGGGTTTGGGAAACGCAGGGTCAGAGGTGGCTGGGGAGCAGGTGGGCCCTCCGCCCTGAAGTCCATGGGGCTGGGACGGGACAGCCTCCCAGGAAAGCCCCTGCCCGCGTCCTCAGTTCCCCCGAGCAGGTAAGGCCCCTCCTCATCCTGGGGTCAGGAGCCAGCCCCCCTCTCCCTGTCCGAGGCTCCTTAGAGAATCCAGAACCCCCACGCCACCCCCTCCCACCCTTCCCTCTGTGACCCGACAGCCTCCTCGCCCCTTAGCCCTGGGGCTCTGCCTGGGGCCAGCCCTCACGGCCCACCTTGGCCCACATTGAGGCCTGGCCCCACCACAGACCCTTAGTCGCTGTGGCCCACACCCTCTTTCTCCTGCTGTGCCGAGCCTGAGGGGCCTCTGCCTGCCCGAAGGTGCCAGATGGGACTGTCCAGGACGATGGTCCAGGAGGGGCTGTTCTGGGGTCGGCCCGAGCCCCACCCCGCCCCCTACTCCTCTCTGAAGTTCTGGAGGACAAGCCGGTCCCCCTAGCGGGGACGGTCCCCCCATCCCCAGCCCTTGGTGTGCAGGGCAAGGGGAGCAGGGTGGGGGCGCCCGAGGAGGGGCGCCGAGGGTTCCAGCAGTGACCTGAGGGAGGGGGTGGGGAGCCCCCGGCACCCCTCCTGGGAAGAGAGGGGGCTTCAGGGAGACCCTGCCCCCAGCCACCTGCCCTGGCAGGGTCCTCAGGAGGGGAAGCCAGGCCATATTCAGGGACCACGCTGTCCTGGCGGGGCAGGGCCTGGTGCTCCCCCAGACCCCAGTGCACTAGAGGCCATGCTGTTCTGGTGGGGGAGGGGGCCTGGCGCCCCCCCAGACCGCAGTGCACTGGGGGCCAGGCTGTCCTGGCGGGGGAGGGGGCCTGGTGTCCCACCTCTGCACCCTCCAGGGGCATCTCCCTCCCAGAGGCGCCCACGGTGGCTGCCTGGATTCCAGTGCACTCACCCAGGGGTCCCTTTTTTGGACATTAGGTCGGGGAACCCCCCCAGGGCCCTCTCCTCTCCCCTCACTCCTCCTGTTCAGGGGAGGGCATCCCGACACCTCTACCACTGCTGACCCTGCTGTGGGCACAGACAGACCCACCTCCATCCCCTCCTCCCCTACTGCGGTCCCTCCCTCCCTCTGGGGACAAGTGTCCAGCTCCCCGCACTTCTGTCCCACTGTTCCCAGGACTCTGTCACTGCTCTGCTCAGAGGCCAGGCAGGTGGGCTGGTTCCCCGTCGGCTCTGGACCCCACTCAACCCCTGAGCTTTGGAGGGAAGCTTTCCATGAAGGAGGGGTGGGGGGGCCTCTGCCCTCCCAACCAGGTGAGTGTACTATCTGCTCCGTGGTGGCCCCAATGCTGCAGTGAATGGACTGCTCCTCAGTTCTGCAGAGAACCGAGAGCGCCCCCAACATCCAGTGTGGTGGGAGCTAAGGCTGTGTTTGCTGGACAAACAGTGGAAGGGATAGAGGGAGGAAGGGATGGAGGGAAGAAGGAAGGGATGGAGGGAGGGAGGGAGGAGGAGATGGAGGAAGGGATGAAGGATGCAGGGATGCTGGGGCTGCAGGCCTGCACAGCACAGCTGCAGCTGTACCCACACCTCCCCACCCTGCCTGGGGGCGGAGGCTCAGGTTGCCAGGCCCCAGTGGACGGGGGCGGCGGGGACAGGCAAGGAACCAGGGACCAGGAGGAAGCAGAGTCACAGCGGATGCCCGTGCCTGGCGGGGGAGGGGCGTGGCTGGAGGGCAGGGAGGACGGGGCCATGGACATGAATGACGTCACTTCCCAGCTGAGTGTCCTCCCAGGCCCAGCATCACTATGAGCTGGTGTGACAGCCTCTGACTGATTCTGGGTTCAGGGTATCCAGGGAGAAGTTGGCCATTCTTAAAAATAACAGTTTTCCTAAATACTAAGTATCGCAGTTTCGTGTATTAATAGTACTGTGGGAAGTGCAGGACGAGAGGTGTTGGGAGACGGGTGATGAGCTATTAAGAAGCTACAAGAAATGCCAGACCAGTTATGGGTGATCAGACCCCACAGCTCACGGTAGCGGTGGGCGCGGGTGCCAGGCTCCACACGGTCCGCGCAGGACCTGCCTCTGTTCCCATGAGAGGTAGAGTCCCTGACAGTCACGCAGGGTGGGCAGTCAGAGTCTGGAAAGTGATGATGGGCCTGGGCCGTGGGGGCTCGTCTGGCCAAACTCCCCTGAGTGCCTGCCACCAGGACGCCTGCAGGAGAGGAGAGGTGAGCCTGCTCCCAGCCCCTGCCCCTCCTGCACGCTGCTGGAGGGCGCCTGAGTGAGGGTCTGGGCCCTGCGGTCCCCGGGAGTCACGCCACACCCTGGGATGGGGGCCCAGTCTGTTTCTCTGAAGGTACAGTGTCTGGGCGGCCAGAAGTTTCTCTCCTGGGCCTCAGGCTGGGACCTGTGTTCTCAGAGCATCGTGGGCAGCGGGTGACTGGCCCAGGCAGCACCCAGACCTGGACGCAGCAGGCGTGTGGGCTCTGGGCACAGGAGGAGGGGCCCAGCCCACAGCCCAGGCGTCCTGAGATGGGTTCCCGGCCTCTGCCAGCCACCCCTCCTGCATGGGAGGCTAGAGGGTTCTGTGTTCCCGTCCCCTGCTGGCTGAGGACTTAATGCTGAGCCAGACGCTCCACGGTGCTGTCTGGTCTGGACATTTGAGTGGTGACGCTCCAGCAACGGCAGGGACACACTCACTGTGTCATTGCCACGGGTGCTGGGAGTCCTGGGTTTGCTCCCCTCTGCTCCTGGTGCACTTGGCCCTGGCTCCCACCAAGCACTGAGGCCTGTGGTCTCCCCTCGGATCTAGACTGGGCTGCAGCTTGCTCCGATCAGCAGCTAGGAGCCGGGCAGTCCCCTTTCTGGAAACCAGGTGGTAACACAGCTCAGGCAAGACATGGCCTGGAGAGAGATGGGGTCACACGGAGAGAGACAGGCACCGCCTGGAGAGCCCGGGGCCAGGTGGGGGACACCAAGGTGACAGACAGGCAGGGGAGACCTTCTTGGACCTTCCAGCCCTGCCCAGCCCAGGTGCGACCCCCGCCGGCACCTCCTGGAGCAGCCCCACCTGCCGAGGCCTCTGCCTGAGCCCTGGCCGTGAAGGGAGAGACCACCGCAGGCTGCGGGCGGGGCAGAAGGTGCGCGTCAGATGGCCACTGGGGTAAGACGCCTGGTGGGGTCAGCGCGGAAGCAGGAACGCCAATGGGCTGTGGCCTCCGCGGATTCCTGGGGGCTCCCGGGGGTGTGAAGCTGCCTGGGGCCCTGAAGGAACCCTGGGTCTTGCAGCAGCAGGGCCTGAACGCACGCCCGGCAGAGCCAGGTCTCAACCACAGGCCACAGTCTGTGCCCGGGCGGATGCTGTCGGCGCTCCGAGTCCAGAGAGGCAGGGTCTGGAGAGGCCCAGCTGGACCTGCGCGTCCTGGTGAGGGATCCATCCGGCTCCAGGCCCCTGGGCGTCCGGGTGAGGTGGGAAGGCAAGCACAGCTGCTCCGGAAAGGGACGGAGGAAGGGCCTTGGGCGAGAAGGCCTGACAGGCGCCGGGGGACGAGCTCCGCAAGAGCCGGGTTTCCGGCACGACCACGACGACAACCCAGAGCCGAGGGGAGCTCTGCCTCCATCCACAAACCCTCCCAGGACGAGGGCGGGCCCCGTGGCCCGCCGGACACGCATTCCTAAGTGTTTCAGCAGGAAGCAGACCCCACCTGAGGGAAGCGGCTGACTGCGGATGAGTTTCAGTCAGAAGGTTGCTGATGCGCAAAGCTTTTTCTTGACGCCAGCCAATCAGAGCACAGCCAATCAGTTCAGTTCAGTTCAGCCGCTCAGTCATGTCCAACTCTTTGCGACCCCATGAATCGCAGCACGCCAGGCCTCCCTGTCCATCACCAACTCCCAGAGTTTACGCAGACTCATGTCCATCGAGTCGGTGATGCATTCCAACCATCTCATCCTCTGTCGTCCCCTTCTCCCCCTGCCCTCAATCCCTCCCAGCATCAGGGTCTTTTCCAATGTGTCAGCTCTCATCAGGCGGCCAAAGTACTGGAGTTTCAGCTTCAGCATCAGCCCTTCTAATGAGCACCCAGGACTTATCTCCTTTAGGATGGACTGGCTGGATCTCCTTGCAGTCCAAGGGACTCTCAAGAGTCTTCTCCAACACCACAGTTCAACAGCACCAATTCCTCAGCCCTCAGCTTTCTTCACAGTCCAACTCACATCCGTACATGACCACTGGAAAACCATAGCCTTGACTAGATGGACCTTTGTTGGCAGAGTAAGTCTCTGCTTTTTAATCCGCTGTCTAGGTTGATCATAGCTTTTCTTCCAAGGAGCAAGCATCTTTTAATTTCGTGACTGCAGTCACCATCTGCAGTGATTTTGGAGCCTAAAAAATAAAGGAGTGAGTAGTGGCTAGAGGCCCACCCACACCGTTGCCTGGGGACCACTGCCTGTTTGGCTGACAGTCAACCTGGAGGGAAGGTGACCGGGCACTTGGCGACCAGGTGGCCTGGGAGGTGCTTTGCGGATGGACCTGTGCGAATCACAGAGCGCCAGAGGATGTTTGCCCCTGTCCACGCTCCCCAGAGGGACCGGAGCCCAGTGTGCAGGTGGATAGCACACCCCTCTCTGTGGGTGAACTGCCTCTTCCCCACCCTTCCTGGGGAGCTCAGGGCGGAGGAGGCAGAGGGAAGGCCCGGTGGGCTGGAGGCTTGGCCTCCCCTCCCCAGGGCCCTGCTGGCTGCAGCCAGGGCTGGGTGCATGGTTCAGTGCCCAGGAGCCAGCAGGGTCCCCCCTGCGGTTGGGGACATGGGAAACGCGTCCTTGCTGGGCAGGTGCTGGCTGGGACATCCACCCGCCTTCCCCACCCAGAGGGTTTCTCACTCACCCTCCCTGTCCTCCTGAATGTTTATTCAGAGCATTCTCTATGCCGTGTTTCTGACCCCGAAACTCACTTCACAGCTAAGTGTGAGGGATGGGTTCCCTGGAACGAGTCCAGACCTCAGAAACAGCTGACCTGAGAGAAAGCAGGCCTGCAGGCTGAAGGCCCCTCATCAGCCTGGGGGCTAGCATGCTGCCCATCAGCACTGGCCTGGGGGCCGCCCGTCTCCTAGGCCCACGATGGAGGTGATGGGGGTCCATGCTCTTGCACTGCTCCTTGCTGACCCCAGCCATGCGGCTGTGGGGAGCTCCCTGCAGGGATGCCGGTGGGGCTGAAGGGCTGCTGGGGCCTCTCTGGCTGCTGGGGCCTTGGAACCACTGGACAGCTGGCTGGATCTCGGCTCCTGACTGCCAAGGACCCCAGGGCTGGGCTTGCTGGGCCTGCTCGGCCACTGTGGCAAACCCACAGCCTGGAGGCTGAAACAGCAGACGTTTGTTGGGGGCTGGAAATCTGAGCTCGAGGTGCTGACCAGTCCAGCTCCTGGGGAGGCCTTTCCTGGCTCAGACGCTCCATCTTGTGTGTCCTCCATGGGAGAGACAGACTCCCTGGGCCCTCCTCCCATAAGGACGCTGACACTGTGGGATCGGGTCTCCACCCCCGCCCTCGTTTAACCGTAGTATCTCCCAGAAGCCTCCTCCAAATGCGACCACAGGACGTCAGGCCTCAGTGTGTGAATCTGGAGACACAGCTCCGTCCACAGCAAGGAGTGCGCTGGGGCCCAGGCGTCTTCTGAGGGCCTCCGAGCTTCCCAGGGGGAGGTCAGGGAAGAGTTTCACCATCCGTGCAGGGTGACCCGCTCACGACTGAGGGCCGGTCACCCGCCAGGTCAGGACCTGCACAGCGGAGCTCGGGGCGGGCAAGAGCACGCGGACCGGCAGGCGGGCGGAGAGGAAGAGCAGGGCACACCCCGCAGGCTGCCTGTGGCCTGAGCCCGGGGTCGGCCCGTCCTGCTGGGATCAGCTCCTTCGATTCCGGCTCTTGCTGTCCTGACCGTGGCCGTGCTGCTAATCTTTAACCTGGGAAAGGTGCTGAGGCCCGGGAGGAGGAGGGCGCGGCAAGTGGAGGCGGAGGCTGGTCCTGCTGGCAGGACTTTGGACGTCCTCCCAGGGGGAGAGGGCACCGCCACTGCAGGCAGAGGGCAGCTGCGTGGTGTAGCTGAAAGCTTCAGCTTGGGTGGCTAAATCTGGGGAGAGAGGCCCCGGGGATGAGCAGGTGGGGGTGGCCTGGAGTTGGGGGGTGGGGGCTGGGTGTTTCCCTCTTCTGAGCATTTTCCTGGGGGCCGGGGACCCTCACTCCCAGACAGTGGGACCAGGCAGTGTCCCCAGTGAGAGGTGGTCACTGAGCCTGGGGACAGAGCGGGGCCCCGGGGACTAGGTGGAGGACACAGCAGAGAAGACCCTGCCTGGGCTAGACGGGGGGGGGGGGGGGGGGGGGGGGGGCAGGCAGAGCAGCCCAGGTACCCGGGAAGAAGGCGGTTGTGGCCCACGCGGGCAGACCCAGGATGGCAGGTCCTCTGCATGTGGAGGTGGGGTCACCGGCCCCTCCTCAGTCGGCCACCCAGGTTCGGGGCACCTTTGATCAGCGGCTGGAGGGGAGGGGGTCCCATGAAGACGGAGGGAGTCCTCAGAGGAGGAGGACGGTTGCAGGCCACCCGCACTGGACAGAGGGCTCCCTCCGTCTGGGCGCTAAGGCAGCCGGGTCCCCAGTTCCTTTCAGAATGACACTCCCATAGATCATGGTCACCGTGAGCATCGATGAAGCAGGCAAACCACGCTTCTCTGCACAGCCTGCCAGGTGCCAAGACCCCTGCCCCTCCTTTTTTTTGGCCGCACCATGTGGAATGTGGGGTCTTAGTTTCCCGACGGAGAATCCAGCCTGTGTCCCCTGCACTGGGAACGCAGAATCTTAACTGCTGGACCACCAGGGAAGTCCCCCACCGCCGCCCTGTAACAGCACCGGATGCACCAGGGCTTCCGTTCACTCCAGGCACCACCCTGATGGACACGGCTCCTGCGTCATCACTGTGCCGCCCTTCTCCACCGGGTGGGACCCCAGGGGTCGCCTTCCAAATCTGTATGGGGCGCTGGCATGAAGCGGGCCGCCAGGGGAGATTAGGGTTAGGGGCCGGGGTAGGCGGTGGGTGAGGGTCACTCCCAGACAAGCCTGTCCTGGTTGAACTGGGTCATTGCACTCAGAGGACACGTCGCTGACGGTAATGTCTGGACCGGCCAGCAGGGGGCGCGGGCGCCCGGAGACACGCGGCGCCCGCAGGCAGAGGGACACAGGCTCACGTGTGCACACACGCACCCCAGCGGGGCCCCCAGGACTTCCTGGAGACTGGGGTTTGCACATCAGCTGCTGGAAGCCCCGCTGCTGCAAGGTCATTATCCACACGCCGGCCCATCCCCGCCCCCGGCTTCACTGGGTCCAGGGTAGGGAGGCCGGCGCCCTCTGCCCCGAGCTCAGAGCCCTGCAGAGAAGCCCCGGGTGGAGGGCGATGCGGTGGGCAGGAGCACCAGGCCGAGGGTCACTCCGCTGCCCGCTCCCCGGCCACCTGGGGCTTTCACCTAGGTTCTGACGCTCCTCCAAAAAAAGAGAAAAGGCTGGGACATAAGTCCCAAAGTCTCATTCAAGTTTAAAACATGTTCATTCTTTAGCAAGTAGCAATAGTTCTTGTTCCAGAATCACTGAAATGACACCCAGCCCCTGTCTCTGTCTGTCTGTCTCCCAGGCCCACTGGTGGAAAGAGACTGGGGGTGCTCCATGCTCCAGGAGACAGGTGGTTGCCCAGCAAACGGAAGGGTAGGGGCAGAGGGCCCTGGGTCGCCGGTGGGGGGGGGGCGGGCAGGGAGAGCAGGAGGGACACCCCGAGGGCCTGAGTCAGGAGGGGGTGCTTTGCAGCTCCGTCGGGAATGGCTGCAGAGCGGTGCCGTCCACGTGGGCTCAGACCCACCCGGGTCACTGGCCCAGCACGGGGAGGGTGTGGCTCAGGCCCTGGCAGGTCTGCACGCGCTCCACACAAACGGACCCTGGGTCCCCAAGCCTGGAAGCCACAGCCTGACTTCGGATTTTCACAACTGAGCTAAAAACAAACAGAATCCCAGTTAAGCTGAGTCAGCATTTGGGGGTGGTTCTTCCCGAAGGAGGTGATGGAATTCCAGCGGAGCTCTTTCAAATCCTAAAAGATGATGCTGTGAAAGTGCTGCACTCAATATGCCAGCAAATTCGGAAAACTCAGCAGTGGCCACAGGACTGGAAAAAGCCAGTTTTCATTCCAATCCCAAAGAAAGGCAAGGCCAAAGAATGAGCAAACTACCATACAATTGCACTCATCTCACACACTAGCAAAGTAGTGCTCAAAATTCTCCAAGCTAGGTTTCAACTGCACTGCAGGAGACCTGGGTTCAACTCCTTGGTTGGGAAGGTTGTCTGGAGAAGGAAATGGCAACCCACTCCAGTATCCTTGCCTGGAGAATAACATGGACAGAGGACCCTGGTGGGCTATAGTCCATGGGGTTGCAAAGAGTTGGACATGACTGAAGTGAGCAACTAACACCTTCTTTTCAGGCTTCAACACTATGTGAACCAAGAAATTCCAGATGTTTAAGCTGGATTTAGAAAAGGCAGAGGAACCAGAGATCAAATTACCAACATCCATTGGATCATAGAAAAAGCAAGAGAGTTCCAGAAAAACATCTACTTCTGCTTAATTGACTCTGCTAAAGCCTTTGACTGTGTGGATCATGACAAACTGTGGAAAATTCCAGAAGAGATGGAAATACTAGACCACCTGACCTGCTTCCTGAGAAATCTGTATGCAGGTCAAGAAGTAGCAGTTAGAATCCTACATGGAACAACAGACTAGATCAAAATTTGGAAAGGAGTGTGACAAGGCTGTATGTTGTCACCCTGCTTATTTAACTTCTATGCAGAGTACATCACGCAAAATGCCAGGCTGGATGAAGCACAAGCTGAAATCCAGATTTCCAGGAGAAATATCAATAACCTCAGATATGGAGATGATACCATCCTTATGGAAGAAAGCAAAGAGGAACTAAAGAGCCTCTTGATGAAAGTGAAAGAGGAGAGTGAAAAAGCTGGCTTAAAACTCAATATTCAGAAAATGAAGGTTGTGGCATCCAGTTCCATCACTTCATGGTATATATAGATGGGGAAACAATGGAAACAGTGACAGACTTTATTTTCTTGGGCTCCAAAATCACTGCAGATGGTGACTGCAGCCATGAAATTTAAAGGTACTTGCTTCTTGGAAGAAAAGCTATGACCAACCTAGACAGTGTTTTAAAAAGCAGAGACATTACTTTGTCAACAAAGGTCCGTCTAGTCAAAGGTATGGTTTTTCCAGTAGTCATGTATGGATTGGAGAAGGAAATGGCAACCCACTCAAGTACTCTTGCCTGGAAAATCCCATGCATGCACTGAGGAGCCTGGTAGGCTACAGTCCATGGGGTCGGGAAGAGTAGGACTTGACCGAGCAACTTCACTTTCACTTTTTACTCTCATGCATTGGGGAAGTAACTGGCAACCCACTCCAGTATTCTGGCCTGGAGAATCCCAGGGACAGAGGATCCTGGTGGGCTGCTGTCTATGGGGTCGCACAGGGTCAGACATGACTGAAGCAACTTAGCAGCAGCAGCAGCATGTATGAATGTGAGAGCTGGACTATAAAGAAAGCTGAGCACTAAAGAATTGATGCTTTTGAATCGTGGCGTTGGAGAACTGTTGAGAGTGCCTTGGACTGCAAGGAGCACCAACCAGTTCATCCTAAAGGAGATCAGTCCTGAATATTGATTGGAAGGACTGATGCTGAAGCTGAAGCTCCAATACTTTGACCCCTGACGTAAAGAACTGACTCACTAGAAAAGACCCTGAGCTGGGAAAGATTGAAGGTGGAGGAGAAGGGGACGGCAGAGGATGAGATGGTTGGATGGCATCACTGACTCAGTGGGCCTGAGTTTGAGTAAACTCCAGGAGTTGGTGATGGATGGGGAGGCCTGGCGCGATGTACCCCATGGGGTCGCATAGAGTCGGACTTGACTGAGCAACTGGACATCCCCCAGGGCCTTGAGGCTGGTTTGGGACCTGATCTGTCCTAGCCGCCCTCGGGCCGGCGCGGCTGTGCTGGAGTTCGGTGTCCTCCACGGAGCGGGTGGTGCAGGGGTCCTCCAGGGAGCTCTGCGGGCTGCTCTTCGGCCTGCGGCCCAGGCCACCCCCACCTATCTGTAAGCTCTTTCCCACGCGCAGCGCCCTCCACTTAGGGACAGGAAATCGGGGGTCTGTGCCATGCAGACCCCGCCACCGTTCTGCCCTGGGCTCGAACCCGCCTGGAAATTGTCAACTATCGGGGCCGGGCACCCCAGGGCGCTCCTGAGGGCCCGGGCGGGAGCTGCGTCAGCGAAAGCGGGGAGTTCAGAGGCCCCGCCTCCTGGGTGGGTCTCGGCGGGGGGTGGGGGCTCCACCAACCCCACTAACCCCGCCCACGGGTAAGCCCGCCCACGGATCGCCCCGCCCACCGCTCAGCCCGCCCACCCTTCACCCCGCCCACCGCCTCATCCCTCCCACCGCCCACCGCTCACCCCGCCCACCGCTCACCCCGCCCACCCCTCCCCTCCCCCTCCCGCCGCTCGCCCCGCCCACCTATCGCCCCGCCCGCCGCCCACCGCCTCACCCCGCCCACCCCTCCCTTCCCCTCCCACAGCTCGCCCCGCCCACCTCTCGCCCCGCCCACCAGAGGCACCGCCGTCCTGCAGTGAGTCCTGGCCGGGGAAGCCTGGGAAGGCACGCGGAAAGGGACCAGGGCGCCCGCTTTCAGGACCTGGCGGTGGCGGGAGGAAGAGGCGGGGCCCTGGCCGGGATGGGGCAGAGCTGGACCGGCGCCCTGTGAGCAGCAGCAGTGGGGGCTGACAGTGTCAGTGGATGTTTCCTCCACCCCGAGAAACGAGGTGGATGTCGCCGTCTATTTTAACATGTATGTGAGAGACTGAAGATGCAGAAAGACAGACAGCGGCCAGACCAGCCGTGGGAGCAGAACTCGGCCCCGGGCCTGCGATGGCCGCCCCAGAAGCCGTACACCGCTACAAGCCCCGTGTCCCCGTTCCCCGGGCCCAGGCGCTGCCCTCAGCCGCCGCGCGGGCGCACCTTCTGGCCCCCATCAGCTTCCTCGGGCCCCTGAGCCACTCTCGCCTGGGGTGCTGTCCCCTCTGCCCACCTCGAGGGCGCACGCCCCCACCCCCACCCCCAGGTGGCCTTCACTGGCGTCCATCGCGGGCTTCGTGCAGCTTGAGATGTCCCTGCCGATGGGGCCTTGGGCTCACACGGGGTAATCAAACCCAGGAAGGTCTGTCTGTGCCTTCAACCCAGCAGCACTGTCCCCGGGGAGAGGCCCCGGGAAGCTGAAGAGCAGGGAGGGCCTTGGCACCCCCTGCCCTCTGGGTCCTGCTGGGGGTCCTTCTGGGGGCAGCTTAAGGGCGGGCTGCGGCTGCTGTGAGGTCTGCTGCTCGCTGGACCTTGGAGGGCGGCCTGCGGGACAGTGCCCACTGCGTGAGCTGTCTGCACGCCACGTCCACCGGGACAGCCAGGGACACCTGAGAGCTGGCTGGGGCTTGTACGGACTTCTCTGTCCCCACGTGGACTGGAGGCGACACACAGACACGCAGCAGACGCGAGGCTGGGCCAGAGCGTCACAGAAGGCCACCTGCTGTGAGCACAGTAGGATTTCGGTTCTCGTTTCTGCTTCAACTGCGACCTAATTCTCCTAAGTTTGAAAAGTCAGCAAACCTAAAGCCACACCTAAAGTAGGTGTCAAGAGACACCTGCAGCAACAGGCAAGCTTGGCCTTGGAGTACAAAACGAAGCAGGGCAAAGGCTAATAGCATTTTGCCAAGAGAAGGCACTGGTCACAGTGAACACCCTCTTCCAACAACACAAGAGAAGACTCTACACATGGACATCACCAGATGGTCAACACCGAAATCAGAGTGATTATAGTCTTTGCAACCAAAGATGGAGAAGCTCTATACAGTCAGCAAAAACAAGACCAGGAGCTGGCTGTGGCTCAGATCATGAACTCGTTATTGCCAAATTCAGACTTAAACTGAACAAAGTAGGGAAAATCACTAGACCATTCAGGTATGACCTAAATCAAATCCCTTACAATTATACAGTGGCAGTCACAAATAGAGTCCAGGGATTAGATCTGATAGAGTACCTGAAGAATTATGGATGGAGGTTCGTGACATTGTACAGGAGGCAGTGATCAAGACCATCCCCAAGAAGAAGAAATGCAAAAAGGCAAAATGGCTGTCTGAGGAGGCCTTACAGATAGCTCAGAAAAAAAGAGAAGAGAAAGGCAAAGGAGAAAAGGAAAGATGTGCCCATT
Organism: Capreolus pygargus; assembly: GCA_012922965.1. Taxonomy (NCBI): domain Eukaryota; kingdom Metazoa; phylum Chordata; class Mammalia; order Artiodactyla; family Cervidae; genus Capreolus; species Capreolus pygargus. Next base: position 648,918 of record SNSB01004421.1, on the reverse strand, counting down.
TGAATGCAGAGTTCCAAAGAATAGCAAGGAGGGATAAGAAAGCCTTCCTTGGTGATCAATGCAAAGAAATAGAGGAACGACTAGAGATCTCTTCAGGAAAATTAGAGATAGCAAGGTACTATTCCATGCAAAGATGGGCTCAATAAAGGACAGAATCAGTATGGGCCTAATGGAAGCAGAAAATATTAAGAAAAGATGGCAAGAATGCACTGAATAACTATACAAAAATGATCTTCATGACCCAGATAACCATAATGGTGTGATCACTCACCTAGAGACAGACATCCTGGAATGCGAAGTCAAGTGGGCCTTAGGAAGCATATCTATTAATAAAGCTAGTGGAGGTGATGAAATTCCAGTTGAGCTATTTCAAGTCCTAAAAGATGATGTTGTTAAAGTGTTGCATTCAATGTGCCAGCAAATATGGAAGACTCAGCAGTGGCCGCAGGACTGGAAAAGGTCAGTTTTCATTCTAATCCCAAAGAAATGCAATGCCAAAGAATGCTCAAACCACCACACAATTTCGTTCATTTCACACATTAGCAAAATAATGCTCAAAATTCTCCAACCCAGTATGTGAACTGAGAACTTCCAGATGTTCAAGCTGTATTTAGAAAAAGCAAAGGAACCAGAGATCAAACATCCATTAGATCATCGAAAAAGCAAGAGAATTCCAGGAAAACATCTACTTCTGCTTTATTGACTATGCCAAAGTCTTTGACTGTGTGGATCACAGCAAACTGTGTAAAGTTCTTAAAGAGATGGGAATACCAGAGCACCTGACCTGCCTCCTGAGAAATCTGTATGTAGGTCAAGAAGCAACAGTTAGAACCGGACACAGAATAACGGACTGTTTCCAAATTGGGAAAGGAGTACGTCAAGGCTATATATTGCTATCCTGCTTATTTAACTTACATGCAGAGTTGTTCAGTTCAGTCACTCAGTCGTGTTCAGCCCTTTGGGACCCCATGGACTGCAGCCCTCCAGGCCTCCCCGTCCATCACCAACTCCTGGAGCTCGCTCAAACTCCTGTCCATTGTGTCGGTGATGCCACCCAGCCCTCTCATCCTCTGTCCTCCCGTTCTCCTCCTGCCCTCAGTCTTTCCCAGCATCAGGGACTTTTCCAATGAGTCAGTTCTTTGCATC
>SNSB01004421.1:624698-647372 GCA_012922965.1 Capreolus pygargus | reverse complement strand
GATGCAAAGAACTGACTCATTGGAAAAGTCCCTGATGCTGGGAAAGATTGAAGGCAGGAGGAGAACGGGAGGACACAGGATGAGATGGTTGGATGGCATCAGCAACACAATGGACATGAGTTTGAGCAAGCTGGGAGTTAGTGATGGACAGGGAGACCTGGTGTGCTGTAGTCCATGGGGTCTCAAAGAGTCGGACACGACTGAGCTACTAAACTGAACTGAAAGCCATCTGAACTGAAAGCCACATTCTCAAACGTCATCATTTATCTACCGATGTCCCCCCAAAACACACCATGGCGAACTGATGACCAGCAGGCCTCAGAGTGGCAGGACTCCAACATAGCCTGTTCCCTGCAGGATGGCCTTTCAGACCCACTGCCCAGCCCTCTCCCTCTCAGCTGTCCTCATGGGTTCCAGGCTCCTGCCCACCTCACTGATCAAAGTGCTGGACCCTTGATGGGATGAGAAGAGTTTCTTTTTACTCTTAGAACTCCTGTAGAATTTTGAGGAAGCTGGGTGCTTGCTGCCTGTGGCCACTGTGAATTGAAGCCCAGAAGGCCTAGCTCTGGAAGGCCTGCCTCGACCGCCATGAACTGGAAAAGCTGGTTGATGAATGGACCACGGGCTGGATGGTGCAAAGAGGTTGCGTGAGCTGGGCGCCTTCTGTCTCAGAGCTCTTTCAGGAGCCAGCTGGCCTTGGCCTGAGGACTCTTTGCGGCTCAGATCTCCCAGCTGCGGGCAGTGCCCAGGCTGCCCGGTGTGGGAGGCAGAGCCGGCTGTGGTCTGCTGTCCCTTGAGACTTGAAGGTCTCAGGCTCCAGGTACCACCTGTCCCCAGAGCCACAGGAGACGCTGTGGGGAGGCTCGGGGCTAGGATAACCCGGGGGCCCCATTGCTGGAGCTGGCTGAGACGCCCAGCCCAGGAAACCTGACCTCCCAAGGGAGTGGGGGCAGGAGGAGCCCAAGGCATCGGGTGGCCATGCTGGGCCAGGTGGCAGGTTGGATGGCTGAAGTTTCCATGTCCGTGAGTCCAAAGTGGGGCAGGAGTGGCTGTGGGGCGGGGCCCATAGCTGGGGGCTGACCCTGAGACCCTGGAGCGATGGATCTGGGGTTGGGGGGCGAGAGAAGGGCCACTGGGGAGTCTGAGCAGCTTGACCCAGGGCCCCGGGCCTGACTGCAGAGCTAGATCAGCCCAGCTGCGGCAGAACGAAGCCCCACAGCTCTGGACTCTGTTGCTGAGGGAGCCCCGGCAAGGACAAAGCCCGCTTCCTCTGGTTGCAAACCGAGCCCACACCCCGGCCCGGCCTGAGGGGGAGACGCCCCCCCGACCGGGGCCGCCTCCCTGGCCCTGCAGAAACGTGCCCCCCAGCCCTCACCCACCCCACCCACTGCTCACCAGCCAGCCCTCGTCACCCACCTGCAGCCAAACCAGCAGAAGCCGGGGGGTGGGGTTCAGACCTGGGCTGGGGCGTTGGTGGCCGCAGGAGGCTGTCTAGAGAGGCGGCGCCCAAGCAAACGGGCTTCCCCAGCAGGTCGGGGCGGCATAGGGCCACAGGGACCCCCACCGCCTTGCCCCGCCCGGGACCATCCCCGCCACCCCTGGACCCTTCCTGCCTCGCCCCAGGGTGCCCGGCCACAGCCCACCGCCTGTGTGCCCCTCTCTCCGTCCTCATCTAAACTCCCCAAGGGCAATCACCATGCTACCCTAGCTCAGCACACAATTTAAGGCAGAAAAGCGGGACTTAAGCCAAACAGCCATGGGGGTCCAGGGCAGATAAGAGCAATTTCAACAGGTTTCAGAAGAAAAGAAGAATGAAAATTGACATTTACTGAGTGCCAATTTGTGGCTCAGACAGTAAAGAATCTGCTTGCAATGGGGGAGAGCTGGGTTCAATCCCTAGGTTGGGAAGATGCCCTGGAGGAGGGTATGGCTACCCACTCCAGTATTCTTGCCTGAAGAATCCCACAGACAGAGGTGCCTGGTGGGCTACAGTCCATGGGGTTGCAAAGGGTAGGACACGACTGAGCGACTAAGCACAATCGCACTGTAAGGGGAGTTTCACGCATTTATTCTTCCACCCATCATCCATCCATCCATCCACTGTTCATCATCCATCCATTCCTCCACCCTCCCTGCATCCGTTCGTCCTTCCATTTATCCATTACCCATCCATCCACCATCCGTCCTCTCATCCTTCACCCACCCTCTATCTACCATTCATCCACCCCCATCCAAAACCCAGCCCTCCCTCTGTCCATCATCTCTGCACCCCTCCTTCCATTTATTCTTCCATCCACCCTTCATCCACCATCCACCCCTCCATCCATCCATCATCTATCCATCTACCCATCCCTCCCTCTGTCCATTGTCTCTGTATCCCTCCCCCCCATCCATCCATGATCCATCCACCCATCATCCCACATCAATTTCTGAATGTCAGAGGCACTGTGCACCGTCCTGGGTGCTGGAGCAAAGCAGGAAATAATACCGAGGGTCCACTGGAGAACCAGGGGCTGCAGGCCGCTGCCGTGTCCCGGAGGCCTGCTGGGCTGGAGGGTACCATCCGGTTTAGGCACTGGGGTGGCTCAGAGCCTAAAGAGGACGTTCTGAAGGTGGGGGACAGATACGAAAAGAAAGCCAGTCCTCCGGCTGTTGTCCAAGGGGCCCTGCATGTTTGGGGCCCAGCTCTGCTTCCCCAGAAAGCCCGGGGCACCCCTTCCTGGCAGTGAGGACCCTACAGCCTGGCATCACCTTTCAGAGTTGGGGGGACTTTCCTGATCCCTCCTGAGCTCCTCAGTCTGAGCCTCAGTCTGCACCTCCACCACCCCCCACCCCCACCTCACCCTTAACCCCCCCACCGCGCCAGCCCATGGGCTCCTGATGGGCGGCCACAGAGGGCCGGGCTGGGCAGCTGGCCAGGACCCAGAGGAGCATCCTAAACTCAGGGTCAAGACACGGTGGCCGCGGGTCTGTGTCTGCCTTGGCTGAGCGGAGGGGCTGCCGGGGCTGGGGACACCATCCCCCTAGCAGGGGCTTTGCGTCCTGCAGCGCAGGGGCCTCCTTTCCCAAGGGACATGCTGTCCCCGAAGCACACTCAACCCTTAGCCCGCCCCTCACTGGGAAGCATCTCGGAGCTGCCAAGGGGGCCCAGGCTTGCAGAGGATCTCACAGGGGCAGTGGGCCCAAAGCAAGCCTCACTTTCTGCCAACAGGCAGGCGTTGCCCTCACAGCCTGGAGCCATAAAGGAAGCGAAACTGAAACGGAGGCAAGTGAGAGGAGCCGCCCTCCGGGGCCAGAGGGCGTGACCCCAGGCGCCCCCAGGGCTGGGCGGGCAGGGCTCCCTCACACGTAACCCAGAGGGAGCCTTCCGGACTCTGCGGCCCTGGGGCCCCCAGGCGGCCCGCATCTCACCTGGCCCTGGAGGACTAGGAGGGTGCCGGGCCGTTGGCTGGCAGCTGCTGCTTCGCTGAGCAGTTCGTCCCTGGGACCTGACCCACCTGGTCCTGGAGCCAGCCCCGAGGGAGGCACCCCGTCACCCCTGCCTCTTCACCGGGCCCTGGGGGCGCCTGCCTGGGGCACCTGACGGGCCCCGGTCGCCCCGCTCACACGCCCTCAGGGGGCTCCGCTGCCCGGGGCTCCAGGCCTCGGGCGTGTCCAGCGACCTCCGGGCTGTGCTCCCTGGGGGCCCGTGGGCTGGCCGGGCATGTGCTTGTTATGGCAACACCGGGAGCAAGGCTGCCTGGGCAGCCCGGCACAGCGGGGGCAGGACGCCCCCGCCTGGTGGACGAAGGAGCCTCGTCCACCATCTCCTGGGGGGGTCTGTGACACAGCATCCCGGCCACTGGGGGCAGTGGGGCCCGGCCCGGACTGGCTGCCCGGCTCTGCCCTGGGGGCCCTGGGCTCCGGGCAGCCCTGAAAACGGAGGCGGGCGTCCCTGCGGGAGCTGCCCCGGGCCCAGTCCCCTACCAGTGTCCGGCCCTGGGAGGCCACGGGCCCTCGGGCCCTGGTAGGGCTGCAGCTCGGGCGCCTCGGGCCACCGGACCCAACGCACCATGCCCCGCGTGCACACAGGGGTCTCAGCTCAGGTGGGCCCCTGCCCCTGCCGGGGGAGGCCTTCCCGCAGACGCAGGATGCTCGTGCTCCCCCTGCCACTTGCTGTTGTCACTCGTGGGCTTTATTTTTAGAGGAGCGTTAGGATGGCAGGCGAATCTGTTGGAGAGGACGGACCGCTTCCTGCCACAGTTTCCGAACTGCCTGTAGTTCAGGGCACTTGAGGAGCTGCCCTCCTCATTATCAGCACACAGCTGTTACCATGCCTTTTCACTCCCCTGTGAACTTGAGTGTTCCCGGGAGAAGAGCGGCTCCCGCAACCTTGGCTCAGAAGACTGGAGTGAGGGACCCTAGAAGGCAGAGGCTGCAAGGGACCCACCTGCAGAGTGGGAGGACCCATGCCCCCTCCCTCCCGCCCCCACCCCTGCGGGGGCAGCGCCTTCCTCTTGGAGGTGGGGCTGGTCGGGCAGCTAGAGAGCAGCAGGCTTGAGTCCCCAGAGGGAGGGATGGGGTTTACTAAATACAAGGCTGTCTGGATGCTCGCAGGTGAAACCCTGGGATGCTGGGTCTCGCTCAGGATGACACGGATGGGGTGGACATGGCTGAGCCCCAGACCTCGCACGGTCAGACCCCTGCAGAAAAGGGCCGCAGGGGAGTGCCTGTGAGGGCCCGGCTCCTGCAGCGGCTCCTGGTCCAGGCCTCCTCCTCGCTGCCCCCAGGAGCGGACCCACCTAGGGGTGTGACCAGGGGGCTCCTCCCAGCCTCTGTAGCCCCATCTGACCTCGTGGCTGCCCGTGGGGCCGGGTCAGGGACACTCCTGAAGGCTTCCTGCCACCCCAGACTCTCCAGCTGCGCCTGGGCCCCGGGGGGGGGGCGGGTCCGCCGTTCCCCTCCAGGCAGCTGGGAATTGACCCAGCTCAGCCCACTGCCCAGGCCCGAGCCGGCAGGCTCTTTCCACCCGCATTTATAGACACAGTCACAGGCAGAACAAAATCGAAAGCCCTGGTCAGCAGTGAAGACCTCAGAAGACCCCGGGACCAGCCCTCCACCCCAGGGGGAACCTCCACGGGGAGGCTCAGCCCCTTCTCCGGCCAGCCCCCTGGGTGCTCTCGGGTGCTCGGGATTTGCCTCACGTGCTGGGGGCAGCCCCCCGACCCACGGCTCTGCACGCCCCTCACCTCCTCCCTCTCCGTCCTGTCTGCATCTCCAAAGGCAGGTCAGCCCCACGACAGCCCAGAGGGGTCCCGAATCCCGAGCGCAGCCGTGCAGGGGCTCGGCAGGCCCCCCGGCTTGGGGCAGCAGGAGGCCAGCGGCCCTGCCCCCCGCCTCGCCGTCTTGCTCTCTGGATCTCGGTTTCTGTTCCCCCTGCCAGCCTCTGCTCACGCCGCAGCCCTCTCTCCCTGGGAGCCTGCTTCCAAGGAGACTCTCGCCTTCTTGAGGTGCTCACAGGACCCGCTCATAGGGAGGGGCGCGGCCTCCAGGTCAGTGACAAGCCCCCTGGGTTCTCCCACCAGACAGAGCCCAGACCCCTGGAGTGAGGCCTCTGACCCTGGGCCTCCCTGGCAAAGGAATGAAGCCCCCAGGTGCCTTGTATGTGTGTGTGTGTGCATGTGCGCATGTGCACACGCGTGTCGTCTTCGAGGATGGCTCCAAAGGTCCCAGGCCGTCGGATGGGACCTGGAGACAGGCCACCGCCCAGGCTGTCAGCTCCTCTGCTAGGATGACAATGGTCCCGTCCCTCCGGGTGCAGCGGGGCCTCTGGGCAGCTCCAGGTGACGGTGGACCACAGCCCCCAGCGGCCCTCCTCAGCCTGACCCTGTGGCTGCCCTGGCAGGGCCAGCGGGACACGCCGAGGAGGGGCATTCTCGTCAGAGAGACCAGTGCCACCTGAGCTCCGGAGTGACTGCCACGCAGTCAGGAGAGCAGCGGGAATCCTGTTCAGATGGCTGACGGCACCCTGACCCCGCGGACGCCCAGAGCCCCCCTCCCAGGCCCAGCCCATCACCTTCTGTCCACGAATCACTCCAAAACTTGCCTTTCAAGTCCCCTGAAGAGCCCGAGGGTCACCACACCTGCCGCCTGGAGACTTGGCTTCTGGAAGTTAGGCTGCGGGCGCACGAGTGCTCCCCTCGGACGCTTGTATGACCGGGATGCCACTGTTAACGTCTGCTTTGCAACTGTCCGTTTCCATTTCCCTACTCATCCTCAGAAGCCAGACCCTGCCCACATGGGGCTGAGGGCCTGGGGGGTGCAGTGGACCTGTTCACCCGAGGTCCACCCGCCGAGGTCAGCGCGGCCCCGGAGTCTTCCAGATTTCCAGGACTGCAGACAGGGAGCCTGGCTGGGCCAGGCCGCTGCGGGCGTCACAGAGGCAAGGCTGCGGGCGCAGGCTGCCCTCAGGCCGAGGTCGGGAGTGCCCCTCACCTGAAGGCCCTGAACAGAGGGAAGCGAAGGCCTCCCAGGTCAAGCCTGCCCACGGCCGCCTGGGGTCTCGGGGTGCAGCGTCAGCGCGGAGGGTGGCTCGGTGGTCCCTTCCCAGCTGGCGCTTCTGATGGCGGCTGATGACCTCCAGGGCTGTTCCCTTGTCAGTTCTGGAAAACACGTTATTTCATATTTTCCCAGAATTTCTAGAAAATTCCAAAGCAAGAACAAAAGTAGGGAAGGAAACAGAAGAAGTAAAAGCAACAAAGAAAGACAAAGCTATCATTCTTTACAGGTTAAAAAAAAAAAAATCCCCGAAAACCACAGAGGAAACTGGGAAAATAAGTGAATAATGGAATTTAGAGTTCTGGGAGGTGGCAGGTTACAAAACAAATACACAACAGCCAGTAATGTTTGTCTTGTTTTGGTTTTTACATTTCAGCATAATTATAAGATCCATTACAGTAGCAACAAAAAATGTGAACACGCGTGAATTAACATAAAGAGAAAGACTTGTGGGACCTGGGTGGAAAGATTAGACACCTTAAAGACAGTTTGGGGCAAATTTACTTTTAGACTGAATGCTTTTTCAATCAAAACATGAAGGCACTTGGGGGAAAACTTTCCATGATTCAAACATCCGTTTTGAGGGGAAAAGACTGAAGGGCGAAAATGGCCTAGAGAATACTGGAGAGTGGAGGGTGGAGGCAGGACTGGTGTCCCAGCGAGTCACTGAGAACAGAGGGTCTGTGGAGACCCCACTGCTGCCAGGAGGGCCTCCTGAGACCTAGAAAAAGCCAGGAAGGCTGAGCGGAAGCGAGGTGGGAGAGGCCGGGCGTGCCCACAGGTGTGAGTGGGAGCGAGGTGGGAGAGGCCGGGCGTGCCCACAGGTGTGAGCGGGAGTGAGGTGGGAGAGGCCGGGCGTGCCCGCAGGTGTGCATGCAGGGCTCCGCTCACCCTCTCTGCTGCTATGTGGTTGGAGGTGCGGGAGATAACGAGAGGGTAGGTGCAAGAGGGCAGTCTTCACCCACAGCTCTCACCCTTCCCCCGTGCTCCGGGGGCCTCTAACCCTCCTTCTCTTCCCTCGTTAGCAGAGCTCCAAACACTGGCCAGTCCATGTCCCAATCTTCTCAACAGGCAGGTGTGGCCACATGGCCACATTCTGGCTAATGATGCGGTGTGTGGCTTCTGGGCCATGCTCTGGGGACGGGTGGTAATTGTCCCTTCCACTGTTACTGGAATACAAATGTGAGGGTTGGACAAGAACAGCTATGATGGATCATGAGGTGAATGTTTGGAAGCTATTACACTGCTGAACACCAGCCTCTTTCAAGTCACTGCTTGAATGTCACCATCTTCTGGAAGTGCCCCCAACATCCCATTTAAAATCTCGCCCCCAGACCCCTTCTCTCCCTCTCTCTTACTCAGCTCTTGTCACTGCCTCTCATATGGAACTCAGGCTTCAGAGTTGCAGGGACTCCTGCCTCCTTGCGTCATCCCAGGGCCGGGCCCTGCTAGGCACCAATACACATTCAGTGAATGAATGAATGTGTGAAATGCCGTACATGTAAAGGGGAGGTGCTGGGGGATGAACCTGAGACATGGAGGGAAAGCAAACTGGAGCACCCCTGGGGGCCCTGCCGTGGACACCCAAGGACAGAGGGGGCTGGTTCTTACCCAGGACCCCCTTGCCTCCCCAGCCCCACCTCAGCCGTCCCGCCCTCCTGGGGCTTCTACCAGGTAGAATTCCGAGGGAGGCCACTTGCCTGACCTCCTGGGTTGAATGAGTGGACCCTGGTGGCCAAGAGGCCAGAGCAGGGGATGGGAAACGCCACGCCAGGGTCTGGGCCCAGAGTCTCCCCGTGGGAGGCCTCCACCCTCGTTACTGGGGCATCTGTGGTCCTGGACCTCAGTGGGCATTTTCAGGGTCCCCAGGCCACCGGCTGCCTCTAGGGTGGCCACACTCCCCATACCACAGCCGGACCTCCAGCGTCCCTGGCCTGTCTCTCTGCAGACCAGCCCTGGCGAGCTGAGCCCTGGCGCCTGGGGTGGGGTCTCCGAGGTTTTGCAAGGAGACCCCCGCGGCTGAGCTCTTCTGAAGAGACTCTACTGGCTTCCAGAACAAGGTTTCTGCGTCTTGCGGCGCGCAAGGGCGCTCTCCCCACGGCCCGACGGCTTTCCGCGGCGCCCGCGCCGGCTCTGCGCTCCAGCCCGCGCCGCCCGCCAGCGCCGGGAGCCCCCGCCGCGCAGTCCAGGGTCCCAGGCGCTCGGGGTCCTCTGGCCTCTCGGGGGCGGCCCATCCGGCCCCGCCCCCGGCCCAAGGCCCCGCCCCCGGCCCCGCCTGGCCCCGCCCACGGCCCCGCCCGCGCCCTCGCCGTCTTTTCAGCGCCAGCGCCCGAGGCCGGGCTGCTACTGGGGCCAGCATGTCCCAGCGCTTCGTGGTGACTCCCGCGGCGGGCGGGGCGGGAGGCGCGGGGCCCAGGCCCGGGGGCGACGGTAGTCAAAGCTCCAGCTCCGGCCAGGGCCCCGACGCGGACCCCGCACCCTCCCCGGAGCCGCCGGCGGTGGACGCGCTGCCCATCCTGCGCTACTGCCGAGAGCCGAGCCGCTACTACGGTAGGTGCGCCCCCTCGGGGCGCCGCTTCCTCGCGTCCCGGGCTCGGGGCCGGGTCTGGGGCCGCGGGGCTCAGGCGGTGGCCGGGGATCGGGCGGGAAGGCTCTGGGGCGCTGGGTGGTGTGGACTGCGGTCCACCCGGCGCGCCCGTCCGCCTTGCTCCCCGGGGGGCGGGGGAGGGCCTTGGCTTGGCGCCCCTCCTCGCGGCCCCCGCCTGTCGCGGGGCTCGGACGGGAATGGGCCCTGGGCCGCTGTCCCTGAGGACTGGCTGGTGACAGCCCCGGGCTCCTAGCGACATCGCCACTCCGGGCGGGCAGGGGCCAGGCCAAGGCAGCTCCGCTGTGTGGGGGCGGGGACTCGGGGACCACCAGGGAGACACTGGCCCCTCCGGTGGCCTGACGCGCTTGGAGGGCTGCCAGCCCCCGCCCCGGTCCCCGCTGGGTCCTCCCCCGGCGCCCCCACCCCTGCCCTTCACCCCTGAGCCCCTACCTGCCCTCACCTTCAGCCTCCGGGCCCCGGAGGAGGGCGATGGCGCAGACGCCTGTGGCCGGCCTGTCTGCTCGGAGGGCTGGGTCACCGGACACCGTTCAGGCCGCTGGGTCTCGGTCCCGCGCTCGGCCCGGGAGCCACTTCCTGGGCTCCGGTGGGGGGGTTGCGCACCTGATGGCTGACCACGCAGTCTCAACCTCAGAACCAGAGGGGGTCCTCCCAGCCTCCGAGGGGCCTTGGAGGGCAGACCCTGAGCCTCCCGAGCGGGGATTCTGCAGGCACTGAGGTGAGCGGTGCGCGTCAGAGCCACTCCATATTTCTGGGGTGTCATGCCAGCCTGCGTCCCTTCTGGGGGACATGAGCGGCTGAGACTGGGAGCCAGGTGGAGGGGCGGGTGCTCCGGGGGCTGTGGCAGCGAGAGGCTCGGGTCCAGGCTCCCCACGGGCCCCCGCCCTGCCCCTCCCTCTGGGGCTTCAGTCTGGCCTGTTGGCTGGACCCCGATGGGCGCCGTCCCGCATGGGGCTGCTCTCCCGCCTGGCAGGGCCCAGCAGAGGGACACAGCCTGGGCCAGGCTGACCTTCCGACCTTCCTCGCGCGTTGTTGCCCTTTGTGCCCTCTGCGATGCCCACCCTCGGCGCCCAGTGTGCTGGCTTGTGCCCCTGGGGACGCCCTCAGCTGCCCTCCTGCCGTCTCTGTGCTCACACTGATGGGCAGGAAGGGCATCACCCAGCGTCCTCGATGTTGCAGGGGGGAGAAAGGGGACCCCTGACCCCAAGACCACCCCCACCTGCCTCTTCTAGTGGGGTAGCTATCTGGGCTCAGGCTCTCCTTCCCCCCACCCCCCGCTGGGGTCTGGACCACCCCGCCCATTCAGCGTTCAGCCCTCCAGGGTGGAAACCACGCTGAGCCTGGGGCCACTGCCCGGCTGCCCGGCTGCCCGGCCGATAGACAGCCAGGCTCCGGGGGTGCGGGAGTTCACGCTGGGCGGGCGGGGAGTTCACGGGCTCAGCGCCCACCGAGGATTAATCCGCCGATTTTCTGTCGTTCCCACGGGATGAGAGCAGAGGCCCTGTCATTTGACACTGCCACTGAGAAGACAACGCTAACTCAAGAAAACAGCGAGTGCAGGTCTCACCGGCGCCCGGGCCGGAGCCAGGAGGCGCACGGAGGGCGCCTGTCCTGGGCTGCCCTTCGCCCACAGGTGGCGGAGTGACCCAGGGGCGCCCCCTCACAGCGGGGCCCGGGCCGAGGCTGTGTCAGGAGCCCGCCCTGGCCTCCTGGCTGCTGACTAGCGACCGGAGGAGCCGCTGGCCCGGCTGGTCGCCGACTTGCTCCTGCGTGCAGGGCCGGGAGGCGGCCACACAGCTCGCCTCCGGGGGGCCGGGCGCGGGGGGGTGGGGTGGGCAGGGTCACAGGGCCTGGGAAGAAAGGCCGGCAGCAAGTGTGGGGACTTCCCAGGAGAGGGTGCTGTGGAGAGACCCCAGGGCAGGCCCTCTGGTGGGATCCGTAGGGTGGCCAGATCCCCCGCTTGCCCCCACCCTCTTCCGTGTGTCCCTACTCTGAGGGTCATACCACTCAGAGGTCACGCCTCTCGGAGGCCAGACGCCCCCTCGGCTGCCTTCGTGTCTCTGTGGCCTGGGGCAGGCTGCCCTTGATACAGGCCCTGAGCAGAAGGTTCTAGAAGCGGGGGCCAGGCCCTGCTTCTCAGGGCCAGTGATGGCGGCGTGTTACTTCCGTCACTTCCAGGAGGGGCCTCCTGCTGGGCTGGCAGGACCTGCCTGGCCAAGGGAATGTGAGGACCACCCGCCAGCCTGTCCGTCTGCTGAGGGACGCAGCCTGGTCGGGCCTGCCCTGGGCCTGGAGAGGGTGGGCACCGCAGGGTCAGCCCCAGGCTGCCCCGGGAAGAGGCGGGTGAGGGTGCAGCAGGGCCTCTGCCAGAGTCTCAGCAGTGCCCATGTGCGGCCTCCGCCTCTGCCAGCCTGCTGCTGGCCTGGGCGGGTGGCAGGCCTGGGGGTGGGAGGTGCACAGGGACCTGGGGCTGAGGGGCTCTGGGGAGGTCAGCCTTCGTGGGCGGCCCTGCCCTGTGCCCTTGGAGAGGCTGGGGCAGGGCAGGGAGACTGGCTTCCCTGGTCAGGGGACCGGCCCCCAGCATTGCCCCACCTCCACCGTGACTGGGGGTCAGGCCCTCCGGGAGCCGGGGTGGTTATGCTGGTGGGCGCGGGGCCTGCAGCCTCCCAGGGTCATACCTGGAAGAGTAAAGTGCAGGCCTCTCGCTCTGAACACGCGAGGGGGTGTGTTTGTGACTGTTTCTGTGTGTGTGTCTTATGTCTGAGTAGGTCTAGTGTGCGTGTCTGTGTGTCTAGTGTCTATGCATGGGTTTGTGTGTGTTCACGTGTGTCTAGCGTGTGTGTCTGTGTGTGTGTGTCTGTGTGCCTGAGGATGTCTAGTGTGTGTGTGTGTGTCTGAGTGTGAGTGTCTGAGTGTGTGTGTGCGTGTGTGCTGTCCACTGTGTGTGTGGCCTGGTGCCCACTGCTGAGATGGTGAGGGCCAGGTGCCCGCCTTGGGAGTGACTCCAGTGGAGGACGGCCGTGCGCCTGAAGGCACAGCTCAAGGGTGCAGGCCTGAAGCACACCGCTCCATCCTGAGCTGGGACTGGGGGACCAGGGGCACGCGGGGGACGAGGCGAGCCGAGCTCAGGTTCCGCCCACCACGCCCCCTCTCCAGCCCCGACACCTGCGTGTGTAGGGGGCTGGCCCCCCATCACCCTCTGTGAGTGGGCGGAGCCCCTGCCTGCCTGATGGACGTGTGTGCCTCTACGTGGCTGTGTGCATGGCTCACACCTTCGTGCAGGAAGTCAGCATAGTCTCTGCGCGGGGTCGCGCTCTCTGGCTGAATCGGGCCTTTCCTGGGGGGAGTGAGGCTCTGGGCTCCTGCCCGCATGGGCAGGACAGAGGCAGGAGGTGTGGGAGACAGTCTCCACTGTCTGGATGGAGGACAGTCTCCATCCAGGACAGAGGCAGCTGGTGTGGGAGAGCCCATGGCTGCCAGGCACGCTCCGCCCTCCTGCCGCTTAAGCGCCTCCCAGAGTGGCAGCCGTGTGTACGTGTGTGAGTGCCCGGCGCCCAGGCTTGCGGATGTGCAGTTGTGTGAGTGTTGTCTGTGTGTGTGTGTTGTGTACGGGCCCCTGTGGGAGCTGGGGGAGGATTCCTGCTGCGGCTTAAACCACCCCCGGCGCATCCCTGGCTTCCCTTCTTTGCTACTGAACATTCATCTTGGCTTCTTTTCCGGGGCTGGGGCTGGGCAGGGGGCATCACGGGTTCTGAGGCACCAGCTCCCTTTACACATCAAACTTTTCTTCAAATAGAGGCTTTAGCTCCCGAGAGCCAGGGCCTGGTGTCAGGCAGCAGGGTGAGGCCCCGCCCTGGCCCCGGATGCCCTGGGTGGGCCCTCTCTGCCCACCCCGCACATGCCAGCTCATGCGGCAAACAAGCACGAAGGGGTCCCTGTCGGTGGCCACGAGACGCCCTTCGCCCACTGGCGGCTTCGAGCACAGGTCAGCTCCGCCCCGGGGCCCCCGGTGGCCACCCCGCCCCCAGGCTGCCCTCCTGCGCCCTGTGAGCAGGGCCCGCCTGGCCTCTGGCTCCCCTGCCCTCCCCCTCCCACCTGGCCTCTGTCCCTGTGAGCAGGGCTGTGGCCCCAAACAGGCCTGGGCTGGCACTCCAGAGGTGTGTCCATGGGGTTGACTCTTGGCCCAGTGTAGCCAAGAGTGATTAAAGGGGTGACTACAAACAGGGCATCAAAGGACACTGTCAAAAGGCCACGCACGGATGGGAGGAAGTGCCTGCGACCCATACACCTGATGACAGATTAATATCCACCATATATAAAGAACTCCCAGAACTCAACAACAGCAACAAAATCCAACCACTAAAAAATGGGCAAAGGTCTGAAATAGTCATCTCTCCAAAGAAGACATATGAATGGCCAGTAATCATGTGGAAAGATGCTCAGCTGCACTGGTTATCAGGGAAACACAAATCAAAACCACAAGAGATGCCACTTCTTACCCATCCAAACGGCTGTTAAAAAAAACCCAGACAATCACAGGTGTTGGCGAGGAGGTAGAGACAGCAGCACCTGTGCACTGCTGGTGAAAACGGAAAACACGCAGCCCTTGTGGAAAACAGCCTGGCGAGTCCTCAGAAAATTAAACAGGGCTGCCGCCTGACTCAGAGGCTCCCCTCCTGGCTGTGGACCCAAAGGAACTGAAAGCAGGAACCTGAATGGACATCCATGCACCTGCGTTCACCGAGGCATCGTGGAAACAGCTGAGGTACCATCGCCGGACGGGCGGATCCACAGACCATGGTGTGCACGCAGGAGACGATGTGATTCCACCTTAAACGGGAGGGACGTTCTGGCCTCTGTGACAGCGTGGGGGAATCTTCAGGACTTTGTGCTCAGTGGACTGAGCCAGACATGAAAGGGTCCTGCTCACAGCCTGCCGGGTCCTGCTTCTGTAAGCCCAGAGCAGTCCGGCCCGCAGAGACAGGAGGCAGGAAGGTGGGGCCGAGGGCTGGGGGGAGAGGGGAGCAGCGACGGTGAGGACAGGGTTTCCCTCGGGAAGACGGAAGAGTTCTGGGGCTGTTGTGCAGTGTTCACACAACAGTGTGGGTGTCCTTAACGCCACTGACCTGTGCTTTTTAAATGTCTCAAAGTGTTGTTTTATGCCATATAGATTTTACCACAATACAAAAAAACACCCCAAAAATGAAAACACAGGAGGAGGGCCAGGCAGACAGGAAAAGTAAGTGCTTCCCCAGGCTCCATCCAGCCCAGAGAACCCTGGTCTTCCGTCTTGCATCTTCCGGGAGAGGCCAGATTGATTAAATCAATTCACACCGCAAGGCCCTCCCAGGAGTGGTCCTTTTTAATCTAAATTGCTCTCTGCAGGTGCAGGCCCAGGCCTCTCATAAGAGTGTGTCTGTCCACGGGCCTTCCTGTCTCACAGGACTCCCCATGGGGCCCTTCCTGTCCTGGAGGGGCGGGCGCAGGTCAGCATGGCCCTGGCGCTGCCCGTGGCCGAGCCACCCTGCGGGAAGGGGCGGCGTCCCCCCGAGCCTCCCTGCCCGCCCAGGGCCCTCCTCTCTGGATGTGCGGGGATCTCGATGCCGCCCTCAGCTGGGGGCACACACCGGACTCCCCTCCCCGCACCCCGGCCCCGCCGGCTGTCCCCAGCCCCGGACGGGGCGGGAGGTCAGGCCTGTCAGAGGGAAGGGCGGGTGGGCACTGGTGCTCATGGCCTCTCGGCTTCTCCGCCCTTCCTTGCAGCTTCTGCTGTTGTCTGTCCTCTGCTCAGAGTGGGGAGGGGGTGGGGGCCTGGCCCAGAAATGGGGAAGGCGCAGCTGCCTACACTTCCGCCCTGGAGGCAGCAAACCTCCCGGGTCTGAGCTTGGGGGTGCGCTGAGCCTCGTGCCCTAGCTGGGCCTGGGTGCAGGCACTCGAGGCAGGACCCAGCAGGCAGACAGGGCCCGGCGCTGACTTCTGTGCTGTGTCTTGGCCACGGGCAGGGAGTGTGCCTGTGTGTGTGCTTGGGTGTGTACATATGTCTCTGTGTGCACACATGTCTGTGCATGCACACGTGTGCATATGTACATGTGTGCACATGCATGTACATCTGTGGGCACGTGCTTCTGTGTGGGCACTGTGCCTGTGGGCACATGTGTGTCTGTGTGTACCTGTGTGTTCATGCATGTACATCTGTGTGCACATGTGCCTGTGTGCATGCGTGTGCATTTATGCCTGTGTGTGCGTGTGTGT
The DNA here is from genome assembly GCA_012922965.1 of Capreolus pygargus. NCBI lineage: Eukaryota > Metazoa > Chordata > Mammalia > Artiodactyla > Cervidae > Capreolus > Capreolus pygargus. The sequence goes on along the minus strand of SNSB01004421.1, from coordinate 631,978 downwards.
CTCTGTGCATGTGTCTGTGTGCACATGTGTGTGGCAACAGGGGCCCTGTGATGGGCTCGGAGCCAGGCGGCCTTCCCCTCCCGCCGTCCAGCCGCCTCTGTCCTGTCCTGCTGTCTGTGGGGCTGGCGGGGTGTGGTGCCAGCCTCACTGACTCCCTGCCCTGAGCCCAGGGAGCAGAAGAGGCCACATCAGGGAGGTTCACACACAGCACAGTTCGGGGCTTCTCCGGCTTTCTTTGAGGAGGTGCTCGGGATGTTCCGGCGCACCATGGGCTCGCCTCCCGGGCTGTGCAGGCTGCCCCCTTCCAAGGGGACTTCTCGGGGTCTGGAGGCTCCCCAGCCCTGCCCCTGCGCAGCTGGGTCACACCCCCAGGCCTCAGGGGGCTGGCACAGGGCCACAGCCTCCTCGGACCTGTTGGCCTCACAAGCAAGCATCTAGGACCCGGCGGCCACCCTGCGGGGGGAACGGGCGGGTAAAGTCCATTCTCCTCTCTTGTTCAGCTGGTTTGTCTGCACGGAGCTCCACGCACATCCGAAGGGCAGAGTGTGGGCTGTGGAGGGAGGGGGCTCGTGGGGGTGGGTCAGTGGGCAGCTCACTGCCTGGCACCCTGGGCGGTAACTTCAGCCTGGGGGTGGGGGACAGAGAGAGACGGAGAAACAGGAAGATAGAGAGACTGGGAGAGGCAGACTGAGAAGGGGGCGGGAAGGTGCCCGCTGAGCACTTGAAACGTGGCCGGTGCAACCCAGGAACAGGATTTAGTTTTTAAATTTTTAATTAGTTTAACGTGAAACTTAACTGACCACGTGTGCTCTGCGGCTGCTGAACTGAAAGGTTCGGGTGCCGGGCACACAGCGGGGGAGGGGCCAGGCAGGGCCCGGGACCACAGGCGGCGGAGCGGGCGGTGGGCGCCCTGGGACCCTGCGATGACGGACGAGCGTGCCGGCCTGCCTGCTGTCCCCAGCGTTCCTCCGCCCGGGTCCTGACCCCCCAGGACCTCAGAACGTGACCGCCTTTGGAGACGGGCCTTGACAGGCAATTAAGGTGGATGCGGCCACTAGGGTGGCCTTTGTCCTGACTGTCCTTATGAGAAGGGGAGCTCGGGACACAGACACACAGAGGGACAACCTCCCCCAGACCCTGCCCAGTGCCCCCGGCTCTGCAGCGCCTCCAGCCCCCAGGGGGCACCCCGCTGCCCCGCGGGACACTCTGGCAGCCACGGGGGCGGGGGCCCTGCGTCAGGTGCCCGCCGACTGCCTCACCTGCGCCGGGGCGCCCGCGCCCCTCCCGCCACCTGAGCCCTCCCCGGGGCCGGCTCCTGTCCTCGTTGCCTGGAGACCTGAGTGCTCCTGTCCCCCTGGATTCACGAGCAGAGCAGGCGGCGCTGAGCAAGGCTGTGCCGGGCACACAGGCCCGCGTCCCCTGTTTACAGAAGGGCACCTCCCGGGGGTGCAGGGGGGCCGTGGAGCCTGCAGGTAGTGCCAGCCACCTGCCCAGGGCTGTCAGTGAGCTGAGGGCGACCACCCACAGATGTGGCTGCTATCCAGACAGTGGTCAGGAGGGCCCCGGCGCTGGGTGGAGCCAGCCAACGCCAGGGCCGCCTTCTTCAGGAGGCCCTGTCAGAGCCTGTGCAGGTCAGGGGCTGCAGGGTCCTAGGGGCCCGGGGCCCGCCCTGCAGCCAGCATAAGGAGAGACCCTGTCCTCCCCTGGACAAGGTCCCCCCGTTGGCCCGCAGGGAGGGGTCCCCAGGCCCCTGGATCCTGCTCCACCACACACCCTGCTCAGGGTCCTGACCTGCGAGCCTGGCCTGGGCCTTGTGGCTCTGGCGGGTGTGGGGGCCCGATGGGTCTTGGGGGGGGTGCTGACCGCTGCAGGGGAGCTGTGAGGCCCTCAGCCTGAACCAGCCTGGCTGTGGGGTGGGGGGTCTGTGCCCACTGACCACGATGTGCTAAGGCGAGGACATTCCGGGCCACAGTGCAGCATCTGGAGGCCTGCAGCGTGCATCCAGTTGCCCCGGAAACTGGGGCAGGCTGTGAAGGCATCAGAACGTGGGGTCTAGGATGATGGGGTGGGGGCCTCACGGACACTCGTAAGAAATGCAGGCCTGGAGTCGGGTCGCAGATGTGGAGCCTGGCTGCCCAGGCGTCCGGCACGGCCACGCGGCCCGTCTGGGAGGAGACCGCTGAGGGGGCAGCCTTGTCTGCTGGGTGGGCCAGGCCTCGCTTCCAGAGTCTCCGCGGGCTGGGCGCCCTGTCCCGCACTGCCCGCCCCGCGGGCGTGGGCCGCAGCCCTGCTCTGGGCATGTGCTGGGCGTGTGCTGGGCGTGTGCTGGGTGTGTGCTGGGGGACAGGTTCGATGCCACTAGTAAGCTGACTGGTGGCCCCACAGACACGTCGCGCGCTCTCCCTGGTACCTGGCTGGAAAAGGCTCTCTGCGGACGTGGCTCAGGGTCTGGAGATGACGAGGTTGTCCTGGCTTCCCTGAGGGCCCTGGCTCCAAGACGAGTATCCTGGAGAGACACGGAGGGGGAAAGATAAGCACATGGAAGACGGAGGCAGAGGCTGACTGCCTGCAGCCTCAGAAGCTGGTCAAGGCAGGACACATGCTCCCCTGAGCTCTGGCCCCATGCAGGCCTCCAGCCCCAGAGCTGAGTGGACGTTTCTGAGTCAGGCCACCCGCCCATGGTTACGGGTCTCAGCACCCACAGGACCCCACTCTCGAGGGGCGCCTGCGGGGCTGGGCAGGTTTGTCTGGAGGTGCCCCCTGGCCCTGGGGGGGTGGGTGCAGAGGAGACTGGGTGCACGACGCCCGCCTCGCTGGACCCGCCAGGGCCTCCCCGCTGGGCGGCATCGTCGTGGCTGCCCTCCAGGAGGCCTCACGTGCGCTGCCACTCTGGACGCGTGGCTGGGCGCGGGGCGGGGGGGGACCCCTGACGGCAAGTGCAGGGCTGGAGGGGCTGGTGGCCACAGACCCAGACCAGACCCCCTCCCCTCCCAAGCACCCACCCTGCCGCCCAGGAGCCCACACGTCCTCCCTGGACCTGCCTCCTCGAGGGCTTCACGGGCTGGTTCCAGTGTTACTCCAAAACCGGGTCCACCTCTTGGTGTTCAGTTCAGTTCAGTCTCTCAGTTGTGTCCGACTCTTTGCAACCCCATCGACTGCAGCACAACAGGCCTCCCTGTCCATCACCAACTCCTGGAGCTTGCTGAGATTCATGTCCATCAAGTCGGTGATACCATCCAGCCATCTCAGCCTCTGTCGTCCCCTTCTCCTCCTGCCTTCAATCTTTCTCAGCGTCAGGGTCTTTTCCAATGAGTCGGTTCTTCATATCAGGTGGCCCCACTATTGGAGTTTCAGCTTCAACATCAGTCCTTCCAATGAATACCCAGGACTGACCTCCTTTAGAATGGACTGGTTGGATATCCTTGCAGTCCAAGGGACTCTCAAGAGTCTTCAATACCACGGTTCAAAAGCATTAATTTTTCGGCGCTCAGCTTTCTTTATAGTCCAACTCTCACATCCATGCATGACCACTGGAAATACCATAGCTTTGACTAGATGGACATTTGTCGGCAAAGTAATGTCTCTGATTTTTAATATGCTGTCTAGGTTAGTCATAGCTTTTCTTCCAAGGAGCAAGCATCTTTTAATTTCATGGCTGCAGTCACCATCTGCCATGATTTTGGAGCCCCCAAAAATAAAGTCTGTCACTGTTTCCATTGTTTCCCCATCTATTTGCCATGAAGTGACGGGACCAGATGCCATGATCTTTGTTTTCTGAATGTTGAGCTTTAAGCCAACTTTTTCACTCTCTTCTTTCACTTTCATCAAGAGGCTCTTTAGTTTTTCTTCACTTTCTGCCGTAAGGGTCGTGTCATCTGCATATCTGAGGTTACTGATACTGTCCAGCATTTTGCATGATGTACTCTGCACATAAGGTAAGTAAGCAAGGTGACAATATACAGCCTTGATGTACTCCTTTCCCGATTTGGAACCAGTCTGCTCCTTGTACGGTTCTAACTGTTGCTTCTTGACCTGCAAACAGATTTCTCACGAGGCAGGTCAGGTGGTCTGCTATTCCCATCTCTTGAAGAAGTTTCCACAGTTTGTTGTGACCCACACAGTTGAAGACTTTGGAGTAGTCAATAAAGCAGAAGTAGATGTTTTTCTGGAACTCTCTTGCTTTTTCTGTGATCCAGTGGATGTTGGCAATTTGATCTCCGGTTCCTCTGCCTTTTCTAAATCCAGCTTGAACACCTGGAAGCTCTTGGTGGGTGTGAGCCAAAAGTCACCAGGCGGGAGAGGAAGGATACAGTCTTACAGCAAGTGAGGAGACCCCCAGGGGTCTCCCCCGACAACAGCAGGGTCTCCTGCTGTGCTTTAAACCAAGGGCGCAGGCACGTTCATGAAGGGGCCTGAGCAGAGGACTCATCCTGGAACCGGGGCAGCGCCCACAGACCGCTGGCTGGGGCTGATGGGAGTCACCCCTGCAACACCACCCCCGACCCCCGGGGGCCCTTGGGAGGGGCTCAGACAGCTTTACGGGAGCCACTGTTTCTTCCCTTTGTTCCCGTCCTTTCACTTCCCTGGGGCCACTGGTGACTGAGACGCCCCAGGGCAAGGCTGCGTGTGGTTTCAGTGACAAAGGAGCGCAGGCCCGAATGGCTCCCTTCTGTCCCTCGAGCCTGGCTCTCCGTCTCCGGGGACCCCCATCTGCTCAGCCAGGAGGAGGAGGAGACCGGGCCCCCCGGAGGGGATGGCCGTGTCCTGTTGTGGGCTGAGGGGTGACTGAGGAGCCCGTGGAAGCGGGGACCTGAATTGGAACCTGCCGCCCGCAGCAGATCTGGTGGCAGAATGTGGCCCGTGAGCAGCTGGGCTCCACCCCAGCCCCTGCTCCCATGGGGCCGGCGGCTGGTGATAGGAGAGCCCCCTCGTGAAGGCCCTCGCATGAAGCAAACCCTCCATGAGAGAGTGGCCCCACTGCAGCTTGCAGTCCTCGAGGGGCCCCACATGCTCAGGAGCTGTTGATGGACAGGGAGGCCTGGCGCGCTGCAGTCTGTGGGGTTGCAAAGAGGCAGACATGACTCAGCGACTGAACTGAACTGGTTGACCCTGGGGCAACTTCACTGGCCCCAGAGGCCGGGAGGGGTCACTGAAGATCCAAACGGGTCAGGCAGGGCTGGGGGACACAAGCAAGGTGGGCAAGGATGGCAGGAGGGCCTCAGACTGCCGAGGCAGCAGAGGTGGCCAGCATCACGGGGCCACCGCGGACAACGGTGCCCGGCTTCTCCCTGTAGCTGTGTCTGCCTGGACTTCACAAGCCTCAACCTGGGGATCGTCCCAACCTAAAGGCAGGGTGGGTGCTGGTGGGGTGGGAGATGCTGCTGGTCTCAGAAATGCGGACAGGACAAGGCTGCCTACTGTGTGGGGGGTCCTGGTTCAGGCGCGGGGGCCACAACTCAGATCTTGGGGCCTGGCCGTCTCTCCCTGCCCCTGACTGGGGTTCCTGAGGATGCTCTCGAAGGATGGGGGCGGGAAGTTGGGCTTGGCTGCAAGGGCCGCTGGCAGGAAGAGGGGCCTTGGCGGCCGCGGTCCGCCAAGCACAGCAGCGTAGAGGCCTTGCTGTGCAGAGGAGTGAGGACCTCCGGGGACGGGGTGTCGGCCCTGCCGGGGCACTCGTTTTGGGGTGTGGGGAGGGGAGAGGGCGTCCCAGCTGAGGGGGTGCAGATGTCCTGACCGTGCTGCAGCCGGGGAAACCGAGAGGCTGGGAGGACTGGGAGGGGGCCTCCCCCAGGCTGGCGGGAGGAGCCCCGGGCCCCCTGTGGTTGGTCCTGAGCTGGAAGGTGCATCACTGACCGCCGGGACCATCGCTGCTGAGCTGTGGTTTGGCTTCTGGGCTGGCAGCGGCAGAGGCTGTGGGCCAAGCATCCATGGTTGCCTGTGAGCTGGCCGCCCTGCCCTCGGGGTCTCCCCGCTGGTGATGGGGCTCCACATGGAGCGGGACCAGAATGTTTCAGTCGTTGGCTTGTTTTCAGGTTTCTGGAGGGGAGCACGTGCCCCCACAGCTCTGTGGGCTGGACAGCTCCATGGTAGAGGCAGCGTGAGCTCCAAGGGCCCCGGGGAGGGTGGAAGCTCGTGGGGACCCAGGGACAGTTGCTGGCCCCACTGGGTGGCACTTAGTCCAGAGCAAAGTCCCCACGGCTGCAGGCGCCCGGCCACGACCTGCGGGGTGACGCCTGGGCCTGGGGCGTCAGCCCCTGTGGGAGACCCGCCAAACAGAGAGCAATACACCCAGGCCAGCTGCCAGCCTGGAGGGCCCGCCGCCTGCAGGCTTGCTGGATGGCCCGCGCCAGGCTCTCTTTCACTCTGAGCTGATGTCGCTCATGTCCCAGGCCTCCTCGTGACTGGGGCTGCGGTTCTGTTCCAAGGAAACCTCTGCCGATGCAGAGTCAGGAGCCACCGCCGCTGTCAGCTCCATGCCTAGACAGGCCCCGGGGGGCGTGAGGGGCTGCCTTCACCAGCCAGTCAGGGTCACAGTCACAGCCACGGCCACGGCCGGACCATCCGCCTCCGGGGGAGGCCTGTGACCTGGAGAGGGATTCTTCCTTCCCCTGCAGGTTCATGAAGTGGAGGGAACACCCCCGCAGACGCAAGTGCCCTTTGCCCTCGCCCTCCCAGGGTGGGGTGGGGGCTGGGCTGCTGGGCCTCCCGTCTTCCGACCCGTGGCTGTTCCTGCCAGGCCCCTTCCCGGCTGCCCCAGGCCCCCACCTGCCCCAGGGGTGCAGCCCTGCCCCATGTCCCTGTGACGCTTGGCCTGCCCACCCACCCCACCCCACCCCACCCCGCCGTCTCCCTGCCCTGGGTGGCAGAGGCCGGGGAGGACGTCTGCGGGGAGCAGAGACCAGCCCGGCGCCGGGCACCCCCGTGGGGAGGCAAGAGCGAGGCCCGGATCACGGGGGGTGTGTCTGCGCCTGTGAGGTGTCGTGTATGTGCACATGCGCATGTGTCCATGTGGGAGGTCGGTGCGTGTTTCTGTGTGCATCTGTCTGTGTGTCTGTCTGTGTCTGCAAGTCTCTGTGTGTCCATCTGTGTGGGCGTGTCTGTGTAGGCATGTCTGTCTCTATGCCCATGTGCGTCTGTGTGTCTGTATCTGCATGCCTGTGTGTCCGTGTGTCTGTATCTGCACGTCTGTGTGTGTCCCTGTGTCTGTATCTGCATGCCTGTGTGTCCCTGTGTCTGTATCTGCACGCCTCTGTGTCCCTGTGTCTGTATCTGCACGCCTG
>SNSB01004421.1:613538-624598 GCA_012922965.1 Capreolus pygargus | reverse complement strand
CTGTGTCTGTATCTGCACGCCTGTGTGTCCCTGTGTCTGTATCTGCACGCCTGTGTGTCCGTGTGTCTGTATCTGCACGCCTGTGTGTCCGTGTGTCTGTATCTGCACGCCTGTGTGTCTATAAGGGGCGTGCTGGCCCTGGTCTGACAGGCAGGGCCTCAAGAGGGATTGGATGGAACGTCCTGAGTGGAGGAGGCTGGCCTCTCACAGGATGGGCCGAGTCAGCAGTGAGAGGGCTGTGTGGGGGAGACCGGGCCAGCTGGGGGTCAGGAGCCTGGGTACAGCCCCTCCTGCCACCGCCCAGCCTGCCTGGGGGCAGGGACCCTCTGGGGAGGCTGCCAGGGAGCAGGCTGAGGGCTGGGACAGCCTGCTGGGCCTGGGGGCTCAGCTGTGGCCTGGCCCTGAGTTGGGGGCTGCAGGAGCACCCCCCGGCCCGGCTGCGGGTGCTGTGGCCTCCCTTCTCGGCCTGCCTGCCAGGCACACTTGATGCCCCTTGCGGTGGCTCCCGTGGCCGTTCCAGGTGTGCTCGCGTCCTGCCTGGCTTGGCCAGGGTCCCCCAGGCCCCACTGGGCCCTGCTCTTGACCACCTGTGCCCGCTGTCCTGTCCCCCCGGGCAGCAGGGACCTCACCACGTTGTGAGCTGAGATTCTGGAAGCCCCTCGGCTGAGCTGAGGGACCCTGCCCGGCCTGCTGCCCCTCCCCGGGGCAGGTCCAGATGCGGGGGGTGGGGGGGCTGGGTTTCTGGCCGCTCAAGTTGGAACCTGGACTCCGGCGACACCCCCGCAGGGGGACTGAGGTTTGCGCTCACAGGGCCTGCTCGTAACATGCATGTGCACACGCCTCCGTCCGTGCGTCGGGTTCCCGCGGCCCCTGTGGCCACACTCGGGCTCCTCACCCAGCAGACCCGACCCCTTCCTGCCGCCGTGTACGAGCCTTGCTTCCTGTTTGTGCTGAGTTGCACGCAACCCAGCTTTTACCACCCGAAACGTTCTTGGCGCACAGCCCTGTCACACCCCCCTCCGTGTGACTCCTCGTCCCGTGAGCTGGAGCCTGTCCCCGTGAACACCGACTCCCGGCCCCGAGTCCCAGGAGCCTGACCCCTCTGGTCCTCTGTGTGAGCGAGTGCTGCAGGGTCTGTCCTCCCGGGACTCACGCACGTCGCTGAGCACCGGGTCCTCAAAGCTCCCCTGTGCTGGAGCCTGATGTGTGTCCTGGGGCTGGCGAGACGGGAGGGGAGTTTCCAGAACCGTCCATGTGTGGGGCCAGCACGGGCCTCCTCTTCAGTCCTCCAGTGGATCCGTGGTGCTGGAGGGCAACGTCCAGGCCCTGGGGCCTCCCAGTGACTGTCGGGCAAGTAACACGGCCAGTAGGGGCAGGGAGGACGCTGACGGGCCCCCAGGCTGGACCCGGTCCTGCTGCCCCAGCTCTGCCTCCGGCCCGTGTCCCCAGGGGGAGCTGCCTTGTCCGTGGGCCTCCTGGGCCTCTGCCCAGCGTGCCAGGCTCTGTCGCTCATCCAGGTTCCTCTCAGATCCGGACAGGAGGCAGAGGTGTTCCAGCAGGTTCCAACCCTGCCGCGCACCCTCACGGCCACACCCTCTCCCATCTGGCCGGCCCCCGCTCAGCTCGGGGCGTCTCCCCCACTTCCACCTCAGTGCCCTGCCCCTGCCCTGCCCCCTAGACCACCCTCCCTGGACAGATTCCTGCTGGCTCTGGACGCCCACCCTCAGGCCCCCTTGGCTGCCCCCATCAGACCGGCCTGGGGGCCCCCCTTGGTTCGGGGTCCTTCTGAGCTGCGTGCCCCCTCCTGTCCCCTCCCCGTCATCCTGGTGGCCCTCGTCCTCTGCCTCCCCAGCCTCCAGGGGCCTCTCGTGGCTGAGGTCCACATGTGTCCGATGCTGCAGCTTCGGGGTGAGTGGAGGTTCTCCTCTCCTCCCACCTGACTTGGGGGCACGAGGCAGAAGGCTGGCAGGTTTAGGGCTGGGCGTGTCTGCTCCTGGGTGTGGGAGCCCTGAGCTGAGGCCTCCCGGCCTCCCTCTCCCCCCCACCCCACTCTCCTATCCCGTGAAGCTCCCCCGGCCCCACCCTGGTGCTCGGCAAGGGGGCACCTCCCGCAGTCAGCCTCCCCCGGGGGCCCTGCCGGGCACCTGGCTGGAGCAGGTTTCTAGAGCTGCCGAATCGGCCACCTCGGTGGGGCAGCAAAGAGTCACGAGACGAGAGTCTTGTAAATCGAACTGGTGCACTTTTGAGTGACTTTCACCCTATTTTCTGAATCACATCCAGAAAGGAAGTCGCCAGGTAACACCAGAGGCTTCTTGGGTTTTTCAGGGGAGAGCAGAGGCCCATGCCCTGGGCTGCCCCAGCGAGCACGTCCCCCCTACCCCATGGGCTGAGCCCCACCTGCAGAGTCTCGTGCCCTGGGCTGCCCCAGCAGCACATCCCTCCGCTGCCTCCATGGGCTGAGCCCTGCCCGCAGGCCCACGGCCCAGGGCTTGGGTGACAGGGCACAGCCCAGGTCCCCGACCTCTGCCGACAGTCGGCGTCTTTGCCTCTGGATCGCCCGGTTTCGGGGCAGAGGAATAATGCAGGCCTTGGAGGCAGGTGTCCCTGGCATCGTGAGTGTAACGCCAGCCGACATCCTTTGTGTTCTTGCGGCGCCATCACGTCAGTTCCACCCCACTTGCCAGGCCGTGACTTTCCCCGCAACGGTGGCTGCTGGGCGCTGTCGTGGTTATTCCCTAGTGCGTGTCTGTTAATCCTCAGCTCCTAATGTGCCCTTCCCCCTTTCCCCTCTGGTAGCCATCAGTCTGTTTCTTTGTTGGGGGGTGTCTGTTTCTGTTCTGTGAATAAGTTCACTTGTGTCTTTTTTTAGACTCACGTGTGAGCCATGAGTTTCCTGCGTCTGACTTACTCTGCTCACTGTGGTCGTCTCTAGGTCTGTCTGTGTCGCTGAGAGTGGCATTATTTCTTCTGCTTTTATGGCTGAGCAATATTCTGTTCTATTACGGGCCACATCTTTATCCATTCTTCTGTCGACAGACACTTGATTTGTTTCCGTCTGGCTGCTGTGAGCTGCGTTGCAGTGAACACTGGGACGTGTGCGGCTTTCATTTTCGATGCCCATCCTTGCAGGCGTGGGAACCGGAGGAGGTGCTATCCTTGGGTGCCTGAAATACTCTTCCCGTGCGCTCTGGCCTTGCCCCTCCTGTGACCCGGTCCCCTCCGGCCTGGCCCCTCCCCTCTGGTCTGACCCCTCCCAAGCTGAAGTCACGAGGCTTTCCTGGTTCTGCTTTCCGGACGTGCGTCCCTCTCCTCCTCAGGAGCCGAGAGTAGCAGTCAGATGGTCGGGCCCAGGGTCTTGTTCTCCTCTGGGCTCGGCGTTCCCTCGTGTCACAGGGTCTGACCCGTGGAGCTGGTCTCTTGAAGGACCTGGCTCTTGTGTTGGGGCACAGCCTGAGCTGGTGGATTCTGAGAGGCCCGTGTGACCTTGGCAAACTTCAGCGGCAATCAGAGCTTATTTTTAAAATGTATTTTTAACTCATTATCCTGAGATAATAGAAATTAATGGCTTGCAGCTTTTATACAAAAAGCCATCCTCTGTTGACAGAGGCGGGACGTACGCGCTAGCACAGCCTTCTCCGCGCTCACGTGACTCAAGCCTAGTGTTTAAGGTTTGAATGAGGTCCCTAAGCCGAGAGATAGCTGTCCAACCCACAGACTGTCCATCAAACGCACTTCCCTTGTCTCTCTCCTCACGGAATCAAAGAAAGCCAAGAAGAGAGGTGGGTTTGGTTCAGCTTGCCAAAGCAGATCTGAAGTTTAAACCTCGGGGTGACGGATCAGCCTGTGTGGGGAACGTTCAGCAGAATTGGCCACAGCCTGCCCCCCGTGACACACACAGGTGTCCCTCAGAGGTTTGCGCCCAGGAGTCTCAGCCGGAGCCGTGTGCGACCCCCAGCCCGGCTGCAGGCCTCTCCCCGGGCCCAGGACGGGGGGCATGACCTTGGGGCAGGTCCTGGTCTCACTATCTGTGCTGTGGGTAATAATAGGGTAGAAATCAGCGCCCTCGGCACTCGAGGGTGGCCCGCTTATCTGCGGGCTGCAGCAGCTGTTTCATTTAAAAGATTGTGAAGTATTTTTGTCTCCACTAGGCTGGCACATGTCAGCAGACGTAGCAGGTCCAGAGAACTGTCCCATGGAGAGTCAGTACCCCCATCTGTTGGGCAGAGTCAGCCACTGAGATGCCTCCTGTCTCCTCCCGGGGGGGAGGTGTGCACGTGTGTGTGCCTCTGTGTGACTCCTCACCCACAAGGAGTGTAGTTTAAATGCTTGTGTTTCTTGCTTGATACAGACCCTGGAAAGCATTCCCCACACCTCTGTACAGGGGAGCACGGAGGAAAGTGAGTGAGCAAGAGGTGGAAGGAACCCAGGTGTCCATCGATGGTGATGGATGAAGACAGAGTGGGCCATTCAGACCATGGAGTGGGATTCCACCTTCCAAGGAAGGACGTCTGAGACTCCCCTGGTGATCTAGTGACTGAGACTGCAAGCTCCCAGTCCTGAGGGCCTGGGTTTGATCCCTCATCAGGGAACTAGATACAACATGCTGCAGCTAACACCCAGAGCAGCCAAATAAATAGATAAATATTATTTTTTTTTTAAAAAAAGGCCTTCTGATACAGGCTCCAGCGTGGAAGGCTCTCGAGGATCTGCTGTCAGGGAAGGAGAGGCGCTGAGCGAGTCCTGGTGCAAAGGCCCAGATGGTCAGATCCACGGAGGCGGAGGCTCTCCCACAAGGGCCTGGAGGGTCAGACTCACAGAGTCGAGGGCGGTGGGTCCCTGGGGCGGGGGTGCGGGTTGGGAGTTGATATTTAAGGGAGGCAAGTTTCAGTTTTGCAATATGACAAAATCCCAGATATGGAGGTGGTAGCTCAGTTCAGTTCAGTTGCTCAGTCGTGTCCGACTCTTTGTGACCCCATGAACCGCAGCACGCCAGGCCTCCCTGTCCATCACCAACTCCTGGAGTTTACCCTAACTCATATCCATTGAGTCAGAGATGCCATCCAGCCATCTCATCCTCTGTCGTCCCCTTCTCCTCCTGCCCTCAATCCCTCCCAGCATCAGAGTCTTTTCAAATGAGTCAGCTCTTCGCATGAGGTGGCCAAAGTACTGGAGTTTCAGCTTCGGCATCTGTCCTTCCAATGAACACCCAGGACTGATCTCCTTTAGGATGGGCTGGTTGGATCTCCTTGCCATCCAAGGGACTCTCAAGAGTCTTCTCCAACACCACAGTTCAAACGCATCAATTCTTCAGTGCTCAGCTTTCTTTATAGTCCAACTCTCACATCCATACATGATCACTGGAAAAACCATAGCCTTGACTAGACAGACCTTTGTTGACAAAGTAACGTCTCTGCTTTTTAATACGCAGTCTAGGTTGGCCATAACTTTCCTTCCAAGAAGGTGGTGGTAGGGGCTGCTTAACTACGGTGGCTCAGATGGCAGAGTGTGGTGGTCTTTCTGCAGTGAGGGCTGCTCACCCCAGTCCACGCCTGGAGCCCCATGCAGCCCTGTCCAGCTCAAGGAGTCGCTGCCCCAGGAGCGGTCCGCGCTGGGTGCCCATCTTCCTTCCGCGGGGGGTCACGTGGGCGGGGTGGCGCAGCCTCCTCTGGCGTCCTCAGCCTGTACAGCCCACCGCAAGACCCGCTCCCCATTTGCCTGTTGCTACCAGCGGGCTCGCGCGTTGCTTGCCGTGGGCCGACCTGCCGCTGGGAACACCTGGGGCATCTCTGGGCCCACACAGTCTGTGGAATTGCTGGGCAGTGACAGAGCCTGGTTTGCAGACCCACCGGTCGGGGAGCCCCGCGCCCCGCCCTTGCCCGCCCGGGACCGCCCGCGGTGCTGGGCGCCCGCCCTTCTGCTGGGAGGTCCTTCCAGGGTCCGCACAGGCCTGGGTCAGCTGCCCAGCCCTCGGCTGCCGTGGGCTCTGCACCACTCTCCTGCCCCAGCTGTGTCTTTGGGGTGCAGAAGTGGTCACTGTTCCCCATGACCACCTAGTGTCTTGTGAGCATCCCAGGTCATGACGGAGTCCCTAGCCTCCACTCCTGCATGGCCTTCCCAGGAGGCTCCGTGGTAAAGGACCCGCCGGGCAGTGCAGGAGACACAGCAGACGTGCGTTAGATCCCTGAGTTGGGAAGACCCTGGAGGCGGGCATGGCAGCCCACTCCAGTATTCTGGCCTGGAGAATCCCGTGGACAGAGGAGCCTGGTGGGCTGCAAATCCATGGGGTGGCACAAGAGTCGGACATGATTCAGTACACCTGCGTTTTGCAGCCGTGAGCTCAGGCTGCAGGCCTGGGGCCTCCCTGATGGCGAGCCCGGAGCTGCCCCATGGGGCGTCCCAGAAGCCTGCCGGGTGGCTGGGCTTCCCGAAGCTCTGGGGGAACCCACAGCACCTTGAGGGGTGAGAGGGGGGCCTGGTCACCGCATCAACAGAAAGGTCCCCAGGGAACCCCAGTGCGGCACGTGGAACCCGACGGCCTTTGGGAGGACTGCAGGGTTGGGGATCCCCCGCATGCAGGCCAGGCCGGGGTGGGGGACGGAGCAGCAGAGGGGAGCTGTGGGGCCTGAAGGGAGGTCAGGGGCTCCGGGGTTTGAAGCTGACACTCCTGTCGAGCTCCCCAGCCTCGCACTCCGTCCTGGCACAGGAGGCTGGTACCAGCCCACCCGGGAACTCCCCGGGAAGTCCAGCGGGGGAGGCCGTGCCCTGCCCTCGCCCTGAGCCATCCAGGGCCTGGGCTGGGGCTGGGTGGGAATGCAGGGGGCTGGGGGCTGCCCCGGAGACAGCAGAGGGGGGCAGGGTGGGCGAGAGAGTGGGCTATGAGCCCCAGGGCCCTGAGTGTCACCTCTGCTCTTGGCGGCCTGGCCGCTGGGCACTTGGCCAAGGGTGAGATGAGACGGGAGCACACAGACGAGGTGGACAGGAGGCGGCGTCACACATGTGCGTGGCCGAGGGCTCCCAGGTTCCCTGTGGGGCTGACGGCCCTCAGGGGGTCAGGGTCAGGGTGATGAGGGCCCTGGGCCTCCAGGCCCCTCTGTGGCCCCAGGACAGGGTTGGGCGGGGCCCGCAGTGACTGCAGGACTGGCCTCTGCACCCCCGGGTCCCGCTGCTGGAAAAGCGCCATGTTGTCAGAGGTGCGTCCCTCAGCGTCATGGTGAGACTTGGAGCATCCTGTGGATCAGGGGAGGACTTCTTCGAGCTTGCCTGGGACGTCTTAGCTCCGTGTGCAGTCTGAGGTCCAGATGAGAATCTGTGCTTTCCCAGGGAGGGTCTCACAGGCCAGATCTGGTTTCACAAAAGTGCTGTGGGGCCAGCGTGCTGGACCAGGTGTCACGCGCGAACCCGTCCTCCCGGGGCCCTCCCCCAGGCGGGCAGGGCTGGGCGCCCCCTCTGAGAGCGCTCCGAGCAGCTGGGCCCCCTCTCTCCCTGTCCCCCCGCAGATCTGGGCCCTGACCCTCTTGCCGATAAACCCGCTGGAACAACCCCCAGAAACAGCCAGCGTTATCGGGGTTTCAGCTCAGTTCAGCCCCCTGGGTGGGGCCGTGGCCTGCCTGGTCCCACTCTTGTCTCTCCTGGCGGGGCGACCCCCGTCTCAGGGTCTGTCACGCCCAGAGCAGCCTTCCTCGGCCCTGGCTGGCGGCTGAGCTTGTCCAGTTGTCCGAGCGTCCTGCAGGCCGAGGGCCAAGAATCCGGCTGGGCCCAGCCAGGCCCAGTGTTTCTCTTCGCCACCCCTGTCCCTTCTCTGCAGGGTTTGGAAAGCTCTTTGCAAAGTCCTCAGATTACAGGGCCAACTTTCTCAGGGTGGGGACGCTGCTTTCTCATCAGGGGCTCTGGTTCCTCCTGGTGCAACTCGGGCAGGAGCCGGGAACCTGAGGCTCTGCTCCCCCTACCCAGCCCGCATCCCACCCCGGCCAGGGCCAGTGAGGACTGTTCCCAGAGCTGACAGTGAACGTTTGTTCAAGATTCGTTGAAAAGAGGCTACTGTGGAGCTAGAGGGCAGGATGCGTCTTGGACTTTAAAGGAAGTGGGAAGCCCTGGGTTGTTCTAACTCGGGAGTCCTGGGGGTGAAGTCACAATATGGGCGAGGAGGGTACTGCCCGCCGGCGTGAGGGCCCCCCAGCCTTGGGTGGTGGGGAGTGAGATGTGCCGCCGGCTCCATGGGGTCTCCTGGACCGTCTGCCCTGCCACTGGCTCCCAGACTTCCAGCACTCAGGCCCTGGGCTTGCTAAGCCGTGTGTTGTTTTAATGTCATTTCCTTTCCTCCACCCCGCCAGGTCTCGGGGGTCTGCTGGTCTTTAGCACCACCCCGACAGGGACTTTGCAGGGAGGTGCTGCCCACTGCTGTGTGCGCCCTGCTCCCAGAGGCCGAGGGGCAGGGTGGGCGGGCCCGGGACATCCAGGCACCAGGATGAGCCTGCCACTCAGCCAGCAGGCAGAGGAGGTCCTCAGCTGGGACAGGCGGGGCCAGGTCTCCCCGGGGGGCGCTGAGGCCGTGGAGATAGCGTCCAAGATACCGCGGGCCCCTTGGAAATGAGGAACTTTTCTTGTCTGTTCTGTTGTTTCACTAGACGTCTAGCTGACTTACAAAGTTGTGTTGGTTTCAGGTATCCAACAAAGTGATTCAGTTACACACACACATTCTTTCTCAGATTTTTTCCATTATAGTGTATTACAAGACGCTGAGCAGAGTTCCCTGTGCTATATAAGTAGATCCTTGATGTTTGTTTCTTTTACATATAGTGAAAAAAGGAAATTTATTTACCAAGAGCTATAAAACGATCTTAGTTTGAGAAAACCCCAAACCGACAGGAAAGTGCAAGGACCCACGTGTGCCCCGGCGCGGCCCTCGCCCGCCGCGCCGCCCCCCCCAGCCCTTTCACCTAGAAGGAAAGAGGGCTGGGTTCTGTTTGTTCCTTAGGTGGCAACGACGTGATTCAGGAGCCAGGCATTGTTCCACGGGACCCAGAGCCAGATGGGGCCTGGGCTGGCAGCCTAGCTTCAAACTGCCGGGCTCCTGAGTGGGCGGGACTTGGGTCCCCAAGGGGGAGCCCCAGGGTGGGGGGGCCTGGACTTGGGGTCACAGCGTGGGGTGGGGGGGCTGGATGCAGGGTCACCCACAAAGGCTTCTGCAGACTCAGCGCCGACTGCCACCCCGAGTTACTGCCGCCTGTGGGCGCGGGTGAGGGGAGGTTTTATTGGCAGGCCCCGAGGGCAGGTGGGCCGCCAGCCTCCTCAGCCCGGGCGGGTCTCAGCTCGTGGTGGCCCTGGGAGCTTGCCAGGAGGTCTACCCCTCGTGTTGCAGATGAGGAAACTGAGGCCAGAGGTCGCTGGCAGGGGCTGGGGTTGGCCCTTGGGTTTGCCGCTCTCTCTGGACTGGCTTGTGTCTGTGGGGGGTCGGGTGCATCCCAGGCCCAGGGCAGGGGCGACCCCTCTCTGAGCCACGGTGGGCGGGGTCCTCATAGGTGACAGGAGAGGGTCTGTGCCCCCCACCCCTCAGCCCCACAACTGTGGTGTCATCTTCCCCAGGGAACTGGCCCTTCCCAGAGAATGTCTGGGGACCCTCCCCAACCTACAGGAGGGTGGACAGCCCCCCAGCACCATCCACAGCCCAGAGCTTGAGCCTCGGCCTGGCTCTCTCATGGTGAGTGCCTTCCTTCTCCTCGATGGCTAAATGCTTCGAAGGCCACCTCGAGGAGCCACAGCCTTTGTGCTTGGGGGCCTCCTTGTAACTGAATGTTTGCCTAGTTTCAGGGGCAGACTGGCTGACAGTATTGTCCCAGTAGGGACTCTGCTCCTAGGGAACAGAGAGGAATGAGGAAGTGCATTTGGAAGCCAGTTGACACTGAAAAAGGCCGACCTCTGCCGTCTGACACGCCGGCCCTTTCCACAGGCCTGCAGAGCCCCCTCTGCATAGGCAGGTCAGCTGCACCCCCTCCTCAGAAGGCTGGTGCCGGGTAGGGGTGGGAGCCTTCCCCGTGGGCCCAGCAATCCGGGGCTGGGGTGGGAGTCTAGACCGCCTCACTGCTTCTTTTGTCTTCCATGGGGATCGGCTTTTCTGGGCCTGGCTCTCTGCGGTTTGGTTGTTGACAAGAACCCAAGGCAGGGAATGCACAGCCAGATCCCTGAACAGAGATCAAGATAAAGCCTCCTGCCTACATCCCGTAGCAACCCCAGGCCTCAGTAAACAGTCAGCCTGCAGTGCAGGAGACCCAGGTTCAACCCCTGGGTCAGAAGGCCCCCTGGACGAGGACACAGCAGCCCACTCCGATATTCTTGCTGGGAGAATCCCATAAGGTCCATAGCAAAGTCAGACAAGACGGATCAACTAACACTTTCACTTTCCTGCCTGAGGCCAGGAGCAACCCCAGGCCTTTTCAAACAGGATTTGGGCCTGCTTGACCCATTACAGTGCCCTGACCTCGCTGCCCACACCACCTACGTTTCACCTCCTTTTTGTAAAAACGTTTTTGGGGTGACCCATTGCACCCAGCTGCTGAAACTCTTTGAACTCATTTCTCTTCGATGGACTTTTGGCCATTGCCAGATTTCCTGTGTCTTTAAGAGACTCCAGGGTGCTTGGAGGCCACCTGGCAGGTGACACCCTGGGTCTGGCAGGTGACACCCTGGGTCTGGCGGCCCACCTGTGCCTTTCATGCTTTAGCTTCCCTTTCCCAGGGGCCTCCCCAGACCAGACCGACAAGGTGGGGCAGGGCGGGCTCCCTGGGCCCGCAGGGATTGGCCTGGGGTCCCCGGTGGGCGGGGGTCCCATGGCAGAGGGCCTGGCGGTCTGTGCCCGCTTGTGCCCCCACTCTGCTCGCTGGGGAAGCGCTTCCCTAAACCGAGCTCTGGGTGAGTCAGGCAGGGGGGAGAGGAGACGCGAGGGGTGGGCAGTCGCCCTCTCGGGTGAGGGGACAGTGAGGCCGGAAGGGGTCCAGCTGCGGGCAGCGAGCTGGCAGTGAGGGCGCCAAGTGGGCAGAGGCCTGCGCCGGACATTGGCAAAGCGG
>SNSB01004421.1:588532-613138 GCA_012922965.1 Capreolus pygargus | reverse complement strand
GCCCACCAACTTCACCGTGGTGCCCGTGGAGGCGCGGGCGGACGGCGGCCAGGAGGAGGCGGCGGAGCCGAGCGAGGCGCCAGGCCCGCCCGAGGGCGGCGAGCCCGACTGCCCGAGCCTGGGTGAGCGCGGCCGCACCTGCCCGCGGGACAAAGGCGGAGGCCCGGCTGCGCGGGGCGGCGGGCCGGTGGGGGGGAGGCCGGGGCCGGAGGGGAGGGCGTCTCGGGGGAGGGGGCGGCCGCGGGGCGGGGAGGCGGACGGCGCGCCCCGAAGGGCTGTGGGGCTGCTCTCCGCCCCCTCCCGGCCCCGCCGGTGCCTCTCACTCCTCGCTAGTTCCCACCACTTTGCCTGCCCCTGCGGTTCCCCTCTCGTCGCCCCGTCTCCTGCCTGCCGCGGCCCCCTCCCCAAGCTTCGTGGTGGGGGCGGTGGGCTCATGTCCCTCCCCCCTGCCGCCCCTGCCCGGGACCCAGGAAGCACCTTTCCCCAACCCGGGGTGGGGTCGTGGGGAGGTGCGAGACGCGCTGGGTAGCTGTGGAGACGGAGGAGGGCCCCTCCGAGAGCGTCCTCAGGCCCCCCGGTGACCTGGTGTGACCTCCACCCCCGGGGAGGCCGAGGGGGGCGGAGTGCCTGCCTGCTTCCGTCCCGGCCGCCTCTGCTCCACTGCGCTCCGCTTGCTCTGGGGCAAAGGGCCGCCAGGCAGATAAGCTGCGGGGAGGACCAGCCCACGGCCCTGTGGGGCCCTGGGCTGGAAGGACCGCAGGTCCCTGCCGGGGCGGGGAAAGGCCTCCTCCATCCGCGGCAGAGCTGTGCTCAGACCAGGGCCTCCTGCCCCTGTGCTTCTGGAACCCAGAGGTTTCTGGCACTTTCACTTTCTCTTGGTGGAGGTGGGGGGGCGGGGATCCCCGGGATCCCCTGCCTGCTTCTCTGTCACCTGGCTCCAGGCCCCGACTTACCTAGGGCTGGTGGGTGGGTCACCCGAGGGCGCTGCTTCATCTCCAGGCTCAGGGCCCCGTTGAAGTTGGGGTCCCTGCAGCATTGGGGAGCAGGTGACCAGGCAGGAAAGACGGTGACACCAGGGCAGGCGACAGGTCCTTCAGAGCCGCCTCCAGGACAAGAGACTGGGCCCTCCCTGGGGCTGTGCGCCAACTCGGTCCGCAGGGTCCTGGCCCTCCCTCGGGGTCCGCCTGCTTTCCTCTGCCCAGAGCTGTGGAACTGGGCAGGGCTCCAGCCAGCTGCCCGTGGAAAGCAGGCGGGACTTGCAGGTAGAGTCCCCGAGCCCAGCCTTCCCCACTGTGGCTCCAGCTAGTGGGCCGGCGGCCTCCCTGGCCCCCAGGAGCCATCGGGTCTTCAGGGGACCCTCACCGCCCCCCAGGGAGGCAACCCTCACTCCCCCGTCCCCCCAAGCTGGCCCCTTCTCGGGCAGGCCTCAGTGGCTGTCTGCAGAGCTGGATGTGGCTGCAGGGGGGCCGCGAGCCCCCCGCCCGCCCTCCGTCTGAGGCTCCTGCTTTCTCTGCCCCAAGCCCACTTCAGCCCCTGCCTTGGGCTTGTCTAGAATCCCATTTGCTTGCATGTGCAGAGGCAGGGGCCCCGGCGAACGCCGCGTGTGGGCATCTTGTGTGCCTGTCGACAAGCCCTCTGGGCTCTGAGTGACCCTGGCACTTAAATGAGCTGACACAGAACTGAACCTGGGACTTTGCTGTCCTTCGCTCCTGTTGCCTCAGAGAAATGGCGGTGGAGGCCTTGGTTCCCTGGGCAGAGCCCCCGAGAGGTCACAGGAAGGCGTGCTGTTGCCTTTCGGAGTCTGCCTGAAGCAGACCACAGCAGTGCCAGAGAGGCCCTGTGATAGCCAAGGCATCGTCACTGTGATGGGCGACTGGGAAGCAGCGCTCGTCCTGCTTGTTGAGGGGCCCTTCCATACTGCTTCTGCAGCACGGAACCACTGGTGGAGCCCCTCTGCAGACCCGTGTGCGGGGTCCTTGCCCCCCTGGCCCAGCCCAGGGCCGTGGGGTCATTGAAGCTCCTTCCCGACTCTGTGGCTGGCCCTTGAAGCCCCTGGGAGGCACCTGGCTTTCCCGGTGGCCTCCTGATGGTGCTGGTGAGACAAGCTCAGGGAGGCCCTCCCACGCTGGAGCAGGCTGGAAGTAGGCGTGCAACCCCAGGGTGAGGGCCGGGGGCGGGCTGCCCCCAGGAAGGGGAGGGGCGGGGCTCACTGCTGCAGCCTTCTTGGCTGACCTGGAATTTGCCCCCGGCCTGAGCCCTTGGGCCTGGCGCGCAAGCCCGTGACATGGAAGCCCCCCAGCTGCCTGCGCTCCTCTGCGCTCCAGGCCAGGCCCGCATGGGGCCCTGTGGTCAGCGTGCAAAGCCAGGGCCCACTTCCTGGCTGTCCGAGGCCCAGGCCTCCATCAGGGTGCGGTGGCCAACACCCGAATCTTGACCTTGAACTGCTGCTGCTGTTCTGACCTTGGTTGAGTCGAGTTGGCAGGCCTGGGCTTTAGAGCTGGGGGGAGGCCTGTGGGCAGTGGGGGGTGTCCAGTGTTGGGAAGGTGTTGTGTGCGCCCCCAGGGTGGTCGCTGGACCCCGCCAGCCCCTGCACAGGGGGTCCCGCCCAGCTCCCCCCAGACCCTCCCCTTCCCCGGCTCTGCTCTCACTTCCCCTTCCTCGCTGGTGCTTCCTCTTTGGATGCCTTTCCTGTGATTTCCTGCTCTGCGGCTCAGGCCCTGAGGGTCACCTGGGGGCTTCCTTGACCTCTGCGGAGCCGGCCCCCAGAAGCCCTGGGGGCATCATCTTGGGACTTGCTGGGACTGCAGGATGCTGGGCTCTGTGCTGCCCGTTGCCCAGCATGGCCGTGGCTCTCAAGGGGCTGCCCTGGGCCAGCCAGAGCGCAGAGCGGGGCGCTGGGCGAAGGACGTGAGTACGGCCGCAGGGGCCCGGGACGAGCCTGCGGGGTCTGTCCCACAGGTCAGGCGTCGGCGTTGCCCTGTCGTGGGGCTCCAGGAAGGAAGGGCTGCGGACGCTGAGCAGGAAGGGCTGACCCCGGCCCGTGTCCGGCACCCCCGCCGTGGGAATCTCTGTGGGCGTTCTGGGCTCCGGACTCAGGAGAGTCGTGATGCTGGACAGAGGGGGCGGGAGGGCTGGATTCCATCTTTAAAGGCGCAGGACGGCCCAGGCCTGGACGCTCACAGGGCGGGCGGCCTGTGGCCTGGCTTCCCCGTGCCTGTTGAGGCTCTGGGGCCACCTCCAGGCCACAGGTCCTTTTCTTGGAAGCTGGGAGAAGCGTTCTGAGTTTCCTTGCTGAGCCCCGCAGACCTGCATGTGTGCGTGTTTGCAGGCGTGTGTGAGCCTCCGCGTGGAGGTCCCTGGGGCCAGGTCACGTGTGCTGGGGTGTCTGCGTCCGGTCGGAGAGCTGAAGGTGCTGCCTCCTGGGGGTGCCCATCACCCGTGGGCCGTGCTGGCCCCACTCACATGCCTGTGCCCGGATCTGAGTCCGTTCTCTGCTCACGTGCCCTCGAGTCCTGTGAGGAGCCTTAGACCCCACCCTGGGGTCTTTCCTCTGGAATGCCCGCGGACCCCCGATCTCGATGCTGTGCTGGGTGGGTGTCTGAGCTGTGGACACCAGTGGTGCTGGCTGCCTGAGTCTAGGTGTGAGAGATACTCCCGAGGGTCTGCCTCTGACAGCAGCCCCCCAAGGGGCTGGATGGGCCCGGGCCTCTGGGCATTAGTTTCCAGCAGCTGCAGTTTGTTCCGTGAAGGTTGTGGAGCGTACACCCTGGTCCGTCGTGGTCCAGGAATGTCAGTGAGTGAGCAGGGCGTCTCTGCGCCGTCTCAGGGGAGGGCGGCTGTAGGAACCAGCTTGTGATTTAGGGCGCAAGGGGGGACTGGAGCTTCATGAGCCGCTGGGCGTCAGGGCCGGCAGGGAGCCTCGGCCCTCGGCCCCGCCCGCACAAAGAGCACAGCTGCCCGGGGCGTGACGGTCCCGCCCGGCTCCTCCTAGCTGCAGGCCCCCTGCCCTGGGAGCGGCTCCGTCCGGGGGAAGCCAGCACCCACCTGCCTCCTTTGAAGGTGGGCTGTGGCCTCCAGCTGGGAGTAGCTGGCCCTGCAGACAGGCCTCTGTGTGTGTGGCTTCCTCCGGTGATGGGGGCGCGTGTATCTGTGCTGGGCCTGGCTGCCTGAGTAGACCAGAGGGATGCAGGCTGTCCGACATTTATACAGACCAGCAGTCTGCCCTCCAGAAATTCAGCTCCCTGGGATGCAGCCCCTGGGTCGGGGCGGGGGAACCAGGCCTGAGACCAGCACCTCAGGGCGGTGACTCAGGGCCTGAAGCCACGGGACACTGAGCTGACCCAGGGGGATTCCACCGAGAGGCGGCTGAAGCCAGCGGGCGGCACGTCCTGTCGGGGTCGATGCTGCGTGTGTGTGCGTGTGTGTGCATGTCTGTGTGCGTGTCTGTGTCTGTGTGTGTCTGTGTATGTTTGTGTGTGTGTCTCTGCGTGTGTGTGTGTGTCTGTGTGTCTGTCTGTGTCTCTGCATGTCTGTGTGTGTCTGGGGCGCTGGCTGGAGCACTGCCAGATGTGTGGGTCCCTGGCAGTCCTGGGCAGAGAGGTGCTGTGTGCTCCACGGGCTCCCCCAGGGAATCAGGGCCCGGAGGCCAGCGGGGCGTGTGCATGGAGGGGCCGCTGTGCCCAGTGAGCCGGGCCTGCTCACCGCCCCCTGCTCCACAGCGAGCTGGGCTGAAGGAATGCACTGCTGCGCCAGCATGGGGAGACCTGCTGGTTGGCGGTGCCCCGAGTCTTGTTGGAGAGTGGGGTCCCCTTCTCACCCTGGGATTCAAGGGGACCAGCAGCCACAGGGATTATCAGGGTATTTAAGTAATTGGCTCTAAAGGTCCACTGCTTTGGGCTTCCCAGGTGGCGCTAGCGGTGAAGGAAAGAGAAAAGAAAGTTAAGTTGCTGTGTTGTGTCCGACTCTTGGGGACCCCGTGGGCTGTAGCCCGCCAGGCTCCTCGGTCCACAGAATCCTCCAGGCAAGAACACTGGAGTGGGTTGCCATGCCCTCCTCCAGGGGACCTTCCTGACGCAGGGATTGAACCCAGGTCTCCCGCACTGGAGGTAGATTCTTTCCTCTCTGAGCCACCGGGGAAGTTCCGTGGTAAAGGACCGGCCTGCAACGCAGGAAACACGAGAGAAGCAGGTGCAGGTTCCATCCCCGGGTCAGGAAGATCCCCTGGAGGAGGAAACGGCAACCCACTCCATTCCTGCCTGGAGAGTCCCATGGATGGAGGATCCTGGCAGGCTAGGGTCCACAGGGTTGCAAAGAGTCAGATATGATTGAGTGCCTTAGCACACCACTTCCCCTGTGTGGAGGCGGGCGGTGGGCTGGTAAGCTCTCTGCCTGTGGGGTGTGTGGGGGAGACTCGCAGGGCTGCTGGGGGCTGGCCCAGAGATGGTGATGACTCGTAGCCTGGTCAGGGCTTCGGTCACCAGGGTCTTGATCTGCTGCAGTTCAGGGCGTCTCAGCCTGTGCAGCGGCAGCCGGGCTGGCCAGAGGTGTCTGTCAGGCTGGACACCGTGGGTGAGGGGCTGCCCTCTGCTTCCTGCCCCCAGAGTCTATGGGGATGGGGCTCTGCCAAGCGGCCGCAGTCTTAAGCTGACCCCGGCAGGTCCTGGTACCTGGCTGGGTGACCTCTGGGTCGGCCTGCACTGCTGCGTGGGAGGATGGTGGCCTCGGGCGGGGCTACCTTCCCAGGGCCTGTGTCCGGGCTCGGGGTGGGGATCGGAGCCACAGGCTGTGGGTGGACATGTGTCGCCGGCCCTCCACCCGGGATCTCCATCCCCGGTGGCACATGTGTGAGGCCGCGGGGCCGGGGCTGCTGTCCGGCGGTGAGTGTGGACTGTTGTTTCTGCAGCCAGTGCCTTCGGGCTGAAGAGGGAAGAGCCCCCCGCCACCCTGGGGCCCGTGAGAGTGCGGCCAGGCCAGGTCTGAGGCCTGGCGGGAGTGGACGGCGCCCTGGCATGGCAGCTGGGCCTGGGGCCTTGTGGTCTGCAGCAGGCGGCCACTGTGGGCTGCCTGCTCGGGGGCCTGGGGCAGCACTGCCTGCAGAGAGAGCAGGGCATGAAGGGTTAACACCTTTCTTTTATGAGAAAGCAGGCGCTCCCCCAAGAGCCAGGCCTGGTCTGTGCAGATAAGCTGCGCTGCGGTGGGACCAGCCCAGGAATGAGACGCCCTGGCTCCCCCATCCATGGCCGCTCCCCCGTCCAAGGTGGCCCGCGCTGTGTTGGGCCCGGAGCCCACTGCCAGGAGCCCCAGTGAGTGCCCCGTCCAGGTGCCCTTGTGGCTGGGGGGGCGGGGGTCTGCAACTTACCCCCGGCTGGCAGGTGGGAGCCATTGGTGTGGGGTCTTGCCATGGGCCTTGGGCATCTGCACGGGGCAAGCTACCCGCGCCTCTGCTCAGGCTCAGAGGCGAGGCCCTGGTGTTTCTGCTGGGGCCCCGGCCTGCGTTTGTTTCCTGTTTTGGGGGTGCTTTCTTTTTGAGAACAGAGTCGGGGGGAGGTGGAAGTTCTGCTTCTGAGCTTCGCGCGGCCGGGGTGGGACCTGTGACCCTGTGCCAGTCTCCTGGGCTCAGGTTGTCCTTGGGCCGCATACTGAGCAGGGAGCTGGACGGGCCTGTGGGCCTGTGCTTGCCCCTCGCAGCCGGAGCCTCCCCCTTCTGCCCAGCCTGCAGCTGCTCTGCAGCCAAGCCTGTCTGGGGTCTGCGTGCGGTCAGCGTACGGCTGTCCCCCAGCGTACCATCTCTCAGGTGTCCAGTGGAGCGGGCTGTCCCCTGGGGGGTCCGGAGGCCCCTCAGAGACCCTACACCTTGTTGAGGCTTCTCACCCTGCCTGCTTTCCTGCCCTGGAGCCGGCCTGTCCGAGAGGTGACCCTTGGATCAGGCCCGGTTCTCAGGAGACTCATGTGCCGGGTCGGTCCCTGGGGAGGGATCGTGTGGAGCCAGCATCAGAGGAGAGGAGCACGGGGTGCTTCTTAGGTTTCCTCCTCTCTCTGAGCGGGGGTCTTGACCACAGCCAGATGGAGCCTGAGCCAGAAACGGGAGCCGTCCCAGGAGGCTGCGGGGCGCCCGCCTCCCGCCCTGGCCCTGCACCCCGCCTAGGCTGGATCACAGTCGCGGGTCCCCGAGAGAGGAGCGGCCGCGGCAGTGACGTGACCGAGGTGGGGCGGGGAGCCAGGTTCCCTGAGTCCACCGGTGGCCCTCACCGCCCGGCACGGGGTCAGGTCCAGACGGGAGGAAAGTCCCTGGAACACGCTCTGTTCTGGAGGAGCCAGCTCAGCGCCGAGGGCTGTGTGTTAACCATGCTTCTGCGTGCACCCCGGGTGTCTGGCTGCTTCTCTGTGTTGGCACCTCTTGGGAGCCGAGACGCCCAGAGCCTCCCCGTCTCAGCAGGGGGTGTCTTTGGCCCGGCTGTTGGGGTGACCATGGCCTCAGTCCTGGTTGAAGGGCAGCCATGTCCCCCCGGCCCTGCAGCCTTCCTGAGTCCTTCTTTCTGAGCACCCCCTGTCCTTGGGGTCTTGTAGGAGGACCTTTGTCCCAGGGCTCTGTGGGACAGCGTGGGAGGCGGCGGTGGCGGGTTAGGGGCAGTGAGCGGGACACCCCGGCCAGTGGGCCTTTCCCCGTGTCTCTGCCACCCGTTGCCGCTTTCGGCTCATTCCTGGTTGCACCAGGGTGCTGGTGGCAGGATGCCCCTGGGAGTGAGTGCCCTTTCATGAGGGCCTTTCGGAGGTGCCGTGAGCAGGCCCTGCCCGCCTCTCCACGCTGAGCTCTCCCGCCTGCCAGGCGCTGACTCCGGGCAGCAAGCCAGATGCCAGGCACACATGTGTGGAGGGCACTCCCAGTTGGGGGCGGGGTGCCAGCCCGCCTCCCGCCTTGCACCGTGGCCCAGGGTGGGACGACACTGCCTATAGCTCTGGCAGGGGGGCTGTGTTGGTGGCAGGGTCAGCTCAGGGTGGGCCAGAAGGGCTGGGTGCACAGGACGGAGACTACATTTGCCAACTCGTGTCACCTAGCCCGGCCCCTGGCACGTGGCGTCTCGGCATCTGCTCCTCCCTGAGATAGCACGGGGGCCTTGCAGGCTGAGAGAGGGTCAGGGAGACCCGCAGAGGCTCTGGTGCTCGGCGCTTGTCCACCCCCGTGGAGGCTCTGGGGGGCCTGGAGTTCCTCCACCTCATGGAGGCTCTGGGGTTCGTCCACCCTGTGGAGGCTCTGGGGTTCGTCCACCCTATGGAGGCTCTGGGGTCCGGGCCTTGTCCATAGCTGGAGGCCCTGGGGGGCTTGTCCACCCCGTGGAGGCTCTGGGGCTTGTCCACCCCGTGGAGGCTCTGGGGGGCCTGGGGTTCCCCTCCATCTCATGGAGGCTCTGGGGCTTGTCCACCCTGTGGAGGCTCTGGGAGCCGGGGCTTGTCCCCCCAGCAGAGGCTCTGGGGCTCGTCCACCTGTGCCCCCCTCGCGGCTCCCAGCTGTGGGCTGGAGCATCTGTCTCCCGCCAGAGCCCCGGGTGGGAAGGTTGGCCGGCCCTCCAGGAGCGGATGCTGGGGGAGATGCCTGTGCCGGAGGCGGTGTCGACTGGAGGGGCCGTAGGCGGCTCTGTCCGGCCTGATCGCAGGGTGCCGCTTCTGGGCCCATGCCCCTCGGGCCGTGCGCTGGTGGCCAGGTCCTGGATGTCAGATCCAGCATTGATCCTGGTCGCAGAGCATGGAGGCAGGGGGCGCTCGTTAATTCTGGCTGTCATGGGACCTGAAACTCCTGGGGAGCCGCGTGGGGAGCCCAAGGAGTGTCCGGTCAGGCTCACCACGAGGCCCGCAGGTAGGGCTGCTGTGCTGGAGATGCCCTGCGCCCCCTGGGAGGACTGGGTGCCCCCAGCCGCCCGCACCCCCTTGCAGGCCGCCCACGCCCAGCGGCGGGAAGGGGTCATGTCCCAGCTGACCCTCAGGAGCGCCTCTGGCCCTGAGCCTGGGGCCTTTCCCGAGACACATGCTGAGCCCCAAACAGGCCCGGCGGAGGGGGAGGAGCCGCTGCCCATGGGGCCTCGGCGGTCAGGGCTCTGACGGAGGCTCTGCCCCAGCCTGGTCCCGGCCACCCCCATGCCTTGCAGAAGGCACTGCTGTGTTCGTGACCAGGACGCCCAGTCTCCTCGGGAGAGCAGACGCCAGAGCGCCGTGCGGGCTTCCCACCCCAAGTCCGGAGCCCTGTGTCCACACGTCCCTGGTCCCCACTCAGGTTTATGGACTCAGGGTTCAGTTTGCATCTTGTGGAGCCATCAGTGGGGCATCAAAACTGGTGTGGGGAACCGGACGCAGGGCAGGTGAAAAGGGCGGAGGCCGTGGGGTGGGTCAGCGTGCGCGGGTCATCGTGCGGGGTGAGCCCCAGCAGTGGCACATTGGGGGATTCTGAAGGGGCCCCACCTGTGAATCGAGGCGAGCTGTGTGGGTGAGTGGGGAACGAACCAACAGACGCAGGGGCCGGCTCTGCTGGGAGCGCTGGGGGGCCGCCCCATGGCCTCCTGGCCGTTCCATAATTAGACGTCTGCCTCAAGCCTGGCCTGCCCATTAGAGCAGGTCACCCAGTGGGGCTGCCTCTCCTGAGTGCCCGGCCTGGGGGCGGCAGGTGGGGCCTTGCCCTCCCAGCCGGCCTGGCCCCGGACACCTGATCTGCATTGGGGGCACCCTCGTCACGTGTCCTGACAGCGGCTGGGCCCTCGGGGACACCGGGGGACCCGCCCCAGGAGGATGGATGGGGTGAGGTCCCCGGGATTCCCTCTGCTCGGGCTGGTCCTGGGTCCCCGTCATCACGAACAAGTAGAGTGAGTCCCAGGAGGACCCCGGCCCTTCAGAGCCCCCATGTGAACGGAGGGCTCAGGCCCTGGGGGTCTTCGTGCCAGGGACTCCTTTGTGCAGACGGGAGTTGTAACCTGCTGCTTGAGAGGTAAAAGCTGACGCTGTGTATTCTGCAGAGGTGAGAGCAGTTAAGGGTGACAGGTGTTTTCTGTTTTGTGGAAACACAGGTGAGCCCCTCAGTTGGAAACATTGGATTTTTCCTTTGATTATGACCTGATCTCTGCGTGGCTGTTTTGTGTTTTTTATTTTGGCCGTGCTGGGTCTTTGCTGCTGCCCGGGCCTTCTGTCGCGGCGGCTCCTCTTGCTGCGGACCACAGGCTCCAGGGGTGCGCGCTTCGCTGCTCTGGGGCACCTGGCGCCTTCCCAGCCCAGGGCTGGAACCCGTGTCTCCTCACCCCTGGGCCACCAGGGGAGCCCAGGAAGCACTTGCTCTTTGGTCTTCAGTCAGGGGTCTCGGCTGGAGCGGGTTGGGGAGAAGGCTGCTGCCCATCTGCTTGCGAAGGCGCTTGTCCGGCCGTCTCCTGGTGCTGGCCCGAGCCCTGGGGGAGTCTCCAGGAGGGGAGGGAGGCGAGTCCTGGCGGTCCCGTGGGAACCGAGCTCCCTGCGTGCAGGGGGCGCGGCCTCCAGGCCGGGCTTTACGGAGAGGCTCGGGGTGTGTGCTGCTGTGTCTCTGGTGCGTTTTGTGTGTGTCCCGCGTCCCCTGCTCATTGCACATGATGTCAACACCGTGGTCAGAAGCAGCGAGGTGGGAAGGCGGAGGCCCCCCTCCCGGGCGCCGGGCTTCCCTTGTGCAGGCACCCACCACGCCTGCCCTGCCTGCAGCGTGCGGCCCGTCCTGGCCTGGGGGAGGGGCGTTCACCGTGTCACCTCCCAGTCTCCAGGGTCGCCCTGTGGGCAGGACGAGCTACCACATCCGCCCGACCCCGGTCCGTGCACCGTGGTAGTGGCCTGTCCGCGCCCCGGCCCCTTCTGTTCCCCTCCGGCCTCTGGTCTCAGAGCTCTGAGTTGCAGGGATGGGCGGGCTGTCCCAGCTCCCAATTGAGGTCGCCGCTTGCTTTCCTGGGGATTAGACCCACTGCAGGTGCCCAGCCGCCCCGTGCCTGAGGGCGTTCAGGCCGCCCCTCCAGAGCCCCACCTGCATAGGTGGGGCTGGGATGGGCGCCGCAGGGCTTCTGCGCCAGCCGCCCCTCCCGGATGAGAAATACAAGACCCAGGCGGGGCCGTGACTTTGTGCAAGGTCGGCAGAGCGGGAACCTGACACCCCCCGGGGGCGCCTGGCGGCTGGAGCCGGCTCTCGGGCTGGGCCGGCCTGCGTGTCCTCCGGCATCCAGGCTGCAGACAGCTCTGCAGCTTCATTTACGCCAGAGACCCAGGCAGAAACGCGGGGCTCTCCTTCCCAGAAAAAGGATTGTTATTACCAGAAAAGCCCAGTCGTGGGGACCGGGAAAGGGTGCTGAGTGACCAGCGGGAAGCGGGAAGGAGACAGGGAGGGGCTGGCGCTGCCCCGAGTCGCCGACAGAGCAGGGAGGGGCCGTTCAGGCACGAGTTCTTGCCTGGCTGAGGGCAGCTGTGTTTCTTAAAGGGCTTCCCAGGTGGCGCGCGTGGCAGAGCGCCCACGTGCCAGTGCCAGGGTCATAAGAGAAAGAGGTCCCACCCCTGGGTCGGGAAGATCCCGAGGGAGGAAATGGGGTCCGTGGGGGTGTGTTGTGGCCTTTGCTTTGACCTGACATCAGAACCTCGATTTCAGAGAACACGCGAGTGAGCGCAGGATCGCATGTCCCTGCCCGGCGTCTTCTCCCTCCCCCCTTCTGGAAGCTTCCGGAGCTTTCTGGAGCTGGCCTGTGTCCCCCGCCCTGTGGGTGGTCCCTGCTTGGCTTTCAGCTCTGCTTGTTGGGGCTCAGGAGCCCCGGCAGCGCAGCCTCTCCTGGTGCCATAGCCCGTGACCCTCACGTTCACCTGACCTTGGTTTGCTGGGTGGTCGGCTCATGCGGGCACCACCCCTGCCTCCAGCTCTCACCCATGCTCCCAGTGTGTCTGCTGGTGGTTCGCCCCCGCAAGCACTGACCCCAGCTCTGGGCCCCACGAGCCTGTGCCCCGCACAGTGGTCCCCGGGCTGGGCGGTGCAGGTTTATCCAGCAGGCCGGGGCTCTGCCCGCTGGGTGCTTCCAGGGGCTGGGCCCTGGGCAGCTTCCGGGGAGGGCCTGGGAGGCGTTGGTGGAGGGGCATGGAGCTGAGTGGGGCCTCTGGATTTTGGGGGGCTGGGCAGTGAGGGGCGACCCCTGGTTCCGGCAGACGCTCACGGCCATGCTTGCGGGAGCCGCTCGTTGTGAGATGTTTGTCCTGCAGGACCTGCAGCTGGGGCTGAATCCCAAGCTCCTGAACCCAGCGCGGCCCTGGGCCTCATCTCTGCCCCGCGCCCTCACCCGAACAGATCACTGAGGGTGTGAGGGCCAGGTTGAGAGAGGCGGGTTCCCTTGTCGCCCCCTGTGACTCCCGCCACATCTGACTGACCCCATCTGCGTCTGGCCAAGCCCTGCCCCGTCTCACTGAACCCCTCCCTGTCTGATCGAGCCCCTCCCCGTCTGAGCGCTCCCCTCCCCGCAGGAGACGGACACCCCAGGGAGAGCAGCCCGTTCATCAGCCATGGGGAGGCGGACACAGAGAGCGTCTGCGAAGGGAAGAACATGGCACTCTTCGAGGTGAGCCTCACTTCCCCTCTAAGCGGGAGGTGGCGTGAGGAGCCGTCATCCGCACAGAAGAGGCCCACCCCCGGCCTCACAGTGAACCGAGGGTCCAGGCCGAGGCCTCAGGGAGCCCCTTGGAGGGGCTGGACGCAGGCCACTTGGGAGCCCTGGAGCTCTGACCTCGAACCCCTGAACCCTGGGCTGTGTCCAGAGCCTTCTGCCCACTTTGGGGGAGCGGGATGCTGCCAGATGCTTGATCTGGTCAGTTGGACTGTGCATCGGGGTGGGTGGGGGGCGGCATGTAACTGACTCCACGTCTCGGCCGCAAAACAGGAGGAGATGGACAGTAACCCGATGGTGTCCTCGCTGCTCAACAAGCTGGCCAACTACACCAACCTGAGTCAGGGCGTGGTGGAGCATGAGGAGGCAGAGGACAGCCGGCGGCGCCAGGCCAAGGTGCCCCCTGGACCCCCCGCCGCCTGTCCCCTGGGCCCGCCGCCCCCACTCACTCTCCAGGCCACGGTGCCCCCCGACCTGCAACCGCCCCCTGGGAACCCCCGCCGCCTGCCCCCTGGGGCCCCCAGCTCACCCTCCAGGCCACGGTGCCCCCCACCCCGGGCCCCAGATCCCGAGTGGGCCACCTGACGCTGGGGTCATGCCGGCTGTCGGCAGGACGGGCTGGCTTCCTGGGCCATGGTCTATGCAGGGACCCGGGCCATTTCCATCACACACCCTCCCATGGTTACCCTGCAGTGGGGCAACCCCTCTACCAGGCCGGGTCTGGGCCCCGTGCGGGCGGGACCCTTGGGAAGGGGTGACTCGCTGGCACATTCACCCCGTGGTCAGGACACGGCGGCGTCTGTCTGGCCCGGTGTTCCTGTGCCTGTCGTGGTTCAGGGACTGGTGGCCTCTGGGGACCCAGGGCGTGGACACAGCTCTGGCCCGGTCCTGACGGCGCCTGCTCTCTCGCAGAGCCCTGGCATGGGCACCTTCATCGGCGTCTACCTGCCCTGCCTGCAGAACATTCTGGGCGTGATCCTCTTTCTGCGCCTCACGTGGATCGTGGGAGCAGCTGGCGTGCTGGAGTCCTTCCTCATTGTGTCCATGTGCTGCACCTGCGTGAGTGGGGGGCCCCGTCAGAGCCCCACCCCTGCCCATGCGTGGGGGGCCTGGCCGTCAGAGCCCACCCTTGCCCGTGAGTGGGGGGCCCCCCGTCAGAGCCCACCCTTGCCCGTGAGTGGGGGGCCTGGCCATCAGAGCCCACCCTTGCCCGTGAGTGGGGGCCCCCCATCAGAGCCCACTCTTGCCCGTGAGTGGGGGGCCCCCGTCAGAGCCCACCCTTGCCCGTGAGTGGGGGGCCTGACCCTTGGGACCCCTACCCTTGCCCGTGGGCAGGTTGGCCCTTGGCTGCTGATGGGCCGGCAGGGATGGGGCCTGATGGAGCCTCCGCAGGAGTGGGGTGAGTGAGTGTTTCGGGACGGTCACCACTCCCAGTTGTCTGTCCATCCTGCACTTCCCGCAGCCGCCCTGCCCACTGGGAGCATCTGGGTGTTTCCTGGGGCGCCTGCTGGAAGGAGGGGACGCCCACTGGTGACGTGTTCAGACCCGGGCACACCAGGCCCCCTGCAGGTGGCCCCCAGCACCAGCCCTGCCCTTCCCTCCGTTCCTGTGGCTCGAAGGGCCGTTCAGCCGCCCTGACTGCAAGCGCCACCGGCCCGAGAGGACCCAGCGGGCAGATGACCAGGGTCCCCCGGCCGCCCCGCGGGCCTCCCCCAGGTCCCGGCCGCCCTGTGGCGCTGGGGTCTCGCTGGGGTCTCGCTGTGCTCATCTGCACGTGCTGCTTTCACTGCGCACCCGGGAGCGTCTTTGGAAGAATCTCCCTCCAAACTGATGAAAGCGGGAAACAGCAGGGCCTTGAGCTGGAAGGGCGCCCGGCAGGACCCGGCCAGGTGGTTGCTGAGGCCTCACGCCTCCCCGGGGCTGTTCCGTCTGCTTCTCAGGTTGCGACGTGAAGGCCCTGCAGCCCGAGGTGTGGCCACTTCCCTGCGCAGGTGGTAGGGCTGGAGGTGGCCCAGCCTGGACAGGCTGCAGTGCTCCTCCACCACAGATGCGGTCCTGGGTGCTTCACGGGAGGTGCGCCTCCACGGCGTTCCCCTGCGTCCCCCAAGGAAACGGCCGTCTCGATGGGGATGCCTCCCACGGGGAGTAGGCACTGGCTAGAAGCCAGCCCTTCAGTGCAGGAGGGCCTTGAGCCGGGGGTCCCTGGGGTGATCCTAGGAGCTCGACATTGTGGCCCAAGTCGCCGAGGTCCTGAGTGCTCCGGCCACGCGGCCGCCCGGCCCTTCTGCAGTCAGAAGCTGGGGGCTGGCCTGCAGGTGGCCCTGTCCCGGGCCTGGCGCCGTCCGCGTGCTGAGGGGACTCTTGGAAACCCTCCATTTTCTGAGAGGTCCCCTGTCTGTCCACAGACAATGCTAACCGCCATCTCCATGAGCGCGATTGCAACCAATGGCGTGGTCCCAGGTAGGGGAGCTGCGGGGAGCCGGGCGTGGCGAGGAGGGGCCGCATGGGTGGACGGTGCTGCGTGGCCACTTCCTGTGACCTTTGCCCTGCACCCCAGGTGACGTCGGGCTTCCCAGCTGGCTCAGGGGTGAAGAATCCGCCTGCAGTGCAGGAGACCTGGGTTGGATCCCTGGGTGGGAAGATCCCTGGAGGAGGGAATGGCAGCCCACTCCAGTGTTCTTGCCTGGAAAATCCCATGCACGAAAGAGTCTGGCAGGCTGCAGTCCATGGGGTCGCAAAGCCTTGGACGGGACTGAGTGACTGAAGTGCCCCACCACAAGGTGGCCTTGGGGCAGCGGAGAGCAGTCCCAGGGTGGGAGGGAGCCTGTGTCCAGAGGGGCAGATGGCAGGGGCTTACCCTCCAGGGGCCCCGTGGCAGTGACCCTGTGGTTGAACAGGGAGCCCCCCGGCCACCCTGTTCCCCTCCCCTGGGGCGCAGCGGGGCTTCTGTGAGGCTAGGGTGGGGTGCATACCTGCGGCTGGTCCCCGTGAAACCAGCTTCTCCTCCAAAATGCCTCTGAGGCATTTCCTGTTGTTCACGCTGCTGCCCATGGATGTGGCTGGTGCCTCACGAGCCGTGCATCTCTTTGGTTCTAGATTCTGATTTCCCACAGATTGTGGTTCTGTTCCCGAGGCGAGTCATTGCCAGGACTAAGCTACACGAAAGCACCGCGGGGCCGGGGGAGGTGGCTGGGGGTCCCGGGAGGACCTTGTGGTCAGCCCCCTGAGGGCTCTGCCATTCTTCAGGAGGGTGTGTGCCCTCAGGTGTCCTGCAGGTGCCCCTTGCCACACACAGTCCCTGGTCAGTGTCCGAGTGGGGTCTCAGCCCACAAACAGCAGGACCAGGGCCGGGCCGGCAAGCTGGGTGCCACCACAGCTGGAGGTGTGATGTGGAGCAGGTGGCTCGGCTTCCTAAAAGATCCCCGACGAACTAAGAGGACGCGGGTGCTGGCCGTCGTGCTCTCGGCCCTGGGTCCTGGCCTCCTGCTTGCGGCTGCACCCTCTTTAGTCACGGCATCCAAAGTTGGCTGCCCGCGGGGGCAGCCCCTGCAGATGCCAGGCGGGTCCCCTGCTGGCCGCCTCGCGCCCTGCTTTGGGGACGCGCCCCTCTGCCCCGGGAGGCCTGTGTTCTCGCTGGAGGCGTGTGCGTGACCCGCCGTGCCCTGTTCGGCATGTCTTGCAGCGGGCGGCTCCTACTACATGATATCGCGGTCTCTGGGGCCGGAGTTTGGGGGCGCCGTGGGCCTCTGCTTCTACCTGGGCACCACATTTGCGGGGGCCATGTACATCTTGGGGACCATTGAGATTTTTTTGGTAAGTTCTTTGTTTCGGGCCGGGTTTCTCTGTCCAGCATGTCGGTGGCTGTCCGATGCCCGTTTGGTGACCCGAGGGTCTGTCCCAGGGGCATCTGCAGGTGTGGGGGCACCCAGCGCAGAGCCCCTGAGAAGGCCGCCTGGGAGGGCAGGCGCCCCGCCCCCAGCTGCTCCCGGGGTCCCCGGGCAGGGCGGGCGGCCCTCCCGACCCGGCGCTGTGCCCCGCAGACCTACATCTCCCCGGGCGCGGCCGTCGTGCGCCCCGAGGGCGCGGGCGGCGAGGCCGCAGCCCTGCTGCACAACATGCGCCTCTACGGGACCTGCACGCTGGGCCTCATGGCCGCGGTCGTCTTCGTGGGCGTCAAGTACGTCAACAAGCTGGCCCTGGTGTTCCTGGCCTGTGTGGTGCTCTCCATCCTCGCCATCTACGCCGGCGTCGTCAAAACAGCCTTCGCCCCGCCCGACATCCCGTGAGTCCCCGCCGCGCCCGCTGGGCGTGTCGGCCGGGCTGGGGGCCGGGCTGTGTCCACCGCTGTCGGCGCTCCGGCCTGGCGGGCCTGAGGCCCATCTGGCAGCGCTGTGCTGCTCCCACCGAGGCCCATCCTCACCGGAGCCCCTGAGCAGGGTCCTTCCTTGTCCCCTTCGGAATTGAAGGTGGCAGCCCCGGTCACAGAGTGAGCGAGCCGCAGCTCCCCACATGGGGCTGGTCCAGGGGGCGCCTGGTGGCGGCGGCGCTGGCCGCGAGTCCCCCAGGCTTGGCCCCTCTCCGCCACGTCAGACGCCCCAGAGCAGAGGGTGGCGGGACTAACCCTATAGCCGAGTGGAGAGTCAGCAGCCCCTCCCCAGAGGCCCCTGGCCGAGCTCGGTTACGCGGCGGGGCAGTGGCCGGAGGCTCTTTGCTGCCTGCCCCCACCAGGGTCTGTCTGCTGGGGAACCGCACGCTGTCGCGACGTGGTTTCGATGTCTGTGCCAAAGTCCACACCGCCAACAACGGCTCAGCGACCACCGCGCTCTGGGGCATCTTCTGCAACGGCTCCGCGGACAGCACTTCCTGCGACCAGTACTTCCTCCACAACAACGTCACTGAGATCCAGGGCATCCCGGGCGTGGCCAGCGGTGTCCTCTTGGGTGAGTGTCCCCCTGTGAGTGAGAAACCCGCTCTGGGTGAGTGTCTCCTCCTGGGTGAAAGTCCCCCCCAGGTGAGTGTCCGTCCCCTGGGTGAACACCCCTCCCTGGGTGAGTGTCCAGCAGGTCTCTGCCACCTGGGCCATCCATGCCCGCTCCTTGGAGTCCTGTCCTGTCCTGCTGGTGGCCGTGTGACTGCGTCCCCAGTTGCTGACCCTCTGGGGCCCCCGGGCAGGTGCTTCCGAAGCTTAAGACACCTGGTGCGCTGTTCGGGGGGGCAGGTCAGGCCCCGGCGTCGCGCCCCCAGCTTTGGGCTTGTGGAGCAGCAGCCGGGGGCTAATGAGGAGGGGGCGGGCGGCGTGCCTCGGGCAGCTCGTTGGTGCTCGGCTGTCGCCCGCGATGGCCGTCCTCTTCAGACTCCGACGCTGAAGCCTTTGCTCCAGCCGTCAGGAGACGTGGTTTCCTCCGGGCTCAATTGTTCCGCGTCCACATCCCTGTCCAGGCGGGGTCAGCATTGGGGGGCTAGCCCTGGGCGGGCACTGGGGTCTCAGGAGCCACCCTTGCCCCCGCAGACAACCTGTGGAGCGCGTACGCGGACAAGGGGGCGTTTGTGGAGAAGAGGGGGGTGCCCTCGGTGGCCGTGCCGGAGGAGGCCCGTGACCGCGGGCTGCCCTACGTGCTCACTGACATCATGACCTACTTCACCATGCTGGTCGGCATCTACTTCCCGTCCGTGACCGGTGAGGCCTGGGTCCTGGGACTCTAGCACACGCCCCGCCCCCGTTTCTGCTCCCGGTGGGTCAGGCCCCCCAGCTCCCACGTCCCATTTCTGTTCCTTTTGGCTCAAGAAACGAGCCCAAGGGTCTACTCTCCCCGTCTGTCCCGAGGGGCGGGCCTGGGAAGCAGTGTGGCATCAGGCAGGTTTGTCCACGCTCTCTTGGGAGCCCGGGTTATTCAGAGAAGCCCTGTGACCTTAGCATTAGCAGTGGACGCGACGACTGTCAGAGGCCACTGTCCTTGTTGTTATGAGAGAGTCCGCTGACCTTCCTGGAGGGACTGGGGTGCAGGCAGCTCCCACCCCCACGCGTACACACACATGTGTGGCTCACATGTGTGCGTACACGCACGCACACCTGCTCCTGGGCAGCCCTCAGCCTGGCCCTGAACAGGGGAGCCCCCCAGCCCTTGGCCCCCCATCTCCCTGCCCCCTGCCCGCCCATCTCCCTGCCCCCTCCCCCATCTCCCTGGCCCCCTGATCCCCGGGTGACCGAGCAGCCTGTCGTCATTGCGTGTCGGTCACTCCTGCTCCAGGCCTCCCCAGAGCCTGTCCCCACACACTGGGGAGGCCGGCCTGCCGGGGGCTGCTCCCCTGCTGCCCGTGGCTCAGAGCCAGTGGTAGACAGACATGTTTCTAGGCTCCCCGTGGAAGTGGGTCTCATCTCACTTGGGCGGTAGTTGGCGGTGGGGTCCAGCCCCTTGGGGGTCTTTCTCCTGTATTCCTGTCCCCCACCTGTCGGTGATGAGGGTGTAGGAGACTTCCCTGTGGGTGTGGGTGTTTCCATGCCCTGTGGCACCATGCCCGTGGGCTCTGCTGAGGCCACGCCTGGGACAGATCACAGGCGCTGACGGACGCGCCACCATGGGGACGTGCTCTGAGCTTGGATGGACTCACTTGGAGTTTATGTGCTGGATGGAGCGATGGGGGTGGAGGCAGAGGCTGCTCCCTGTGAGGGGCGGGGGGCTGAGGCCCGGCCACGAACTGACCCAGGCCTGGCCCGGGGGTGAGTCAGCGTTTGGCAGCGGTCTCCCGGGACTTTCTGACTCCCGGCCGCGGGGATTAACCACGTTCTGGGGACGAGGCCCGAGCTGGATGCTCACAGAGGCTAGGGTTGGCATTGGCGCCCTGGGCTGAGCTGTGCTCTGGTCTCTGCTATGCCTTGGTTCATGGCTGGGCGGCTGTGCTGCTGACAGTGTGGGGGACTCGGGCTGCCCACCACGTGCCCTGCAGTCCTGCAGTGTGCAGTGAGGCCCAGCCTGGCCTGTGAGGCCCAGCGTGTGGACAGCGGCTCCGTGCAGCCCGGGGTCTCTCCCGTGCATTGTGAGGAACCGCCTCCCACCCCCACCCCCCTCGCACTCTGCCTGGGAGTGCTGGGCGGGCAGCGTCTCCCAGGTGTGTCCGGGGACCATCGCCACCCTCTGCTTCCACAGGCATCATGGCGGGCTCAAACCGGTCTGGGGACCTCAGGGACGCGCAGAAGTCCATCCCCACCGGGACAATCCTGGCCATCGTGACCACGTCTTTCATCTGTATCCTTGGGGGCCCGGTTTGGGGGCGGGGTGGCGGCTGCACCCGTCTCTGCTTTCGTCCGCACCCTCTGCTCCTCCAGGTGCCCCCCCCCCCCGGGGCCTCAGGTGGCCCTGAGCTAACTCCCGACCTCAGGGGGGCCGGGCTGGCCTCGCCCTGGCTAAGATGCCCTATCTCCAGCCTGGGTTGGTTGAAGAGCATGGCTTTGTCTAAGAACCACACGTTCTGAGCACATAGCTCTGTAATACATGAGTCACATGCAGCTACGTGTGTGCCCACACCACGCTTTTGTTGCGTGGGGGTCCCTGGCATCGCCGTGCCGGTGGGGCCGTTTCTCTCCAAGTTCACCCCTTCCCAGCCGGCGAGGGTTCCCGCTTCGTCCCAGCAGTGGTCATGCCAAGGGCCAGGCCCATCCCGACTGACCCAAGGTATCCCGTCCAGGGGGGGCCACGACCCAAGATGGGGTGGGCAGGCGGGGGGCTGGTCCAGGCCCACCTGTGGCCAGCGTGTGCTGCCTGCCATGTCCTTGACCCAGGCTACAGACCTCTCCTGCATCGTGCTTTTCGGGGCATGCATCGAAGGCGTGATCTTACGAGATAAGTATGTTTCGTTCATGGCTTCTGGGAGCTTCTGGGCCAGCACTGGTTTCCTTGGTGACCAGCGTTGAGACTGGGAAAGGCAGGGTGTCCCAGCGGCCAGCAGGCTGGGGTCTGGCCTGTGCGTCCCTCTTGTCCTGGAGCCTGGACCCGGGAACCCGCACCGTGACCCTGGGCCCCGGGAGAGCTGGGTGCAGGGGCTCCAGGGCGCTGTCGCTCCGTCTTGGGAAGTGGGAGGTGGTGTCTGTCCTCGGCCGCTCCCTGGAAGCTTACGCCACCGCCCCCCCCAGGTTCGGGGAGGCCCTGCAGGGGAACCTCGTCATCGGGATGCTGGCCTGGCCGTCGCCTTGGGTCATCGTCATCGGCTCCTTCTTCTCCACCTGCGGGGCCGGCCTGCAGAGCCTGACTGGGGCGCCACGCCTGCTGCAGGCCATTGCCCGGGACTCCATCGTCCCCTTCCTGCAGGTGAGCGCCCCCCATCACGTGTGTGAGACCCCCGGGAAGCCTGTGTCTGAGGACCTGGGGCCTGCCCCCGAGCATGAGCGTCATGGTCAAAGGCAGGGAGACTCGGGTCCCACCTGCAGCCTGGCCGCCCCACCCCAGGCCTATGTTCTCGTCTCACTGCGTCTGCCTCGGGCTCTGGGTTTCCCGTCCCGGGCCGCATTTGGGAAGGAGGCAGGGGGCAAAGCTTCCTCCCAGGAGCCCTGCCCTCGCTCGGCGGTGGGGGAGGTCCCAGGCCCAGCAGCACGGTCCCCTGGGGCCCTCCCAGGCTGTGCCGCCGACCGGTACTCGACCGGAGCCCCGGACTCCGCGCTCCGGCCTCTCCTCCTGGCTGTGGCTGGGTGGGCTCCGTCCGTGTGTCGCCGCCCCAAGGCCTGCTTTGAGCTGAATGCAAGCATCTCGGCCTCTTGCCCACACGTAAGTGTTCTTCTGGTGCTGCCCCCTTCTCCGGGCAGGTGTTTGGCCACGGGAAGGCCAACGGGGAGCCCACATGGGCCCTGCTGCTCACGGCGCTCATCTGCGAGACGGGCATCCTCATCGCCTCCCTGGACAGCGTGGCCCCCATCCTGTCCATGTGAGTGGCTGCCGGGGGCACCTGCTCATGGGGGCGCGGATGAGGCTGGGAGGACCCCCGGGACCCAGCCTGGCCCGGCCCTCACGCTGCTGCTCGCGCCCCAGGTTTTTCCTCATGTGCTACATGTTCGTGAACCTGGCCTGTGCCCTGCAGACACTGCTGCGCACGCCCAGCTGGCGCCCGCGCTTCAAGTACTACCACTGGTGAGCGTGCGGAGCTGCCCCTGCCTTCCAGGGGGCATGTGGGGGGCAGCCACCCCCGGGGCCCCGGCTGTCTTTCCTAGACCAGCTGTCTCCCAGCCCCGGGGCCGCTTCAGCCCTCGGGACGGCACAGGTGGACGAGCCTCGGCCGGCACCAAGGCCTGGGTCCTTCCGCTGGGATGGGGAGGCCTTGGGCGGCTGCTTGGGTGCTGGCTTAGGGTCTGGGTAGTGAGCGTGGGCCTGGGCTGCCGCCCCCCAGGACCCTGTCCTTCCTGGGCATGAGCCTCTGCTTCGCCCTCATGTTCATCTGCTCCTGGTACTACGCGCTGTGCGCCATGCTCATCGCCGGCTGCATCTACAAGTACATCGAGTACCGCGGGTGAGCTGGCGGCCACGTGCACCTCTTGTGGTCCGCTCGTGTTTGTTACGATGTGTCTCTGCGTTTGTCTGTGTCCAAGTGCAGAAACCACACTATTTTAGCAGTGTGTCTGTGAGCTGTGAGATCCATCTGATGATGGCACTGATGTGTGCTGCATTATAACGTTTCTAAAGGGTTCCCCATAAAACCCTAAGTGATGGGCAGGTTACCTGCATCTCAGAGCCCTGGGTCCATCACAGGGGCATTTCCCCTTCATACCCTGGCCCCCTCTGGGAGCAGAGGCCTTGCGGGGGAGGGACTTGGGGGCCTCTTGGACTTGGGGTGATGAGAGGCCTCTGGGGGTGAAGCCTGCAGGCCCCGTCCAGCTCTTCCAAGCTTGGAGGGAGGGTCTGGGGGCCTTGACCGCTCTGACGAGCCCTGCACCCCCGTTGGCCCCTCCTGGACCCCCTCCCCTGTCTGCCCTGTTCCTGCCCAGCTCGCAAAGCTGCCCCTTCGTCTCAGAAGCACTGAGAGACCCCCACGCCCCTGAGCTGGCTGCCTGTGGGTCCACATGGGTATGCTGGGGCTGGGTGTGCTGGGGGCTGGGCCTCATCCCTGTGCCACCCCCCACAGGGCCGAGAAGGAGTGGGGTGACGGCATCCGCGGGCTGTCCTTGAATGCCGCCCGCTACGCCCTGCTGCATGTGGAGCACGGCCCGCTGCATACCAAGAACTGGAGGTGAGCCGCCCCCGCCCGCTGCCCTCCGGCCCCGCCCCCCGCCCCGAGGTCAGGCCTCACAAGGGGAAGGGGTGCCCCACCCTCCATTAGGAGCCGTGGTCCCCAAGTGCCGGGACCACTGACCTGGCCCCGCGCCCCTTCCTGAGGTCAGGCCTCACAGCCGTGGTCCCTAAGCACTGGGATCTCTCAGCTGGCCCCGCACCCCATCCTGAGGTCAGGCCTCACGGGGAGAAGGGGTGCGTGCCCCCCATTAGGGGTGGTGGTCCTCGAGCACCGGGACCACTCATCTCGGGTCTGATCTCTGCTTGGGGCGTTGGGTGCGAGGGGTGAGCAGAGCTAGTTGGGGCCCCACCACAGATGGAGGGGGCCTGCCTGCCGCCCTACTCCTGGGGGGTACTGTCCCCTGGAACACAGTCTCCCCCTGGTGGGTGCTGAGTTGCTGCGGTAACCCCCCTCCCAGGCCCCAGGTACTGGTGCTGCTGAACCTGGACGCCGAGCAGCACGTGAAGCACCCCCGCCTGCTCTCCTTCACGTCGCAGCTCAAGGCTGGCAGGGGCCTGACCATCGTGGGCTCCGTGCTGGAGGGCACCTTCTTGGACAAGCATGTGGAGGCCCAGCAGGCCGAGGAGGTGGGCTGCCTGGGGTCTGGGGGGAGCAGGCCCCATCAGTGTTTCCGCTGGCACGCCCGCCTCGGTGCGTGGGTTGCGCTGAGTCCTGTTCATGTTTCCAAGCAGATGTGGTTTCTGAGTTTGAACAGGCAGGGAGGGAGACCGCTGAGACCCTGAGGCCTTGGGTGGGGCCAGGTGGTGGGCAGGGCAGTGGGCTGGGCTGAGCACTGCCCTGGGGTAGGACTCCCAGTGGGCGGGACTGGTTCCTGTTCCTTCTGCTCCGCTTCAGGGCCCGTCCAGAGGGGGCCATAGGGGCCGGCCAGCGCTCGGTCCTCCGACTCGGACGCCCCGCCGGCACGGCTGTGGCCTCTGCCCTTGGTCTGGGGCAGCCCCGGTGCCCTGGTGTCCCTGACCCTCAAACCCCGCTTGTGGATGGTTCAGGCTTACAGACAGTGACGGCGCTGCCTGGCTGTCCCTATGTGGCCCGCGTCCTGTCACCTCCGCCCGCCTGCCCAGGGGTTTCCAGGCAGGGCTGCTACCGGCTGTCTTCCTCCCCAGCTGCACGTCTGTCTCCGAGACAGGAGGTGTTTGTGACACCAGCCCCACTGCCCCCCGTACCCCTGTCCCCCCGTACCCCCGCCCCATCCGGCCCCCTGCTCACCTCCAGCCCGGCTG
Organism: Capreolus pygargus; assembly: GCA_012922965.1. NCBI lineage: Eukaryota > Metazoa > Chordata > Mammalia > Artiodactyla > Cervidae > Capreolus > Capreolus pygargus. The sequence continues at coordinate 589,020 of SNSB01004421.1, read as the reverse complement.
TGGGGCGCGGGCTGCCGTGGGCCCCCTCGTCTGCTGTGCCCACCTGTGGGCTTCCTGGTGGGTCTGGCTCAGCCCTGCTGTCCGTGTGTTTATAGATCAGGCTGAGTCCAGGGTGCCCCCCAGAGCACCTGGGGCAGGCTCGGCCTCTCGGAGGGTCATGGCCCGTGTATCTCGAGGCATCCACCCTCTTCCTCGGCAGGGGGACAGCTAGTCCCGGAGACCCGCCTGGGGACCAGTGCCTCTGATGCAACCTGTTGGGGACATGCCGTGGCCTCTTCCTCGTCTGCAGGGGCTCCAGCCGTCCTCTCTGGGGTCGTTATGACCCAGGGGTTTGACATGGCAGCTGTGGGTGTGAGCCATGCATGTAGACTCCGGGGTCATGGCTGTGGGCCATGGGTGCAGACACTGGGGTTGTGTCTGTGGCTTTGGGTGTAGTCACCAGCGTGGTGGCCGTGATCCTGGGTGTAGTCACCAGTGTGGTGGCCGTG